>VMOF01000379.1:29718319-30249063 GCA_011764245.1 Trialeurodes vaporariorum
AGCGCGGGCTGTTTAAAATTGGAGTGATTTCTTGAGGTAATGGGTGGTTTTTGAATGTTTTTGATCTGGACATCGTAATTTTCGCCGAATATTACGTAAAAATCTAGGCTCTGTATTGCAGTAGCAAAAGTACGCAACAGACCCATTCTTCAATCTTAAAAAGACTTTTGTTAGATTGACAAAAAGGTTGAGGTTTTACGGACAGTAGCTCATCAACTTGATGAAAGGCACCCTCTAGAACAAAAGCCCTCAGTTTACTCAGAAAAGAGTTTATTTTGTCTCTCTTCCAAGTGTTTTTTAAGATAGATGGAAGGGAAAATGAAAATAATATTATTATCAATTGGTATTACTGTGTAGTTTTTGTTACAGTCTTTATTAACCGTTGCTTGTCTTATTGTTGTCACTGACTTGTACCGCAGCCTGTCTGGACTGTATGTATCAAACCAAAAATGAAATAATAGTCCAATAATAGTGCATTGAATTTGATAAAGGTTGCTTTGGCACGTGATTTGGACCTAGGTTTACATTTTGTTGCTGCCCCCCCCCCCCCTCTTTTTCTGAATCTTGTCATTCATTATTTTATCTGTAGTTACTTTTTCTAAAACTTGGACATTAACGTGATTCCTTACCAATGCAGTTCTAGATTCGTCAATACGATGCTGAGTGTTTGCCACTGTTCTATCAATAATGGAAACCCGCTGATGAAAGGACGTAGCACAATCCTTATGGGAAATGGCCTACGGTCAAACTTAATAAATGTGGCATCATTTTTTCCGTCTCGTCGTCCTGATCAAAAAGTCTCACGGGCCCAAAAAATTATCATTGCCTGTTTTCGAGATAATCGAGCTTAAAGTTTGAGCAAATCTCGGCTCTCAGGGACGAATTCGCTCGGCGATTGAGCGTGCGTCCTACCCTGGAAGCGGCTTACCACAAACTGGCGATGGCTGCTGCTCCTTTTGCTCACACTCCGTCCGGAGGTGATGCCCCCCTTTCTCCCACTCCAAATGCTTCAACAAACTCTCCGGACAGAGTGTGAGCAAAAGGGACGGCAGCCATCGCCAGTTTGCGGTAAGCCGCTTCCAGGGTAGGACGCACGCTCAATCGCCGAGCGAATTCGTCCCTGAGAGCCGAGATTTGCTCAAACTTTAAGCTCGATTATCTCGAAAACAGGCAATGATAATTTTTTGGGCCCGTGAGACTTTTTGATCAGGACGACGAGACGGAAAAAATGATGCCACATTTATTAAGTTTGACCGTAGGCCATTTCCCATAAGGATTGTGCCACGTCCTTTCTTTTTTCAAAAAACCGGATCATGAAGCCCTGGAGATTGGTTTTAAGAATGCGTATGCGTCCCTAAAATGTTTAAAATAGTTGAAACTATACATTTCCAAAAATCACAAATGGAGCTGTTTCAAACTTTTGCTACAGGCTTATTATTAGTCGATAATGGGGGAAAATCCTGTAAAAATGAGGATAAGCGCCCTAAAAAATCACGAAATCTACCCCCAAACTCATAACGTGCTTTCAAACGCGAGACTGTAATGGCGGTGTTTTACATTGGGTTTCCCTATCTCAATAAGCTCCATCCTCAGGAGGTGTGCGACACTACACAAGAAGAGGAAGAAGAAGCATACTAATGTCATAAAAATTAGGCGGTAATCACAGCCATTACGGTCTCGCGTTTGAAAGTATTTTATGATTTTGGGAGAGGAGTTTCGTGATTTTTTAGTGTGCTTATCGTCATTTTTATAGGGTTTTACCCCTTAATCAACTATTAATAAGCCTGTAGAAGAGGTTTGTAACAGCTCCATTGATTGTATTTTTTGCGACCTTTTTGGCAAACGCTTTCCTTGGAACCAGTCTCACAGGCTTCACAATCCGATTTTTTGGAAAAGATTTGATTGCTGATTTAAATCAGCAGATTTTCATCATTGATTAAATAGTGGCATATACGCTGCACCATCTATCAGCCAATCTGGATCTACATCGGTGAGAATTGACGGTAAGCAAATTACAAGTGAAAGCAAAAATTTTGAAGTATAAAAATTATATTCTGTTTAACTCACTGTAAGTGGCCTTTGATGATCTCATATTAATTACTCTATTTTTCAGACGCATCTCAACAGCTCTCTAGCAGAAATGAAATCAAAAATGAATGAAAAGAACACCAGAATACAAGATTTAGAATCAAGGTTGTCTCGTGTATCCAGCTTAGAGAACGACTTGTGTTCTGTGAGATTGGAGAGTCAAAAAAGTCAAGACAAAGAAGAAGAATTGAAGAAAGAACTGTCATCCTTACTCGAGACAGAGACCAATTTAAAACTAGAATTAAGTAAAAAAACGGAAGAAATCCTTAATTTAAAAGATAAACTATCAGAAAAAGAAGAAGGCTCTATAAAGTTGTCATCCGATATCCAAGGGTTGAAGATAGTAGTCGATAAATTACAGAATTCCAATGAGGAAGCTAAGACTCTTTGCCGAAAGCTAGAAGATGAGAAAAATACTCTGAACACCCGACTAAATATGATTCAGGATGAGAATAAAAACTTGAAGAGTGAAATTTCCCGATTGTCTTCAGCAGCGTTGCGAGCGAAAGAATTGGAGAAAGAAATTTCTGAATTTTCAAAGCTCAAGGAAACGTGCGAAAGTCTTCAAAGAGAGAATGAAAATCTTATAAAGAGCATGAGTGAAATTGTAAAGGATAATAAGGTAACTCAGAAGGAATTAGGCACAGTGAAAAGATTGCTGGAAACGAGTGAGTCTATGAATCAGTCCCTACAGAAACATCTGGACGAGTTGAGCGCAGAAAACGACAAACTGAAACAACTTTGTTCTTGTGCGCAGAAAGAGTTGGAATCGATCAAAGATTCTAAAAAAGAGTTAGAATCTACTGTGCAAATTAAAGATGCCGACTGTCTAAAGCTGAGCGATCAAATCAGGCAGTTGCGTAAATCGTACGAATCGTTAGTTCAAAATCGTTCTCACCAGAGTCATCGAAACTTTGCCACTAATACAGAATCCTCTTCCAAAAGTAAATGTGCCAGTGGTGAAATAGCGAGCTCTCTTCAGCTCGTTCAGAAAGCTTTGACGGAAGAAAGATGCGGTCATGATTCCCTCAAAGAGAAATACGAGACGCTTAAATCGAACCATCAAAAATTACTAGAGAGTAAAAGGAACAGTGACAAGAAATTACAAGATTTGAAGGGTAGCCAAAACTCATTGCGAGAAAAGGAAAATGATATTAACAATTCGAATTTGCAGTGTTTTGCGGAAATGATTAATCTTCCGAGACGAGCTTTCGGCGATTTTGAATCCTCAAATGGTAAAAAAGGAGAAGGCTCTGTTGAAGACCTTACAAGGTGCGTGCAAGAAGAGCTTGATAAATCCAAACAATTGGATGATAGTTTGATCATCAGCCTTACTCCGTCCAAACATCATTCCTCTGGTCCTACCTCTGATTCCACAACCGCTTTGATGGAATCAATCCAGAATCATCGAGTTCAAGTAAAAAATTTGGAAACTTTGCTGGAGGAGGAGCGTAAGAAAGTGGCAGACTTGCAATTAAAATTAGAAATAGTTGAAGAAATTTCGGATAACGTAACTAAATATCAAGATGATCGACTTGTCAAATTAACCGTTGAACTGTCATCGTACAAAGAAAGGGTTCCTTGCTTGGAATTGCAACTATTAGAGGCCCAAACTCAAGTCAAACAACTGAAATGCGATCTAGTTGAAAGGAAGAAAGATTGTTATTTGGTACAAGAAGAAACGACTTCGTTACTAGAGAAGCATCGGATAGAGCTGAATAGAATCACTGATGCCAAAGTTCATTTCGAGCTAGCTTTTCAAAAAGAGAGATCAAAATGTGAGGAATTGCAGGCTCGAATAAATTCTTCAAGCTCTAATCAACGCGAATCAACAAATGAACAAAATCTAAAGGTAAAATTGGATCAAGAACAAGAAAAGTGCATCAAACTGGAAGTTGAATTAGTTCAGAATAAGCGACACTTAACCGTCCTGAAAAATATGTTGGATAAAGCAGTGTCAAAAACAATTGCGTTGAGTAAAGAGCTGGACTCTCTAAATGAAGTGAAGCAGACGTTAGAGCGTCATATACTAGAGCTCAAATGTTCAATGAGAACAGAACAGGAACGAAATCAAAATCTGGATGATAAAATCAAAGCGATCGAGGAGACTGATACAAGGCGACAAAGGCGAAGACTTGCAGTGGAAGAGAATCACAAATTCGCTCTTCAGAGAGCAGCTAACATTCAGAGAGAACTGGAAAATGAATGTGATAGGCTAAGGAAAGAATTAGTTTCGGTGAGTAAGCTGAAACGAAATCTCCCTGATTTCGATGAAAGAATATCTGGTACACCAAGAAGTTCGCCAGATGGAGATGAAAGACTTGATTTTGAAAACGCTTTCAAAGTTGTCGATTATGAAAACGCCAAACAGCTGGTTGACAAAATTTGCGAAGAACATTGCGATTTCAAACAAATGATTGGTCGTTTGCAAGAATCTGTGGCTAAAATTCTGGAAGAGCCAAAGCATGGGAAACTCATACTCGATGCTTCGTCTGTCAAGCTTCTCATAAGTCGCTTGGATCGTTCTGAGCGTTGCCGGAGAGCGCTGATCTGGCAGAAACGTTTCCTTCAAATAGCTTGTAACACTCATCAAGAAAATCAGCAGCAAAATCTAGACATACTCAAAAGCAGCTCAAATTACTATGAGATATTCAAACTTGGCAAAGGGAAAAAGAAACAGAACAAGTTTAAGTCTGTAGCTGTTTGCTGTATCTTCATTCAGAGACTGAAGTATTTGAAGCTACGACATTCGAGTCCTTTTAGGTTATCCTCTCTTTACAACAATTTGCCGAATTCACATTAGTCTTCTAATTTATTTTTGGTAAGTTTTCTATCCTCAATTTATTTATTATTAAGTGAGGAATGTGTAGAAGTCAGGAAGAAGAGAGTTATTTTTTAAATCTGAATTGTTTCAAGAGGTACTGAGGAAAAGTTCCACCTGAGTGTTGCCAAACTGTGGTGAAGTTATGATGACTTGTTCAAAAAATAAGGAGACATGTTTTGGAGTTAATAAGAGAGTGAATTGGTGATAGTGAATCATAGAGAGCAGAGCTACATAGATACAGAGAGAGTTGAGGGAGAAGAACTGAAGGAAGAGCTTCACAGTTGCTTAGAGAGATTATTATAAAAAAAAAAAAAAAAAAAAAAAAAAAAAAAAAAAAAAAAAAAAAAATTGGAGATACAGAAATGGATAGAGAAACGAAGCAAAAATAGTGAGTGTAGTAATATTTCACATGAGAAAAGAGAGAGAAAAAATATATTTAGAACACTTCACCTCCTTGACTACCCCAGGTACTTCCTTCCCAAAGGACGTGGCACAATCCTTATGGGAAATGGCCTACGGCCAAACTTAATAAATGTGGCATCATTTTTTTCGTCTCGTCGTCCTGATCAAAAAGTCTCACGGGCCCAAAAAATTATCATCGCCCGTTTTCGAGATAATCGAGCTTAAAGTTTGAGCAAATCTCGGCACTCAAGGACGAATTCGCTCGGCAATTGCGCGTGCGTCCTACCCTGGAAGCGGCTTGCCGCAAACTGGCAATGGCTGCCGCTCCTTTTGCTCACACTCCGTCCGGAGGTGATGCCCCTTTTTCTCTCACTCCAAACGCTTCAACACGCTCTCTGGACAGAGTGTGAGCAAAAGGGGCGGCAGCCATCGCCAGTTTGCGGTAAGCCGCTTCCAGGGTAAGACGCACGCTCAATTACCGAGCGAATTCGTCCCTGAGTGCCGAGATTTGTTTAAACTTTAAGCTCGATTATCTCGAAAACGGGCGATGATAATTTTTTGGGCCCGTGAGACTTTTTGATCAGGACGACGAGACAAAAAAAATGATGCCACATTTATTAAGTTTGACCGTAGGCCATTTCCCATAAGGATTGTGCCACGTCCTTTGAGAGTCCCTGGCAGGCCGCCGTCACTCTCCTCTTTCTTATCCTTTGTTTTGAGAATACTTTGATTGTCTTTCCTACCCCTTCTTTTTTTATGCAGTCCAGTCGTTTTCTGTGAAATATCATCATAACAAACCACGTGTTTGGGCGGCTGGACTTTATTACTACTACTTATTTATGAAATTATTTTTATTGACAATAGAGAGTGCAGAAAAAGGAGCAAGAAATGTAGTTAAGAAGGTGATTCCATGCCATAAGACCAAGGTGATTGATTAGTCGATCGATCAAATGGTCATTTACTGGATTTTATGGAGATTTTTTGTACAAGGAGGATCGCCAGCACCTGTAGGTAGATCAAACGAAGATATCTGTTTAGTTTGGATGCTCGAATCCGCAAAATAAGGACATAATTATGGGAATTTGCACTGTCGTCATGCGATACGAGAGAGAGCAGCGTTTGTGTGAATTACCCCAATTACGTCCTTATTTTGTGGATTCAAGCATCAAAACTTAACAGATATCCTTATTAGATCTACCTACAGGTGCTGACGATCCTTGTTTTACAAAAAAACTCCATAAAATCCAGTAAATGACCATTAATCGATCACCTTGGTCACCGAGCATGGAATTACCTTAAATGGAGTGAAGAAGAGAGTGAATTTTGGATTGTAAATCATAGAGAGAAGAGTTACTCAGAGAATCTAGGAAAAAAAATTGAGAAAAGAGTTGAAATGTTGAAAATAGTTGAGAGAAGGGAGGGGGAAAAAGTGGAGTTACTGCAATAAAATATAACAAATTGTCAGCTTGATAACACCCCTTTCTGTATGAGCTCATATATTTTGAGTTTCGAGTTTTGAGCTGAGACAATATATATTAGATACTACGCATTAACCAGAAGCGCGATGGCTGACTTTTTTTCTAGAACTCAACATGAATCACGTTGAGAGCATGAGGGAGCACCATCGAACATGGACCATATGTTGACTGATGCAACTTCGGTGCTTTGGTCTCATTAACCCTTTCCACTCGTGTGCATTTTTACCTGACTGCCCCACCAGCTTGTGGAGCTTCAACAAAACGATGTAAACAAACCGTATGATCTGTAAAAAACTCACATCACGGTGTACAGAGCACGCTGGTATAGTGCGTGATTTTCGTACTAGTTCCCATAAAATCCGCTAGAGCTCACCATCCGTCAAGCGCGCCGAATATATCCGATAATAGAGTCCACAGAAGGTCTCTTTTTTTGTCGGATATATCCGACCTTTGAGTGGAACTCAACTTTCCCCTGGTCGGATATATCCGACATGCGAGTGGAAAGGGTTAAGCAACGTATTCAGTCAATGTATGGTCCATGTTATTGAGATCCCGAAAACAAAAGTTGCCACCGCTACCTGACATGGGCAAGATAGATAGTGCGTGGTCTCTATTATATACTGTCTCAGGTTTTGACAAGTAGTGGTGCCTGCCTCGGAAATGCATCAAAACGCATCAGAACAATACACGCGAGCTTCTAGTAGTGAAATGCTTTGAATATTATTAAACCAACCTTGCAATTTTCCGTAATACACTTTTCTTTTTTTCCAGGTAGTGTTCCTAGTCTACGATGCCTGCGGAAACAGAAAACCGATCAGTTTTGCTCACCTCCTCAATAATTTTGAGGAAATATGGTCCTAATTTTCCAAGTTCCTCAAAAATGACTGTCATTCAGCGTTGTAACTCTCCTGTTTTTTGTGACTAGATCGTTTCCAAGAAGACCACTATCTGAGTTAAGTGGCAGCCTATGATAAACAGGGTCAAGTGAGACATGTAACGTAGTGCTGGGTAAAAATTATCTTTGAATAATCATAAATAAATAATCAGCTAAAATTATTCACATCATTTATTATTCTTATTAGTAAATCGAAGTTTTAACACTTCCAGTATATTCATCTTATCACCAATGAATATACTGGTAGTGTCAAAACTTTGATTTATTTATGTCGCAGGCAAATCGCAATCGTTTATTTATGATCAGAAAAAATACTGATCAAGTGTAATGTTGACTTATAGAATAATTGTATCAAGATTTACATTAGCTCGTTTGAAAGCTAATAAGCTGTTGAAAATGGTGGTTTCATCAGATAGGCTCATTTTAATTAGTTTTTTACTTACAGTGTTTTAGTTGAAGTGTGTTTGAACACCGTTATTTGATTGCTTCAAAAGTTCATATAAAGAGAACCAGTTGAAAAAAACTTAATCTGTGGATTTCAATATGATTGTTAGCTTATTAGCTTTAGATAGAGCTAAATCAAATCTCGATATGAGTATTTTGTAAGTCATCATTATGCTTGATCTGAATTTTTTCTGATCATAAATAAAGGGCTTGTGATTTGCATAGGCAAATTGCATGCCGATTGCGATTTGCCTGCGATATTTATGGGAATAATATGAAAATGATGTGAATAATTTCAGTTAGTTATTCATGGTTATTCAAAATATAGTCTTAGCCCAACACTAGTAAAGGTACCTATTAGCAGAGGAATATAAAATGTTAACTGTAACACTTTTCGGACGATTCAGTGCAGAGCTGTCGTCTCAAATGCCTTGCAAGATGAGCTGTCACTGTTCAAGTCTTATATGTATCAATTCCAGCTTGCTCTCAGAAATTTCATTTCTCTCCTTTCAAGAAATCTGAAATCTGAACATCACCAAATCCCAAATTAACCTCAAATAACCATCCTGTTAAGAGCAATAGTAAATAATTTTAAATGGATTGGCTAACACTTCTATAAGTGCAAGTTGAATCTTTCAATTGAAATATTGATCATTTCAGTATTATCTTCAGTTTTAATTTTGTTCCTTATCTAACTGTAATTGAATAATCACCAATTGAAATAATTTAGTGTCTAAGCAAACTTCTCTTATTTTTTTTTTTTTTAGAATTAATTATTTTTATAATTTGCGTGTTGCCTCCTGTTTCTACTACTACTACTAGCCGTAAATCAAAGTACAAATTACTCAATACCTACTAATTTAGGAAATGATATCTTAATATTCACAACTGTAGGTTATTCTGTTTCTTTTAATGATCCTGATTATTTTTAATTTTATCAGCATTTTTTATTTTAAGGAAAGTTTTCTTCCCTCTCTCATCCAACGTCATATCTCAACGTACTTTAGCAACTATATATGAATTGTTACAAGTGGTTATAGCAATTTATGAATCCTATTTTAACATAATCTAGTCTGAAGTCTCAGAAATCGTTTTTTTTTTTTTTATCTTTTATTTCTTTTGCATGTTTCCCCACCAAGTGGTCCCGGTTTGACCAACATATTTAAACTTATGTGCTGAAGGTTTCTCAGATCATTTGCCTAAGACAGAAGAAGTCGTGTAGCTATTCCATATGAGGTGGAAACAGGTTCTGAAAGCCCCACTGATATCCTTCGTTTCTAATGCCGTAAAATATTTTCTTAAACTCTAGAATTGATATTATGCCCTAAATTGAAGTGCAAGTAGAGATTTGGAGTTAAGAGCCTCTGTCAAATCTGAAATTTGCATGTCTCCTCTACAAAACAATGAATAATTCTTTCAGACCTGAAATTTACCATTCAATAACTAATTCAAGATGTTTTAGGGCGGTCAGAAATTACTTTCCTTGATTACAGTTCTGAGCTGAAGCAGCTCCAGCTTCAGGGCTCAAATCGCAATAATTCAAACTGTAAACATGGAAAGTAATTTCTGTCTGTGCTTAAACATCTAGAAGTAGCCATGAAATGGCTAATTTCAGGTCTAAAAGTATCATTCATTGTTTTCCCGACGATACGTGCAAATTTCAATTTTGATTGTGGTTCTGGCTCTGAATCCCTGAGTGCAAGTGAGGTTTATTTTCGAATACAGATATTAGGAATAAGTCTAGTGAGTCAATTGTGTATTTTTTCTGCAAATTGATTGTTACAACTGCCAATGCGTCCCGCTATAGATCCAATAAATAATGAATTTAAGCACTCTTGGTGTGGTAACTTTTATGAAATCAAAGGTAACTCATTTGCAGCCTTTAAATAATGATCAACTTTATGATTGTAACTACAGCAACAGTGTTTCAAGTCATTGTTTAACCAATAGCATAATTTACGGGTAGTTCAAAGTATTCGTTTACCAAAAAAGTAATTATTCGACCCTGAGAAGTAGTAATTTGCCAACTCCATCGGAATGTTTTAAAATGTCTACCTACATTCTGTTTTTCAGGCAAACCTGACCAAAAGTTTTTGTTTTTTACCGTGAAACCTTTAAAATGGCTCCTTGTACTTTTTTTGACAATCAGAGAATGGTTTGCTCATTTGCCTTTTAAAAACGCAACGAGGAATTTTCAAAACATTCCAATTGTGTTGGTCAGCCATGCTCCGAGACAATGACAAGCAATGCTGCAATTAAGGTGTATCATGTCATACAGTGGTTAGTGCCGTTAGATGTTGCGAGGCCCCTGAAAGAATGAAAATTTAGGCAAATATTTCTCTATAATGAGAGAAACTTCCGAAAAAAAGAAAAAATTCAAAACATAGTGCTCTTTTGGTTACTCTTAAAAAGATTCAAAAGTTGCACAATCTTTGCAATATCTGATGGCTCTAACAATATTATGAATCTTCATGCTCCCGGGTCTAAACAGGGACAAAGCTTTCTAAAAAAAATGTCTCAGGTAATTCTGACTCAACTAATATAATTATGACTGAAGTACTTAATCAAAAGTTTACATCTGGAGCGATAGAGTGGTATTTTTATTTTTAATTTTTTCTGTCTCTTATTAGTAACCCATGTATTGTGATTATTTTGTGCCTTTGTACTTCAAATTTGGTATTTTTGTGTTTATTGATTAATTCTTTGTTTTTTCCCTCGAATCGAATTTAACTTACTTCTGTATCAAAGAAAAAAGCTTCCGTTTTTTAATCATTTTATAGTTGTCACAAATAATCAAAGACTGTAGGGAAAGAACATGTTAAGTCACATGCAATGTTGCAATAATTTTGTAGCTTTTTCTGTGTCGTCGAATTTGGGGTAAAATTTGAACATTTTACAGTGAGTTAAATAGGAGGAAACCCCGCAATATGGCAACATTAAGTTTTTTCTCCATTCTTTCTTTGCTATAGAATTTAACAAAGTTGGGTTTTCACTTAAAAAACTGTTGACGCAATGCGAGGAATTTTCACTGCAAAATTTTTTAAAAAAAATGTTCGAATTTTTTGTTTTGAGCGTTGTGAAAGTTGAAAAATGTGTAAAACGAGGCAAGTGATTAATCATGTTCTTTTTGTGTTTTCTTCAAATGCAAATGCATTTGCTCAGTCCTAAGGTATTATAAAATAACCTATTTATAGCTGCGCTTGTTAGAAATCAAGCTGTTTCAATGCTTCAAAAAAAATAATCATATTTGTGGAATACTGAATTTTCGGTACTGAACTGCCAGAAGTTTGCCTCCTCTCACATGTGTTTTTATGTAAAATAGTACTGTAACATTGTAACAACCATCTCTAATTAAGTTTTCAGGAAACGGAAACTTGTTACTTTGTTTTTAGCTTATTTCTCACCTTTACTTATTGTTTTATGTGTGAGGCCCTGTAAATTTTTTCTTGTAAAAACTGTATTCAAGTACCAATTGGTTGCCTTCTTTATTTTCGTCTTTTTAGAGTTTCTGGCTCTAAACTTGAAGAGTGGTCCCTGAGGGTCAAAAAAGGGACAGCTTGAAATAGTGGTCCTAAGTCTAAAAAAACTGTCTCTGCAAGCGATTTTACTCGAAACTCATTGTATATTCAAAGCCACTATAATGTGAGCTCCTGTAGAGCTATGCCTAGGACTTAGATTTTGTTTTAGAATGTACCAATGGCCTTTTTTTGTGCCTTTAAATGGATCAGTTCATGAGCTCCGTCAAATGTGCGCCTTAATTGAAATTGTCCAATTTTTTAATCAGAAGGAATTTGAGTCAAGAAAACTGAAGTCGAAAGTCATCTAGTTTTTGAGTTATCCTGGTATTTTTGCCAATAAAATGAATTGAAACAATTGCTGTGAGGTTAGGTTTTGCTAATCTTTGAGCTTTTCAGGAGCTTTTGCTTGATCTCTCCTCCTGCAGTCCTTCGCTCTGTCCTGTGGTGCCTGTATTTTTGTGTCCTTCAGCTTTTCTGTTGTCTTCAAATGCCTCGAAGTGTAAGTATTCCTTCGCATTTCCTTTTCAATAGCTGCCTTCAATTATTATTAATGATACTGCAAGGAAAGAAATCCTTATTGGAAATGGATTGATTCTGATCGTACTTAATCCTCTCCTAAACTTTTGGGCTTTTCCTAAACAGGGGGTAGAATAATGAATATATGGATTGCCTCTGTCAAGAAGTACAATTTACTTGGAATACGTCCAGCATTGCTTATTATAATTCTTATACACATACTCGAGTTAGAACCCAAAAATGTTTGCCAGAATACGAACTGATAATGTCAGTTGTCAGCCCTCATTGACTAATTTTTCACTGAAATTTGAAGGAATTTATGCCGTGGAATGTACCTACGTTGAGGCATTGGATGTATTTAATTTGTTCTGATTGTATAAGTTAAAGTATCAACTTGCGGTAAGTAGGTAAGTAACTCTATTTAAATACTTTTGCGTGTTCCGCCTGCAAAAATTGACATTACCCAGATAACAATATCAGGTTTGCCGATCTGGCTTAAAATGGGTTTTTGCAAGACGTCTTTTCATTCTGTCTTAAAGACGTCTTAAATCCGTCTTATGGTCGTGGTTCCAAAGACGTCTTTTAAGCTTGTCTTAAATTTGTCTTAAATGCGTCTTTAAGTCGATTTTAGAAGACACCTTGTATTCCGTCTTAAATCCGTCTTCCAAAGTGGTTTTTAAGACGTCTTTCAATCCAGTCTTACAAGGCGTCTTTAATCCGTCTTAAATCTGTCTTCAAAGACGTCTTCCAAGACGGTTCGCGAGACGGCTTGAATACCGTCTTCCAAAGTGGTTTTTAAGACGTCTTTCAATCCAGACTTACAAAGCGTCTTTAATCCGTCTTAAAGCCGTCTTTAGCCAAGATAGCTAGAAGATCGACTCCAACGTTATAAAGTCGTTACATATTGATAATTTGCAAAAATATCGAAAATTTTCACAAATTTCGAAAATTACGAAAATGTACACAGTTTTTGAAAATTACCAATATTTTCATAAATTTTGAAAATGGGGCTATTGCACACTTTTGCTACACGCGATTTATTAGTCGATTATGGCGTAAAAACCTCAAAAAATAACGATGGCGGCACTAAAAACTTCCAAAGTCCACTCCTAAACTCAATAAACGCAGTTATTTGCGCGAGCGTAATGGTGGCCAAAGGCACTAACAATGGGAGATTCCTATCTTAATTTCGTCACTCTTTCTATGTTGACAAGGATGATTCACAGAGTAATTAGTCATCAGAGTGATGATCCACATCCGATGTATGGTGCCGCAACACCTAGTGACACCGGTATCAAATGAAAGTAGTCTCTTATTGGTCACTTCTTGATGGAGTTTCAGAATTGTTAGATGGGAATCTCCCATTGTTCGTGCCTTCGGACACCATTACGCTCGCGCAAATAACTGCGTTTATTGAGTTTAGGAGTGGATTTTAGAAGTTTTTAGTGCCGCCATCGTCATTTTTTGAGGTTTTTACGCCGTAATCGACTATTAAATCGCTTATAGCAAAAGTGTGCAAGAGCCCCATTCCGAAAATTTTTATTAAGTTTGAAAATTACCAACATTTGCACAAATTTTGAAAATTACGAAAATTTTCACAAATTTTGAAAATGTTGACTATTTTCTAGCAAGCTTGGAAAGCTAGGCCTCCTCGAAACGTAGCCTATAAATTTAGAGCATTGTGACCGACGAGACGCCTTTCATATGTCTTTAAGACGGATTCGTAAGACGGTTTTCAAAGTTGTCTTATAAGACGGATTCGTAAGACGTTATCAAAGTTGTCTTAAAAACGTCTTTAAGACGGATTCGTAAGACGGTTTTCGAAGTTGTCTTAAAACCGTCTTAAAGACGGATTCGTAAGACGTCTTCAAAGACGTGTTTGGGCGGAACTAGAGACGTCTTCAAGACGGATTAAAGACGGATTTAAGACAACTTTACTTGTCTTATAAGACGTCTTTAAGACGGATTGAAGACGGTTTTTGCTAACTGGGTATAGGTACTTCCCTCCGAATAAGTCTTGATTGTAACATTGAGGGTGGCCTTAAATATGCATCCTAAGGACTCTGCTTTTTCAAAATTTTCCAGGGGAGGGCCCCAACCTCCCACCAGTGACATGTTGCGTGCAATCTGACAGCGTCCTTTTAAACCCGTTCAAAGTATCATTCAAGGGAATGCACTGTGCACCTGCAATAGTTTGACCTTTTTCATGCATTTAAATTAATGAAATGTACCGTTGCCAGATTGCAAGCAAATCCACTGCCTCCCACTAGGTGAAAGATTCCTCCCCCCCCCCCATATCTCCTCAGCGGAAATTAGCTGAGCAGACCCTAAATTACGCAATGGAAGCATAGAAGAGGCTGTAAACATTTACAAATTGATCAAAGCGTAAATCGTTTTACAGAGGTCAAGATTCAACTCAGAAGCTAGTATTTAAAAAGAAAAAAAAATATTGCTCTGAAAAAGTTCAAAAGGTAGGTAAGTATATCCACCTTGAATTGCGAAGAATTATGTGTAATGTTTCAATTTCTTTATCCGCCATTACTTGTTTAGAGTCTAAATGCTGATATGGCTTTGATTTTTTGTTATTTGCCGTGTCGTTTCTTCTTGTGATTGACAGATAAGAATTCTTTTTTTGCATCATGATATTGCAGGCATAAGCGCAAGTATGCAGTAGCTAGTACGAGTGTGGCGCCTAAGATACGGAGCTCGTAGCAAGTTTTGCTGTTTGAATCTGCCCAGACTTTGCTGCCTGCAAATAGCTAGAGACACAGTGTGCTACCTGAACTGAATATGGAGATTCAGAGTGAGCCATCATCCTCAAAGACTACAGGTTAGTTTTAAAAACTGTAAAAAAATAAATACAACTCACTGTAAGCCGTAAGGGTCAACGTTTCCGGTCAATCCCTGTAATGATTAAAGCCAAAATGCTCTCGATTACAAAGCCACAACAATCACTTGAAGAAATTGGGGAGGAGAGGAGAGAGAGGGATAGAGATATTAAGACTCCTGTCCATACACCCTACATCGGACAAACTGAAACCACCAGTGGCATAGCCAGGAATTCTTCGAGAGGGGGGTTGGAGGTCTGAAAATTGTCAAGGGGGGGTCCGTAGGTTATTATTTGGTCAAATGTCTTTGAGAAATCTTTAAATTACCTATTGTAAAGGCAAATTTTGGTGTTTAGGGGGGTTCAGGACCCCCCCCCCCCCCCCCCCCCCGGTCTATGCCACTGAAAACTACACTACTTGATTCGCGCTAGTGAACAGAAAGCATGCAAAGCAGTTGCTATTTTATCTACATAAATTGATAAAAAAAACTTACAAAATAATACAAAAATGTGATGAATTAAATCTGTTTTTAAGAAAAACCAAAAAAACAATAAAAATGAGTCAAATTTTATTTTATTTTGCAAACATACGCAGCTTGAATCTGCGGCAGATATTAAATTTTTGTCTTGGACCTTTTCACGTTGAAATCACTGTAAACTGTTCCGCATGCTGAGGAGACATATGCTGCAATTTAAAGGCGGAAAAGTCTAAAACCTTCCAAAGTCTGTTGGTCAAATGCTTTGAAACTTAACAGTTCACTCGGAGGCAAACATGAAGCCCTTCGATAAATTTTATGAAAATTGGTCAAAATAAGCAAGCATTTTTTGAGGCTCATTTGTAGTATTCATGAGAAAACATTGGGCTACAATTTAAAGGCAACGGAAAAACTTGATAGCCTTCAAAGTTTGGAAGTTTGAGAGTGATGGCATCTCGCATACTTCGGGATTAAGAGATGCTTGGGGTTGTAATCTCGGGAATTTAAATCAAATAAAGTTTCTGAAAAAACATTTCTGAATTTTTTTTTTTTTCAGAAATACCGGGCCGCGACCGTTCTCCGCTTTGCGACTGTCCTCCGGGCTACAACCCTCAGCCCCCAGGACCAATTCCAAAGAGGAGGTCTAAGCGAAAGAGATTTCAATTTAAACAACAATTGCCAGGTAAGTTTTCTGTTTACTAGTCATTTTATACCGAAGAAAAAAAAGTGGTAAGACTTGATGGCAGTTTTTCCTTGAACCTCGGGGTTTTGAATTTTTGAAGATCATTTACTCTTTGCTACCTATCTAATCACACCTAGTAGATGACTGAAACCAATTAAGATGTAGAGCTCATGTATTATGAGTATTGGATTCTGATTAGTGCGTCCATCTGAATTGCATCAACACACAGCGCTGAGCGGTTGTTTAGCTACGAGTTGAAACTCTGCGCTAACCAACTTCTCTCGGATGCGACATGATGGAATTCGGGAGCAGGCACTGAGCTACTTTTCTGAACCTGATAGATACTTAAAATACATGAGCTCCAAAAAGGTACAGATAGAAATTAAAGAGAAAAGATTTAAGGAGGAGAAAGAGCCTTTAAGGATTAAAATTATCAACCAATTTCGATCATCGTAAACTACTTCTGTAATGTTTTTGGCTTTCGTCAAAGGAATTTAAAACTTTTCGGCTGGTATTGAATTATCTCTACAACAGATAATAATAAGTGAAGGGTCCCTCAAAGCTTTCTTGGCATTAGCATGTTGACCGGGGACTTCATAGTTAAACAGATCAAAGAAACTAAACACAAATGATGCTTTGCTATCGGGTGAGAGACCAATTGAGGATACATTGAAAGGGCGGATGTGACGACTATTGGTTTTGAGAAAATCGTGTTTAAAGTTTTAAAAGCAGTGTAAGTTTTGAAGGTAAATTTCTACAAATAAATAAAATGTAATGGTAAAAACCCTTATCTATCACATTCCGTCAAGCTTTTCTTCTAAAATTTATTCCAAAAAAAGTTACGGCCATTTTAAAAAAGTGTAACATCCGCCTTTTTGGCAGAAAACAACTTTTTTCCCCAGAAAAATCTTCCAATGGAAGGTGGAAAAAATAATGAAATGAAAAGTACGCAATTAGCATGGCGTACAAAATAAACAGTCTTTAATGATATACCAAAGCTTTTAAGGTAAAATAAAAGAAAATAAAAACAATCTTCTGATGATTAATAGGAACTAAAAGATTTCTTCTTAGGTACTTGTGCATCGAACGTTTCTGGTTGTTCTTTCTGAAACGCTGCGCTGTGCTGTTAAGTAAGGTATAGCACGTACTCACCACTGTCCCCTCATCCGTGTGAACTGTTTTATCTTCTGTGAGCTCAGTTTTGTAGATTTAATTACAAAATTTGGGAAGAAGTATATTGAGGATACAAGGAATAAGAATAGCCGTTTTAAGCCAAAAAAGGGGGATGTTCAACATCCGCCATTTTGACGGATCAATCCTCAATTTGGAGGGGATGTCTTTTGAAAACCATTGTTCAGTCGCTTGGTGGGTAAAGGTTGCTCTAGAGACACCTGAGCTAATGAGCAACTGAACAATGGTGATTTAAAGACAACCGAACCGAACCAAACGGATCCCTCAACCAATAGCATCACCTGTGTTTAGTTTTATCGCAGGGGTGCACAATCTTCTTCGCCTCCACAATTTTCACACACACAGAAGTTAATAATGTCCACACTTTTTGATGACCATTTTTTTTTGTGGCTAATTTTAATGAGCTGAAGAAAATTTTAGCTCGAAACAGCGCACTTGCTTGAAATTGAGAATTTCCTGCACCCCTGTTTTATCAATCCGTTTAACTTTCAAGTCCCTGATCAGCTCACAGCATTATCTATATTTATGTGCAGTTAGCAAGATAAGGTTTTCAAAGTATACTTATCTTACACAGTAGCGAAACTCAATGTTAGAAAAATGGCAAATGCCCCCAGGTGGTCGGAAGATTGAAATAACATCTTCCGTTTGATTTGTATTGGACGCGATGGTGGCGCCCCAAAGTAGTCGGAAGGTTACAACTCAATTTCCCATTTTATTACATTGAAAAACGAAATTCGCCAAAGCGCTCCCATAGAGTTTTGCTACTGTATAGGATGAGTGTACTGTGAAGGTTTTACGCAGCAATGCTATGCATATTTTTTGTTGGTTTCAGATGATGCAGAAAGGCCTTGTTGCCCTTGCTTCACATTTTCTAGTTTTGAGAACAGTAATATCAACTACCTTTCAACTGAATCAGGAGTTTATTTGTTTGAGTGTGGTAAACTCAGAAGTACGTCTTGGAATGATCCATCCAAACATCACTCCCAAACTATAGTTTTACCATCTAACTCAGTGCCTACCAACAATGAGACACCCCCAAACCAAGTAGAAGAACGTCCACTTCTAGAGTTGCTACGACAGAAACGAACTCTCTTTAATAAAATCCTTCAAGACACCGACCCATTAATTTTCGATATTTGTAGGAAATTACGATCATCCCTTCCTTGTGGAAATTTCAAATCAGTTATATTGTCCAGTCCGGAGGAGCACTGCTGGGACTGTCTCCACGCATTGTTTTTGGATGAATCCGGGCATAGGCATCCAGATTTAACGCTAGACTCGATAATTTTGCATGGATGTCCAACGCGATATTCCAACACATTCATCACAATTTTAGGAATCTTAAAGGAAGAATATCCGGAAATGAAAATATGGTTTACTTCATACTCCCCTGAGATTGAGGATGTAATTCTGCTTGAACGTTTGAAAGATGAGCGTGATGCTGTTACTCCTGCCCTATTCTTTCACCATTTTTCAGGGTCGGGTCAATCAGTGTATAAAGACCTCTCAGGCAATAACCACCATTTAAGTTTTGAGAAATATCTACAAACGGAGCAGACTTTACGAATAGTTTTTCCAGCTTTGAATCATTTCCACATTCCAATACCGTCCACAGACCAAAATCGTTTGATGTGGTTCATTCCAGAAATGAGAACGAATCAAGATTGCCTGGCGATAAGTATTCACATTTCAACACAAGGTGATAAGTTCATGGATTACTATCAGCCATCCATATTCCGTATATTTTTATCCTCTAATTGTACAAAATCTATATTTAATTTGATACGTGCTGTAAATGTGAACACCAAAACCCCATCCAATATACATCATGACATACTCTGTTACAATCATAATGGGGTGGGAGAACTTCAAGACGAGGAGTACGAGATGACTGAGTTCTTTAATGCCACAAGAGGCAGAGTTGCCATTGTTCCAAGTGGGGAATCATTTCATTACCCAAGAAAAGAAATCCACGAAAGTATTGCAAACAGATGTGACACAATAAAGTCACACCTTTATGTCTATTATAGGCTCGAAAATACAGGAGTAATGGGAGAGGCAGCTGTAAAACATTACTGCAGAGAAATCACCAATTTAAATCGTGCCGTGTTCTCATTACATAAGCCTTTACATTTGAAATTCTCAGAAAATATGTGCGCTATACAGCAAAACTCCACTTGATGTAAAGATTCAGGGCAACAAGACTTGTTAGGCCTTGAACAATCCCTAAATAAACACATCTCAATCAATCTATAGAAACCCAGGACCAGCCCTCCACTAGTGTTGTGTATGTATTGTATATATCAACCATTCATATTTATATTTGTATTATTACCAGCAATGTTTATTAAGGTTCTGAAGACCAAATTGTTAGAAAGATACTATTTCTCAGTTGATGAGTTCAGGCAAAATCCTGTGTAGTTGTTTACCTTGTTTAAGTTTTTGCCTGTGCCTGTTTTTGTCAAGTTTACCTGTATTTATTTGTGTACCTTTGATCATTGTTGACTTGTATATAGCTGTTATTGCTTGATGTACAAATTAATCATTGTTATTATTAAAATTAATTAAAGTTGGCAACAGCGCTCATTACGCTCTGTAAAATACCTGCGTGCCTAGGCCAATTGGGTCAAGTTTGTCTCCTATGTTTTTTGTAACAAAAATATACACTGCCCCGCAAAAAAACCGGCGCACCTGGCGCGCTGGATCATTCCGCTCGAAAATGCGAAAAAATTACAAAATTTAAAATCGTCATAACTTTTGAACTAAGAGAGCTAAAAACATTTCAAGGCCAGTGTCGGATTTCTCATACTCTCTAGTTTTTTAAACATAAGCTTAAATTTTCTTTTGGTCATTTTTCCGCCCGTATGAAGAGTTTTTCCAAACCCTCGCGAAAACTGTTTTTTTGGAGCACATCTGTAAAAAGTTACTCAAACTTCTCACATCTCTTTGGGATAAAGTAGCATAGATAGACAAAATCTGAGACATGCATCAGATTTCTCAGAGTCAGGGCTATCGACCTGGTTACCTCAATTTTGTCTACAAAATTTTTTTAAGGTCGGAAAATGCACTTTTCCGAGACCATGTAAAAACCGCTTCTGAACACACAGTTTACACATGCGAAAAGATGTTAAAAGTTTAAATCATCGTAACTTTTGAACTAAAAGAGCTAAGAATATTTCAAGGCCAGAGTTGGATTCCTCATACTCTCTAGTTTTTTAAACATAAGCTTAAATTTTCTTTTGGTCATTTTTCCGCCCGTATGAAGAGTTTTTCCAAACCCTCGCGAAAACTGTTTTTTTGGAGCACATCTGTAAAAAGTACTCACACTTTCCACATCTCTTCGGGCAAAAGTAGCATAGATAGACAAAATCTGAGACATGCATCAGATTCCTCAGAGTCAGGGCTATCGACCTGGTTACCTAAATTTTGTCTACAAAATTTTTTTAAGGTCGGAAAATGCACTTTTCCGAGACCACGTACAGACCGCTTCTGAACACACAGTTTACACATCCACTCGAACATGCGAAAAGATAATAAAAGTTTAAATCGTCATAACTTTTGAACTAAAAGAGTTAAAAATATTCCAGAGCCAAGGTCGGATTCCTCATACTCTCTGGTTTTTTATTCAGTAGCTCAAATTTTTTTCGGTCATTTTTACGCCCGTGCGAAGAGTTTTTCTAAACGCTCGCCACATTTCTAATAATGTTCAGAGGCGGTCTTTACATGGTCTCGGAAAAGTGCATTTTCCGACCGTAAAAAAAATTTTAAGACAAAATTGAGGTAACCAGGTCGATAGCTCTGACTCTGAGAAATCTGATGCAGGTTTCAGATTTAGTCTATATATGCTATTTTTGCCCAAAGAGATGTGAGAAGTTTGAGTAACTTTTTAGAAATGTTCTCCAAAAAAACAGTTTTCGCGAGGGTTTGGAAAAATTGTTCATACGGGCGTAAAAATGACCAAAAGAAAATTTTAGCTTAAGTTTAAAAACTAGAGAGTACGAGGAATCCGAACCTGACCTTAAAATATTCTTAGCTTTCTTAGTTCAAAAGTTATGATGATTTGAACTTTTAACATATTTTCGCATGTTTGAGCGGGATGTGTAAACTGTGTGTTCAGAAGCGGTTTTTACATGGTCTCGGAAAAGCGCATTTTCCGACCTTAAAAAATTTTGTAGACAAAATTTAGGTAACCAGGTCGATAGCCCTGACTCTGAGAAATCTGATGCATGTCTCAGATTTTGTCTATCTATGCTACTTTATCCCAAAGAGATGTGAGAAGTTTGAGTAACTTTTTACAGATGTGCTCCAAAAAAACAGTTTTCGCGAGGGTTTGGAAAAACTCTTCATACGGGCGGAAAAATGACCAAAAGAAAATTTAAGCTTATGGTTAAAAAACTAGAGAGTATGAGGAATCCGACACTGGCCTTGAAATATTTTTAGCTCTCTTAGTTCAAAAATTATGACGATTTTAAATTTTGTAATTTTTTCGCATTTTCGAGCGGAATGATCCAGCGCGCCAGGTGCGCCGGTTTTTTTGCGGGGCAGTGTATATTCGGTTGGTCCAATATAATTCGGGATTACAAATTATCATTTAATCTGCATCAACCCAACATACATCAACTATGTAGATCTATAGCAAATTATGTTGAACTTAATCTTTTTTTTGTATCTTTGAGTTGTAACCATGTAGTCTTAGTTCAACTTTAACCTCAAAGGTCCTCATTTTTTTTCTATAAATTTAATGTAATATTGACCCCCCCCCCCCCCCCCCCCCCTGCATGGTTGTTTTTGTTTCTACAATTGCCATATTCACTTGAGCCACTCAATTTCGTTCAAATGCATAAATGGGCTCTTGCAAGATTTTACGATCGATCTAGAGGATTGAATGGTCTTGCTACTACGCAACTCCATCACACAGGCAACCAGACGTAACCACCTCTTCCTACTTACGTCAATAGAGATTCCAACCGGACTTTGCTCGCCAGAATCTCTGTCGACTGAGGTACGGAGAGGAGAGGTGAGGAAGTGGTTACGACTGGTTGTCTTCACGATCAAGTTGCACTGTAGCAAGCCCGTTTGATTAAACAAATTTAATGAACATTCAATCAGATTACGATTCGATTCTCCGTGATCACCCCCCTGGGCAGATTAATAGACGGGAGAAAAAAGTCAACAGTTTCAAAGTTTTGAAGTTTCACCTTTTATTTGAAGTTAGCGCATTGTTACATATATATAAATAAGAAAATAGAAATATTCAAAGGATTTTAAATTACATATATACAAAATATAAATACAAATTCAGAAACTAATATTAAAAAGAGGCACTAAAGACTTCAACATACTTTCAACAGTTAAAAAAATAATAATAATAAAAAAAAACAAAAAAAATCAGAGAGTGAAAAGTTTGACAAATATTGAAACAATATGAACGAAAAGAGGAGAAATAATTTGAGCGTTGGACACAAATTTTGCAATATTAATGTATGAACAAAGTGTATTTAGTAGAAGAGAAAAAGTGCTGGAGTACTAATTAAATTGAAAAAAAAAAAAAATAGAAACAATTCTGATCAACTAAGAGAGTGCAAAAGATTATAAGCATGCATGTTATGAAACAGATGACCAATACAGCTCTCAAATTTGTGCCAAAAATGTTCCAGATTATATGTTCCCAAAAATGTTTCTGAAAAAGGAATGGAACCAGAATGCTGGGTTAAACAGTAATGCTTGGAAACTATAACGAGTAAACTTGTTTGGAGCATTTTAATTAGATGTCGTTAAATGAATTTTAAGGAGGAGGGTGAAATTAGATGAGGTAATTTGAACTGCAGTATTTTGGATGCAGTTGCCATCAGCTTTTCTTTTCTTCTTTCCACAGTTGTGATTAGACAAAAGTAACAACTAGAAACAAATTAACTAGGAGCTATTACTAACAAATAGTGTTTCGAAAAGGCAATCAACTTAATAACTACAGAATCCCTGAATCTTCCTACTTCACATTTTCAACAATTCTTCATTTCAGAGAAGTGCTTCGCTCAAACCCTGACTGAATTTTTTACAGAAATATTTGAGAGAAAATCAATGATTTCACAAATCAAAGAGAGAACATTTAATAAGACCAAAATGAAAGCAAGAGTGTTTGAATACTGTGGCAAGAATCAGAAACTTTATCACTTCAGTTAGAGCTTGTTTTCAATGACGGATACAGCAATCTGGCAACGGTGTTTTATTCCCATTTGAATGCATGAGAAACAATCGATAGGTAAGAGGGTCATTATCTCCTCAAGAATCCATTGTTTCTCATATATTTACATGGGATAAATTTATGTTTGCCAAATTGCTGGATCCGCCGACCGCCTGTGCTCACATGTGGTACTTGAAATATCATTTAGTTTTCCATTCAAAACACAAAACAATGTTTGATGGGGAAAAAAAAAAAAAAAAAAAATTGAAACCACAGGACAACGTTCGCACAACTGGAAGTCAACGTAGAACTTTTTCAGCCAATTTTGTATTAATGCTGGAAGAATTTTTTTATTATTTTTGCTAAATATTTCAGTTCAACAGGTTTGAAAAAAGCTCTACTGAAGATTACATCGATTAATGAAAAAAAAGGAAAGGCTGCGATAAGAAAAACAAAAAAGTAACTCGAGGTTCAAACACAGTACTTCTCAGGAGAAAAAAAAAAAGAAAGAAATCATAAAAGCCAAGCACCAAAAGGGAGCGGTAATATAAGACTTGTAAAGAATGGAAATGAGTGAATTCACAAGAAAATACAAACAAAAATTGCAGATTTTCCAAGAGAGATAATTGATGAATGCGTATGATTTTTGCAAGAGGCACAATGGGAAGGAAGTGAAAAGAGTGCAAAGATGAGTGATGGAATGTGTTAGTAAGTGACAATGAAAAACACTTTGTGCTCAACTAGCAGACTTAACCCTTTCACACCTGGGGTACATTTCAATGTACATCTGAATAACATTGAATCTTACAGAAAACATCAAAATACAATACGCGAAGCAATTTAGATGAGAAAACAGCGCTAAGATCAACCGTGTTGATCAAAAACCTGTTTCAGAACAAAAATAATTTCAGGTCTGAGAGGGTTAAAGAAAGGAAGAAACAGTGCAGCATGTCTTAACAGAAAAAAAAGGAAGAGGGCTGTAGATCCAAAACTTGTCATGGGCTGTTGAGGGAGCTTATGAAGCAATAGCCTATGTACTATTTTAATGATAAGCGGAAATTTTAAAATCCTGGAATCTGATTGGCTTAGATTTTTGTTAGAGCTTAAAACCGACAACTGCTTCGTCAATTTTGAATTCCCCCCTTCTCAGTAGAGCCGACTATGAAGGTGATTCTTCAGTGTACAGGGCTGATTTCCGCCCCTTGAGCTCTACCGTTCCATTACAGTCAAATTGCAGGCCGAAAGTAATTTATATTTAAGAAAACGGAGTGCCAGTCACTGGATAATCATCTGAAGATGATCTTTTCAAAATATTTTAGATAGATAGAATCCGTCTGTCGCCCCAGCTGCAGTCTTAGCTCTTATGCGGGTCTTTCACCGCGAACGACACACTTCTGCGAGGCTCCTTCATACCCATTCAAACCATTTGGTCAAGCGAGGATGTCAGTGGAACTGATCATCATCCAATGTCATGTTAGTTGATAGGCACTCAACTCCCATGTAAAGACTCACTTGGCAAATTGTTCGCACGGAGTCAAAGCATTCAACGAGTTTGGGGGAAAGACAGGGTGCAAGGATGGGAAAGAGCACGGTGGACTCCGCTACATGCAGTAGATCCTGCGCAGGAAAGGACTTCCTACAACCGACAGGGGGCATCGGCTGCAGTGCTTTGGTGTTTTGTATTTTACTCTCTCAATATTCCTCCTTTGTCTCATTTCTCTTTTGGTTTCTCTTTGTTCTCTTCACTCTTTTGGTCCCTCTTTGCTCTCATTTCTCTTTCGGTTCCTCTTTGTCTCTTATGATTCTTACTGTCTCTTTTCTCTTTCTACTCTCACTTTTGGATCTTTCTTCCCTTTCTCTACTTCCTTCCAGAAAAATCAGCTGGTTAACTGGTTCACTTTTGCTCTCTTGTTGGTGGAGGAGGATTTCCACAGTACCCCTACGGCAATCTCCTCCAGTTGTCTATTTTGTAAATAAATCCAAAAATAGGGCTGAAGGTACCAAAAAATAAAATATCTTATTTCGATACAAGATTCGATTTGCGATATTCCATTTTTTGGTACTTTCAGCCTTATTTTAGAAGTTATTGACGAGAAATTTTGCAAAGACATTCTTCATGAGATTGTCTAGTGACTGACTTTCCGTTTTCTTAAATATACATTACTCTTGGTCTGTAATTTGACATTAATTGAACGGTGCTCTGGCGGCAGAAATCGGCGCTAAACCCTGAGGAATCACCGTAAGAACCAGGTCTGGACCTGTGAATGGGTTCAACACAGTCTCAGACCCATCAATTCAACTCTCAGATCTACAGCTCTGACATGAAACCAGAGAAAATTCATTGGCAAAAGAACAAAAAAAGAAAAAGAAGAAAAAAAAAAGAGTACAGACTGCCTGTTTACATCAAAGAATAAAATTGAGTTAATCAGTGAGATAAGACTTGCTCTGCTGAATCACAGAAAAGTGTTACAAAAATGTGTACATTTTTCTGTATAATCATGGAAACTAAGCTATTAAGAAAGTGAAAACGGCTGATTAAAGAAGAATAAAGGTTAGGATAGTTCAAAACGAGCAGAGATGCTCTTGAAAATTAATGATGCACAATCAGTCAGGAGATATTTGAAATTTACAAAAACAGAAAAAAATTTCACAGATTTAGGCTTAAAAAGGGTGAATGATGATCTGGGATAAATTGTTGGGCTATAGATATTGTGAATTCTTAGAGAAAGGTCCGACCATTTTAGACAGTTGCTCACTATGATCACTGAGAACACTTTTAATTAGATTAGGGAGGTGATTACGGAGGATCAGATCGTTTTGGATATTGTTATCGTTATCGAGTACATATAACCTTATGGGTGGGCTGACTGATCGAATCTTTTTGAGCCTTTCGTAATGATTAAAACGGACAAAAGGAGACGATGAGTCGGGGGCTGTCGTAATCTCAATCGACTGAAGTAGGAGGTGGTGAGGAGGGGGTTACCTGCGTGATCGAGTTGCGTAGAAGCAAGCTCCTTTGATTTAACGCATTTGATCAGATAACGATACCCATCACAATTCGATGCTCCGTAATCGCCTCCAAGGATTCATAAATGTTTACAATGAGAGTAAAAACCAGCAAGAAATGATGGTAGGAAAGTAATTTCATGACTCAGAGCTTTGAGACGGACCAAAAGAAAAAAAAGGAAAAAAAAAATAGAGGAAAGTTACAATTGATTTTGGATAAGATACAGACTTTTTTTGGAGAGGCGCATAGGAATGGGCAGCCGAGTAAAGAATCAATATGCTTATGTATACCAATACTCTTTGAAACTCTCATTTTGGTAATCTTTGGTGGAATGCATTCCATACGCTGAGAACGCTATCTTCATTACTGAAACTTGGAGTGTGATCAGAGTTGGGCAAATTATTCGAAGAACAATGCTGACAGTCCAACAACACAATATGCCAGTAATTCAGTCCATAAAAGTCAGATTCAGGTAAAAACACAATAGCCATATTTTGCTTTGTCGTTATTTACTTTGTAAATGTGTTTTTCCATTTATTTCAATTCTGTATGCACCTTGAAAATTCCTCATCTTACTTCTGTTTTGAAACTGGCATGATTTTTATGGTCGAATTTGGTTGGTGTCGAATTTCTCCGATGGCAAGTTTTGTCATTTGAAGGTCATCACCATTGAAAACCTCGGGAGATGGTCAACAGCAATGACCATTAAATGCCGAAACTCGTCATTGGAAAAATTCGGAAATTATCGTTTGAACGACCATAATGCTCATACTAGATCATGAACAGAATCAAAATGAGCAAATTTTGAACGTGCAAGCAAAAGTAAACAATGACCAGACATATTTACTAATGAAAAAAATAATCAAAACCATCATCGCAATGACAAAGCAAAATACGACCAAGCTTATTTCTCTCATCGGCCAGCTCACTGGTTGCCAGACAGTCAGCCTTATTCGTTATTCATCTACTAATTCTTACCCAACCCTGAGTGTGATAAAAAAGAAAGTATCCTTGATTTAAATTATTGTTGATTCTCTGCCAATGTAAAAAAAAATGTTTAAATCTTTGACACCACATACTAATAACAACTTTTGATTTGATGTAGACAACAGATTTATATTCTCATTTGATTGACTAGAAGGAACAAATTTAAGTTAGTAATGATTGATTGGGGGGGGGGGGGGGGGGGAGAGAGAATAAATTAGGAGGGAGGGGAGGATACATTTACAAATTAATCTAGTCACTTTTTATAATACACTTGTTTCTATTTAGCTTTATGTACATTGTTTGATTAGATACAGATACATACAAATTAGACTCCGATCCCTGAACACAAACAAAGTAGCGCACAGCGGAGAAACACACTGATTGCACATCTTTTTTTTTAAAACTATTTTCTTTCTTGGAAAAAAAACAACATTATTTCCAGAGATAAAAAGTATGCTAATTCTGGTAATCAAAATTACTGTTTACAAATAATCGGAGGGAGGATGAAAAATTTCAAAAAATAGAATTGCGAGTTGCAAAGAATGTGTTCTGATTGGGTCATTGCAGGGTAAATGTGGCATCTTTACGATTCGACCTTCTCTCTATGGAGAGCAAATTACATTCTTCATTGAGGAACTCTTTCTTTAATTCCACAACAGTCTTTCTACTATCAGCAGGCCTGATTCCGTTCTTTTAAACGAGACGATACGAGATAGCGGGAATCCATCAATCCCATTGGTTGAAATGGCAAAACGTGATAGATTTGAAGTAGTTCAAGTTGTTTCTGGAGTAGTTCTAGAGTCATTCAAGTGACTCGAACAACTTCAAAGATGTCACATGAAGCCGTTAAAGATGACTCAAGGGTTCGCTTCGTGCGAACCGTGGACACCACGTCGCCCTGTTCAAAAAGTCATCAATTTTTGGCTAAACTTGATCAATTTACACAAAAGCACACATTTGAAGAACGTCAGCACCTACAAGCATAATTTAGGAAGATATCCTGAAGGTTTCAAGCTGTAACACTCAAAAATAAAGCCGGAAATGGTGAAATGCAAACATTTCCATAAGCCTGAATGAGTGCGAGTGAGGCAGATAGACAAATTATCACTCTTACTCACGCTCACTCACTAAGCTTACAGTGAAATGAATTTCAAAATTTACGGCTTTAATTCTAAACCAATTTTGTTCATTTTGGGCTCAAAAAATTCATAAAAAAATTTGGCAGAAACTGACGTTCATGGATTTTGCATTTTTTCTTTGGTTTCAATCTAAAATGCCAAAACCACGACTTTTCCCAAAGGTGACTAGTGGCGCTATCCATCAGATTGAAATCTGGAAAAGTTTCACCTGGAATCACCTTAAACCAATGGGATTGCTCGATTCCCACTATCTTGTCTCGTCTCGTCCAAAAGAGCATCCAGCAGCCCTAGTACAAATCAACAAGAGAAAGGAGGTAGTTAGAAGATCAAAATGAGACATTAGCGAGGACCCAAAACAATTCAGTGAAAAAGATAGGAGTGAAAAGAAAAAATCAAAGTACTGGTAAATGTGATTACAAGATTTGCTTGGAAATTGTGCCAATACAAAAAAACACAATGAGCAAAACTAGTGAAGAAGCTTAAAGGATTAGAGGAAAGTAAATTGTCAGGCAGACAACAATAAAAAATAATGCAAAACCAATTCCTTGCACGAGTGACAATATTAAAATTCAGGAATCTCATCAAGCTGTAAAACTCAGTACATCACAAGTTCATTCAAATGGACTGATCCGGACTTTAAAAAAACCTTGATCGACCGTTAAGCAGGGGGAAAAAAAAAAAAAAACATAAACTAGGAAAGTAATACCCACAATTTGTTTATAAAATAAAGAAAACAAAATTCTTAGCTATGAAAAGAATTAGCTACAAATGCAAGTTAAAAACACAAGGCACTTGACTATTGCCTTTCTTAAACTAGATTTGCTTGGAAACTGTGCCGATAAGAAAAAACACAATGAGCAAAACTAGTGAAGAAGCTCAAACATAAAGGACTGAAAAATTACACAGACTCTACAGAGGAAAGCCCTTCAAACGGAACAGCTTGTTATACAAACAATTTTGTAACCATAGAAAGTGTACAGAACAAATTAAGTGAACAAGGAGACAGAACAAAAGCAGAATGAGATTAGAAAAGTTCAATCAGAAGAGAAAAGGTTTTACTGCAGCCACAAGAACCGTAGACTTGGAAAATTCCAACCCAGAACATAAAAAGGATCCGCATCTTTGGCCCGGGCAAACTTTGCCGGAGAGAGGGATCTCAAAAAGATTAGATGGTAAATTAAGAATTCTGTATTTTCCCTGAGAATGCAATCTAATGTCTTTCTCCACAAATTTTAACCAGTTTTCATTTCAACAGTAAACATATAGTTGAAGAAGAGTTTTGCTTGTTTTTCCACAAAGCATCAAATCTGAACATCAAAATTACATCACTTCTTCATCTATGGGTAATTTGCATTTCACGAGCCAAAATTTTTGTAATTCACTTCTCAAAAACAATTACGAATAACATTTCCTGGATTAGGACGCAACAAGGTGAACACTATGGTGTCAAAATCTAATTAAGAGGGGTGAAGAAGGGGCCAAAGACTCGCGAGCAGCATCACAAATATGGATTGTACAGTCCGGGACAAAAAGAATGTCAAACGACTCCTTGAGGTAGACCAACTGCAGTGCTTAAAATTCATGGAGATGAGTATTGCGGGTGGCCTACTTCAAGGAGACGGCTGACATTTTTTTTGTCCCCCACTGTAACAGTGCTGCTAGATTTAGCGAAAAAGATACAGATTTTACATTAACCCTCTCCAGCACACAGTTTGGAATTTGACTTTTTTTTTGGATTTTTTTAGACAGTTCAAAAGAGGACAGTTTTCTAAGACTTTTAATGGGTCACACAAGTTTTTGCTAAATGTCCATTTCAATTCCACTGAAACCCATGTTACATAAAATGGTACATATGTGTACCACTTAGCTGGAAAGGGTTAAGTCTTATGGGAAATTTTTATATTTTTCATCGAATCTGACAGCACTGGATTGCAGTCAAAAGAAGATTAAGTAAGTTCATTTACAACAGTTCAAGATACTTCTACAGTACAAAATAGCTTAAACGGGCTGAAGGAGTGACAAGTCAAAGACATAACTACAACCAACAAGTTATGTGACTCGTGTGAGTGAGAGTGTACAAAAAAATTAAGACAAAACATGTGAACACACTCCATTACATAAATACTTGACAAAAAAATTAGGAACTTCCACTGTCTGTCATTATGATCTTTCAAATTAAGAACAGGAGCTTTCTCACAACACTATTGACGTTCAACACTTTGGTAGCAATCATGGATCATCCCGAAATTTGAATTTATCTCTCTTTGCCACTTGAAAGCATGTGGTGTTAGATCTCACGCATTTTGAAAATTGAGTTCACCGATTCAGACAAGTTAAGTTGCAATGCCCTCTTCTGAGATGCATCAGAAGGCATTGGCGAGTAATTGGTCAGAAATGAGTCAAAAGACCTTAGTACGCGCTCAAACTAGGATCGTCAAAATGGAATGGGTGAGCCAAAATCCACTACAAACGGCAACTACTACGGTGAGCCAATTTTGCATTGCCAATTGCATTTTGGGTTGATGTTCCGTTCATCAAACAACTGTGCAATTTGACGGCTCATCAAACTGCATCTGTCATCTGCTCACCAATCTACAGTCAACAAATCAATAAACCCGTTTTGGAGGTGTTTTGGTCAAGGTTATGCGTGAATTTTAAAAATGTCAGGTTGGCACTTCTGCAGTTTGATCAAATCCATTTGAGTGTAAACGAAGGCCTAAAACTCTTATTGCCAACTGCTCACCAATGCGTTTGATGCATTTCGGAAGCAGGCACCGCTACTTGTCTGATTTGGTGAACCTAAATACTCAAAATGCGTGAGCTCTAATAAAAATAAGAAGGGAAAGGGACTAGCACTAGACTGTAGCCCTTATCTCTTGTCCTTTCCTTACACGAATGTTAAAATGAGTAGAGAGCAGCTGAATCAGACAACAAAGTCAGCACAGTCGCAAATAGTTTCGGATTCAAAATTCCCTCTTTTCTAAAAAAAATAGTTGCATACAATTCAACTGGATCATTGAATCCTAATTTTCTCTATAGTTCCTGGCAAAAATAAAATAATTGATTGGTTATTTATTAAAAGTTTTGCTAGTAATCATTGTGCGGCGAGCCGATAAGCAACTAGTCTTCGTGGAGTCCGTTTCAGAAGCATAGGCGCAGCTCACCAGTAAAATTTCACGAATTCGCATTTTTTATTCCTTCAAATAAAGACAAAACTTGCCGGTAAATTTGACATTTTGATTCTAAAGCATTCCTCATTGAAAAGTCAACGCTCAAATTTATCATTAATTACAATTCTGTAATAAGAAAAATAACCTTGAATAATTGCAAAGATTATCATTCCAGGTGCGCCTACACTTATGAAACAACCTTGATAATGCTGCCAGTATAAAAGGAAGGTTGCAGCAAGTTGATTAAAATTGAGATTTTATACAGCCAAGTATAAAACTTTAATCACAAATACTTGAGAGAAAGAAATCAATGATTGGAATGAGACAAAACATACGATTCTTTCGGAAGTTGAATTCGGCTGTTCGAACACTTTTTGTAACTCAACGAGGTTTTTCACGATTCACAATAAAATAAGATTATTTCTGATTGATGGTAAAACTCTTGTTACAACAAGCTTTCGGCAAAAAATTCATAATTAAAATAATTAATTGGAGAGATCTATGAATATTGTTTGATTGCAATACATTTACAAACAGAAAAACTTGATTAGTCCGACATCAAATTAAATCGTTACAAGGGCTGTATTTCGAAATCTGTAAAAAACATTTCTCTGGCCAAGGAAGGAGAAAATTCAGAGAGAAATTTAATCGAGTTAAACCTTGTTCTATCCACGACTGATTTGAAAATCATCAAAAGAAGACAAAGAAAATACTTACTATTAAGTACAAAATAGGATTTTATAAAAACATTCGATACCTTAAAAAAATTCACTCAGTCAAAGGCAGGTTTTGTACCAACTTTTCAAAATACATTAAACAGCAATAACGTTAGAAACCATTAATTCAGGCGCAAACCAACTAATTAAGGAAAAAGAAATAACTGATCTAACTGGGGGTGGATTAAGAGCAGAAGAGAAGGGAAGAAGAAATGCAGAAGCCCTAACAATTTTAAAAAAAAGTATTTTCCCTCGGAGAACAGACAAATCTGTTATTCCAACTCTTGTGAAATGATTATACATATCTTGGCAATTCGTGATGAACCATTTTACTTTAAAATATTAATCCAGAACATACAACAATCATGGTTTTTTTTAGATTCATAAATTAATTATATTGATTTGTTGATTATAAAAAACGGTTTTGAATGAAGTGGATAGTCACAACAATGCAGCTGATCATGAATTATGGGACAGTTAAAAATTTTGATTACCACTCAAAAAAAAAAAAAAAAAAAAAAATATCATGACAGACGAGAGGAAATAATTCCCTCCACAATTATTTTAAAATTTACAGTAAAAGAGGGGGAGGCAATTTCTGATTTGAAAACAAAGACAAATTCTAGCAAAAGAGAGTTTTCAAGACGATTTGATCAGAACTCATCAATACAGTTTGACAAAAAACTGGTTAAGAATTCAACAATTTCGATAGCAAATAAAGTAATACTTGGGGCTTTAATTCCACTCACATTTAAAAGGCTCATTGTAAAAATGTAACAACCGCAGTAGTATCAATCAAACGGGAAACGGGGAAAAAAAACAAAACAAGACAAAAAAAAAACAAATTTATCACATGGTTTTACAGCTTGCTTCCATCTGAAGACCCCGTTTGAATATCTTTCAGGTTCAAGGTTTCAGGTTTGATAAGCAACAGATTTCACATTTTGAGACAGATGTACCTTTTTACAATGAGCACTTCATTTCAATGAAAACACGAGTTTACCAAAATTTTAGCGTGAGAGGGGGGGAGAGAAAGAATGAAAAAGAATTGCAACTTGCAAGACTATGTGCTTGGATAAACTAAACTCAAAGTACAAAAATACACTGCAAAAAAATCATCTGCATGGAGCAAGAAGAATTTCCAACCAAGTAGGGCAAGACGTTACTTCCTGCCTGGAATATTTTGGACCCCATCCTTTGGCAAAACTAATTCTGACTGTGTTACGGTCCACTGGTCCAGTAGGTGGTCCGTCACAGTAATAAGAAGCGGGTAGGCCAGGAACAAAAATGTTCAAACAACAGCCAGCGGGTACCCGATAAACTAAAAGTGATCTGGAATCCGGATCATCTAACGAGGGTGAATTGACAAAAATCGGCGATTCACTTCGATTATAGACCCATACGCCATCATCTTCTAAACTTAATGTTATACCTGAAAACAAACAACAAAATTAATTTTAATGAGTTTTTATGCATCTTCTACTTCCATAGGGCTTACACATACATTCCAATTGGGCTGTTGCACACTTTTGCTGTGAGCGATTTAATCGTCAATTCCCGAGGCAAACCCTCCAAAAATAACGATGGCAGCACTGAAAACTTCCGAAATCCACTCCTAAACTCAATAAACGCTTTTATTTGCGCGAGCGTAACGGTGTCTTAGAGCAGTAATAATGGGAGATTCCCATTTAACAATACTCTAACTCCATCAAGAAGAGACCAATAAGAGACGACTTTCATTTGACACCGGCGTCACTAGGTGTCACGGTACCATTCATCGGATGAGGATCACTACTCTGATGACTAATTACTCAATGAATCATCCTTGTCAGCATAGAGACAGGGACGAAATTAAGTTAGGAATCTCCCATTATTACTGCCTTATGCCACCATTACGCTCGCGCAAATAAAAGTATTCATTGAGTTTAGGAGTGAATTTTAGAAGTTTTTAGTGCTACCATCGTTATTTATGGGGGGTTTTACACCAGAGTCGACTAATAAAGCGCTTATAGCAAAAGTGTGCGAAAGCCTCATTTCAAAGTTAGGAGAAAAATTCGTCATTTTTTTGCTTTTGTTTTTGTTTTTTCAAATCGTGGCAAGAATTATTATCATAATGAAATAGTACTCAAATTTATTTGCAGGGGCTATTTGCCGCCCTCCGCAAATAGCCGCCCATCAAATTCATGGATTTGATTACTTTCTTTTTCTTTTTTGAATTTGACACCCCCCTTCCCCCGCCAAAGTCCCTTCTATTTGACCATTTCGCGCTGGGCGTGCATGCTTATCTACCCATTGCTTGACCGGTGCGACGCTTAGTCGCTCATGCATCTTTCGTGACGTCCACCATGGTCAAAGCGCCCACTTCGGCGTCGATTATTTCGCTTAAAATGCGTCGTATCGAAAAGATGAAAAGGGACTGAAACTTAGCTCTAGAGCGTAGAATATAAAACGTCCTGGAAAACGTCCCCCCCTCATCCGTTCTCTTTCCAAATTTCGCTTTTCTTCAACCGGAAATAGTCCAAAATTGCTTCCTGCGACACCCCCAACGGAAAACTTTCTGTATCGGCCACTGACTCGACTCCTGACATTAGGCGGATCCGGCAATCTAACAGCAGTACATTCTTCATAATTCATTGCACGAGAAATAATCGATTAATCATGGGGCTAACAACCAACTGCAAAAATTTATTGTTAATCATAATCTCAAATAGGAGAAACGCGCAGCAGCAGCGCGCGTGGCGTGCGATTCGGCAACGTTGCAGTTCGTCCACTTAAACCCATGAAAAAGATCGAACTATTGGGTGTTCGGTGAACACCATCGCATTCGACATTTTACATGAGATTAAATGGATACAGTACAACGCTGCCAAATTGCACTCTACACCACTGACGCGCAGTTGCCATATTGCAGGATCCGCCTATGATGTCAATACTCAATACTGGAAGGAAAGAGAGAATGAGAAAAGTTTTATTAAAATTGAAGTGAATTTGTTCTTACCTAAACCAATTTTATTTCTATTTCTTCGGACGGATTCAGGCGGGGAGAAACTATGTTGAGCTAAGGCAGCCAGACTGAGTCCATCGCCGTGGGGTTGATCCCAAAAAACGTTGACTACTCGCGTTTCTACCGGATACAATCTCCCTATCCTTTGAGACAATTCCCAATAGGCTAATTTACACCATTCACTCTCACAGCTATCACCTGGAACAAACAAAAACAAATACAATCGTTAATATTTATTTTTTTCTTCAATATTTTTAACATGCAGAAAAACAGCTCCCCATGAATAAACAGATATCGCTTCGCTATGCAAAAAATGGCTTCAACTGCAATCTGCCAACGCTAAACTTCGTCCATACAAACCCACGTAAAATATCAATTCAGTGCACTATGCACCCAGCGGCGTACGCAGGATTTTTGTTGTCAGGGGCTTGCACTGATGAGCTTTTTACTGAAAATTATCCTCCCCCCTCCGCCCCTAAAAATCGGAGGTCTGGGGCCGACAAATGTTGGTCAGAAATGGTACGCCTCCTAGATGCATGGTGAGGCAGTAAACTATCAACTAGCATACTCGAATCTTCACCATCCACGAATGTATAGTATGACCATTTAGTGCGAACATTTTCCGGCCCCTCAGAGGCCTTTAGCAGCCCCCCCCCCTTCTACGTACACCACTGTAGAGCCCCCAATAATTTACCTTTACCGAGGGTTGAAATGAACAAAACGCGATGCTGCCAAACTGCACGCGACGCCTCTGAATGCAAACGGTCGATTTCAGCGGTTTGCCAGCGTATAAACCTACATTCCTTTCAATTTGATCAAAATGTGTATCAAGTAAATTTCGAAGGTGTGGTTCCTATTTTATCAAAGCCAAGCTTTTTTAATTTCTAAAAGAAAAACGCCAGTCGGTAGTTGTTGAATTAAACGCTGAAGAATGAAGATTCACGTTCAGACCGGTCGGTATGGTGACTCCGCTCCGGTAGCCGCGTTCCATTATGATTACCAAGTCAAATCCAAAGATTATTGGACGAACTGTCGTCAAGCAGGCTCACGGGCGCGGTATTTCCGCAATATTCAACGTAAATACTTGATTTATATCGATCCATTCTTAGATTTTCTAAGATCAGTGTGTACTGTGTAGCAACCAGTGGCGTATCGTGCGCATTCTGGCAACGTTGCATTCAGTCCATTTGAACCCATGTAAAAAAGTCGAATTCAAAGCCATTCACTGAACACCCAATAGTTCGATCATTGCAATGGTTTTAGATGGACAAAATGCAATGTTGCTAAACCTCACGCTACGCCACTGGCATGGCAGCAACAACCTTCATTTGGTTTCTAATTCTTACTGGCAAAACACCGGTGGTTCAATACACACTACAACACGGCCTCTTTTAAAAATAAAACCGGATAGAAACTGTTTGAGGCCATCACAAATAACAAAATAAGACCTTAAAAACGAAAGGCTTACTATTACAAAGGAGCTGGGAAATTAAGACGAAAAGGGAGCGAAATCTATTGAGCGGAAAAAAAAAATGAATGAGACTGCTTTGACTTTGGTGACACAATGATTTACGGTGAAGGGAAAAAGGAGCTGCGAACAGGTGGAAAAGGGAGGGAGGAGGGAGGGAGGGAGGGACAGGGAACAGGAAAGGATAGTGAAGGAGCGGGGAGAGAGGTTAGCCGTGCTATGAAAGAATAGATGTGGTCGTGGAACCGCAAGGATCAGGATACCTACTTGTCTCGCGCGCATGCATAAGCCTCCCCCTCCTCTCCCCCACACGACGGCATCAAACTGTTTTATACATATACCATAACGATTGGTGGAAACTGGGGTACCTATAAATATACATAATAACCCGTGGTTAAAAACAATTTCATGCCGCATGCTGATGAGATATAATACTGTATAGTAAAACGATGTCTCGTATATGCCCTATAGTCATAGAAGGGAAATTAGTACATTCTAGCGCGGAAAAATAAAGAGAAAAATATCAGTCTGTTGTGAAAAAAAGTTTCAATAAGAGTAACTTAAAAATTAAAAAAAAGGGTTAATGATACCAGCGGTCAGCATCAAGTTAGTGAAAAACACTCATTTACTAAAAAAATAAAATAAAAGTCATTACTAAAATAAAATAAAAATCATTACGACATAAATGTCCACCCACAAAGAGCGTGAAACTAAATTTTAGTCTAATGATTAGATATTTTTTCCGCAACGCAAGCAGTTAATTCGATGGGCATTGACCTGTCATAGTATTTAGCCTTAGATTTTCGACCTTTCCGTTGTTTTCTCGGTCTAAACTTCACCGCGAAAATTCCAAGAATTTGAATTCATGCAAAATCGTGGCAAGCTAGGTAGAAAAGAATAACCATTTTCAAAATTAACGTCCATATTCAGTGGCGCCAGAAAAAAATCTGACAAAGCTGTATTCTGTTCATTTAAACCCATGAAAAATATCGATTCCAGAGAGTGCAGTGGGCACCCCCACTGACTCGACTTCTTTCACGGGTTTAAATAAGCAGAATTTGATGTTCCCAAATTGCACACGACGTCATTGTCCGTAAAGTAATCCCAAAGCAGTAATCGATATCAATGAAATTCATGGGAATACTCATTGTAGAACAATATAGTTTGTGGTAAAAAAAAGGCACTGATGTGTTAGGTTCCTATCAGGAACATTCACGTCATAACGGAGGAGGCCTAATCATTGTCAGACTTAAGGCCTACTCGAGCGATGGATGGGACGCACATTGGCGTAGCATGCACTTTGGCAAGTTTTCGACTATTTGAAACCATGTAAAAGGTTTGATAAGAGGGTGCTCACCAAACACCCGATAGTTCGATGTTTTTAAAGGGTTTGAATCAGTGGCGGCTCGTTCAATGAGGCAACAATGTATTTTCTCCATTTAAACCTATTTAAAACAATCCTTATTCAGGAAATGCAATTGCACCCCCAAGATATCGATACTTTTACATAGGTTTAGTTTAAGTAAATGGCAAACAACAAGCATAGGAGCCAGATTGCGCGAACCGGCACTGGTTTGAATTAGAGTCCCTATATGTAGAGAGTTAAGACAAGAGGGTAGTCAACTTCTGATTGGTCGATGAATTTTAGGCTCTATGGACGCCGCCATTGGATGCGATTCTGCACTTTTGTTTTGTTTACCAACGGTCTTTTACAGATAAAAGAGTTAATTTGCGACGAATCTGTTAATTTTAATCATAATGCACCACAAGAATGTCTATAAATCTCAAAAGAATCATTAAAAAGCGTTAATACATGTCGATCAACAAAAGCAGGGAAAGATTACATCGTTTCAAACTTAGCGGAACTGTAATCTTTGCCGTGGAGCAAAACACGACAATGGCTTCAGAATGTAAACAAACGTGCAAAATCGCATCCAATGGCGGCGCCCATGAATTCTCTTGTCTTAACTCTCTACATATGGGGACTCTAGTTTGAATGGGCATTTTACAACGTTGACAAATTGCACGCTACACCACTGCGGACACAGGACGTCAGCAGTTTTTTTTTTTTTTTTTTTTTTCAGTTATGAAATTAAAGACATTATCCCACGGTGCGACGGGCGGCATGGAGCAGCGCGGCGCACTGTGTGGGATTTGACCGATCTAGCGAGAAAAAAGTCCGACCAATGACTTTCTTCCGCGATAAGTGTTACCAGGGGGTTTAAAGGGTCGCTGATCACGAATCTGAAGTTAGATTTTAAGAATTTTAATGTCAAGTGCTCTAAAAGCTCAAAAACTGTCAAAATAATTTTATAAAAAAGAATAATAATGAAAAAAAAAATTATTCCTCTAAAAAACAGGGGATCAGTTTTCAACAACGCTAATTAATGAAACGTTCACTTTAAATGAATTGGTCCTTTAAAAAATGCCCGGAATAATAAAAAAAAGGAAGAAAAAAATTGCTGACTGCCCGGGATTCGAACTGCAAAACTTTCAGAAAATGGGTGGCACCGCAACCGACTGAGCCAGCGTGTCGGTATGGATTGTGGCGAGTTTCCATTCATACAAGTAAGCGAGTACAAAAAATGCGCAGTACGTGGCGCGACGAGCTCTCACAAGCACTTCAAAGTGTGGTCTGAACTGGCGATTCTCACTTTTCAAATTGATATTATTTTCGTGGGGGCACCTTGTGGCAGCTACTGTTTTCATAGATTTGTTCTCTGAAATATGGGCTTTCACGTGGTGTAAACCAAAGTTCCGCCAAACACCGCCAAATTTAGTTATTGTCCAATAAAGATCACGATTTACGTAAACTTGAGGAGTTGGAGAACGTTTCATTCGAGGCTTTGAAAAACCATTAGAAAGGACATTGAGTAAATAATATAGGGTGCAAAATGATCAGCAGACCATCCTCTACAACATGCAACCAACATTTTTTCCGAAACTGTAACACGTATACTTAAAATAGCATCAAATCTAAGGCTAAGAAAATGATCGTAGGAAATGTCGTAACCAAACTATGGCGGAAGCCAATGTTCAAGCTGTTTTACACTAATCGGATCGAAGAAAATGTATAAACAATACATATATTCGTGATCAGCATATCCTCACCTTTCATTTTCATCTATTTTCGAACAATTTTAAGCAACTTGATTTTTCGACTTTTTTCTAGCTAGATCGGGCATATCCCACACTGTGCGGCGGCGGGAACAGTGATCCGATGAAAGGGGGGGGGATTAGGAAGGAGGTCCAGGATTATTACGAGCGACGATCCCTGGAATGAGGAGAGCGCAAAGTAAACGTAAACGTAGCCACAATCCACATCAGATGAGACACGGCGATGGCCAGCGAGCGCCAGGCCAGCGCACACGATTCTAAAACTGTGGTTGGAGGAAAGGAAGTGGGTATGGGAATGGGACATCTCGGATCTCGCAGAGCCAGAGCAAAAGCATGGGCAATACCTACGGACGAAGCTATAGCGAGCTCCGCAACATGTAACGTGTTCCCGCGATGGTATTCTCAGGCCTGAGGCTGAGCAACTTATGAGTAGCCTGGCGCCCGGCGCGCACTCCACTCCACTCGAACGCAGCGCCACGCGACGTTGTCAACTCTACCAACATAAAATACGCTGTGTTGCCAAATCTATCCTATAAATTACATTCCTGGTATGTATGCTTGAAAACAGAGAAACAAGAGGAAGCATTGGATCGCCACCGCCGTCGGAAGCAATTTTGCGCTTGCTAACAAGCCGTTGCGATCCGTCGCAAAGATCATATAGCCGCTGAGGTCCGTCGCAAAGAATGAAGAGCCGATGATTTGTCACGTGCGTGACAGTAATTATACAGCAATTGATGAACGCGGGAATAATTAACAGAGCAATAGATGTGCATGGCAAAGATTATAGAGCCGTTGCGAGCACAGGCAAAGATAATGGAGCATTTGAGGTCCGTGGCAAAGATTAAAGAGCAATTAATACGCGTGGTAAATATAATGGAGTCTTGGCAATGGCAAATATAATAGAGTCGTCGCGATCCGTGGCAAAGATTGTAGAACTGTCGCGGGCAAGCTCAAAGCTTTAAGACCATTTGAGGTCCGGGGCAAAGCTTATAGAGCAATTAATTGATATGCGTGATTGCGTGCGGCTACAATAAGTGAGTTGCTGCGATACGTAGCAAAGAGTACAGAACAGTTGCGGGCAGGGATAAATATTAAAGAGCATTTTAGGTCCGTGGCAAAGATTACAGAGACGTTGATGTGCATAGCGAAGAGTAGCGCCGTTTCTATCCGTGTCAAGACTACAGAGCCATTGAGCATTGCAAAGATAATGAAGCAGTTAAGATCCGTGGCAAATAATATGGAGCCATCGAGGTCCGTAGCAAATACTGCAGAAAATTACCACCTATAGGGACCACCATCACGACAAAAACGAACAGCTGACAGGAAAATTCATCGGGTAGGTTTCCGTTCAAAATTTCGAATGATGTTTGTTGTGAATCAGCATGAACGGAGTACAGTCGGAGGGGTAGAGGTAGACGGGAGAGGGGGTAGCTTCCTCCAAGATTCAAATCCGACACCCGTCATCTCAAATTGCCTCAGTTGGCAATGCTGTGAGAGCACTTACCGTCTACCAGCGGTATTGCCGCCGCAGCCGTAGCTGCGGAGAACCGGCGCTGAGCGAACCGGAGAATCCATTGATCGAGAGATCGCGGCATCGCTTTCCAGAGAAATCAATCAGCATCCACTATAACCCCCCCTCCCCCTCCCTCCGCCCTCTCCAACTGATCGTCGGAGCATAGCTCCGCCGCTATTGGTGCTTGCCCGATCGCTGTTCGATCGCGGTCCCGCATCGTATCTAGAGCAGCGGCAACTCGTGCAATTTGGCAACAATGTTTTCTCTCCATTTGATTCTATACAAAACAATCGATTCGACAGTGCAGCAGTGCTTCACCTGCAATCGATTGTTTCTCATACATTCAAATGGAGGGAAAACATCGTTGCCAAATTGCACGAGCCTCCACTGATTCTACAGTCCCGGTGTATGAAACATGGGCGCCCGCAGGAAAATTTCCAAGGGGGGGCAAAATTTTTGAACCCCAATGGAAGGTCTAGGGGACCCCCCCCCCCCCCCCCCCGAGGAAAATGAAAACATTTTTTACTTCTTTTTTTTTCATCCAAATAGTATACATTAGTAAGCCACTGTAGCTGTATCAAATGATAATAATAGTTTTGAATGTTTTGATTATTTGATATTACGAATAAGGGGACAAAAGACGATAATGACAATTGGAAAAAATTATAATTCTACTATTCCTAGCGGAAAATAAGTTAAAATCACAAAATATACTATAATAATAAAGATAGTAAACTGTTACTCCTTTGATTAACAATTCATTTTCTTTCATTCATTTCACTTTTTATCGTGAAATTCTGACCATTTTGAATTCCAGAGGGGGGCAAGTGCCCCCCCTTGCCCCCCGCTGCGGGCGCCCATGGTATGAAAGAGTCTTGCCATACGAGGTTGCCAACTCTGATTGGCTGCTAAAAAGTGAAGAAGAAAAATGGGTCTATGGAAACAGGGGGAGCGCCTCTTAATGGAGCTGTTGCAAACTTTTGCTGCAGGCTTATTAATAGTTGTTACTGGGGTAATACCCAGTAAAAATAACGATTAGCGCACTAAAAAATCACGAAATCCACTCCTAAACTCACAAAATGCTTTTAAATGCGAGACCGTAATGGCGGCCGGAGCCGCGGTTTTCATTGGGGTTCCCTATCTTCAATCAGCGCCATCTACACGAGGTGTTCTCGCAACACCACACAAGAAGAAGAAGAAGCATACAATTGCCATAAGAAAACCGCGGCCTCGGCCGCCATTACGGTCTCGCAATTAAAAGCATTTTGTGAGTTTAGGAGTGGATTTCGTGATTTTTTAGTGCGCTAATCGTTATTTTTACTAGGTACTACCCCATTATCAACTATTAATAAGCCTGTAGCAAAAGTTTGCAACAGCTCCATTGTTTACATTTGCATCGAACGATCTTCCCGCTAGCGCTGTCATACGGTTCCCCAGAAAGTCACTATCGACATTTAAAGCTTTAACTAATGACAATTAAAGCCGTCTTCTTAAGAAAGACCTATAAAACAACAGGTGTGCTCTTCAGCTAAAAACCTCCATTTGCTCATAATGCTCAATTATTGAGAAGAACACACCCATTGTTTTATGAGCCCTTTTCCCGGAGATAGCCTCCTTAAAAGAAATTGAAATAAGCACTATATGTTCAGAGGAGAATTAGTCACGCATCACTTTTCACTGCAGAGTAAACGAACAGTGAAGCCGATGGGAATTGCAGGTTATAGGTTGGCTGGACCAAAACAAAACAGTTTATATGTAGCTTCAAAACGTACAGTAATAAAATGGAAACTCCCCAGAGTCGTTAAAATCTACTGTGATAATTTTTTGGTCGAACGAGGAGGGCAATCGCCCATTTTGCCCCCCTTATCAGCCAATGAATTTTGGATTCTTCTCCAACGTTTAATCTGAATTTCCCAAAAGTTGACAAAATCTAAATCATCTATCCAAATATTGCCGATGCAATAGGAAACAGTCTCAACTTTAGTGAAACAGTCTCAACTTTTTCCTCCGTGAGGTCATTTATTATGGACTTATATAGAATTACTTACAAACGGAAGTTTTAACTAAAAAAAAAAAAAAATCTTCGGCCAAAATGAAGGCAGTCAATAAAGAGGCATATACGTTGGCATTATCCAACGCTGACAAACGGCTCACTCGTAAACACGAGTGTATATTTTTACCGATTTCTGATTATGGACGGCCGGCTCGCAGCGCGGCAAGCTCTCGACTTGACCGCCTCTGCTGACGCCAAAAACGCCTCAACGCCTTAATAACTCCCGCGAAGCATCGCATCCGATCGGTCAGTAACTTGATCGATCAGAGTTGATCAGAATGGATCGGATCAGCTGAGAGTGGCAGGCGCAGAGTAGCCGAGGATTGAATCAGAGTGTATCCAGCGCCTGACGCACTGTGGTCTGAGATCGTCCAAAAAGTGGCCAAAAATCAGAAAATAAACTCATCGATTCATCATTGTAAAAACTTAAAAGACCAATTTAAACATTTTAAAAACCAAGAAGGTACTATAGCGCATCCTAGAAATGATCAGACTTGACGGCTCTACGGCTTTCATGAAAACATCAGCTTCAAACCCCCAACCACGCAATCTGTTTGGTCAGGAGCAGTAAGCAGCAGACGTTTTCATTCATGCTGCTCACAATCAGTTGTCAAGTCCAAATCATTCTTGGGACAGCCTATGGAAGAAATCAAAAATACAACTCGCTCAGATTCAAAGGGTAGTTAAATATTCGTACTTCGAGGTGTTTATTTTGCCTAGCCCGGTAATTAAATGCGCTCGATGAAAAATTATATTTTACAAGTCTTCACGATTTCGGAGCGCAGTAGCAGTAGCGCAGCACGCAATTTGGCAATGTTGTAATAAGTCCATTTCAACCAGTACTCAGTAGTAAAAGGTAGAATGCGAAGGTGTTCACCGAACACCCAATAGTTCGACATTATTACTGGATTTGAATGGACACATTACAACGTTGCCAAATTGCACGCTACGCCACTGCTTGGGCGTGGCGTTGGAAGAGTTCATCACACCAATCACTTTATACAAGTCATTTAAACCTATAGACCTGTCACGGAAACGTTTTAATTAAGCTTAAAAGTCGAAAATTATTTTTTTATTAGATGGCTTTCCGTCACTAATTTTTTGCGATTTTTTTTTTCGATCTTATGTTAGACCAAAGTGCGATGTGCCATCGCAAAGCGGCGACCGAGTGACTGGTGGACCAACCAAACCCACGCCCCCCCCCGCAATTCATCGCGACCGGCCCGCCGCTATTTTTTTACTTCTTATTTTTTAGGAGGTTGACTATAAAGCAGAAGGCTTGGCCGGCCGGCCGGCGCGCGGCGGGCGTCTTGTGTCCCATGTGTCTAGCGTCTTGGGTCTCACGTCTCGTCCATACTCAACCGCCGCTGCCACACGCCACGACGCGTAGCAGCGTACAGTGAATCAAACCATGGTATTTCCCGGCCAAATTTTCACGAATAAAATTAAGAGTATAAAAAATAATAATAAAAATGACCAGTGCCGGCTCGTGCAATGTGGCAACAACGGATTATCTCCACTTAAACGTATGTAACACAATCGATCTTCAGGAGGGGCAATTGCACTCCCCCCCCCCCCCCCGAGAAATCGATACTTTCGCATCGGTTTAAATAGCAAAAAAGCATGGTTGCCAAATTGCACGAGCCGCCACTGAAAATGACAGGAAAAATAGAAAAAGTGGGGGAAAAAATTATTTTAAACCTTAAAAGGAGTAAAATATTATTGTTTTTGCAAGAAAACTTAAACACTAAAATGTTTTCAAAACAAAAAACTACAACAAATTTATACGGCCGGAAAAATCCATGTTCGGAACACGGTATTCCCCGGACATAATTGTATGAATAAAAACTAAGATAGTAAACACATATAACTTGAAAATGTGTAAAATAATTTATTTTAGAACTTGTGAACTAGTGAAATAACGTGAATTTTTAAAGACAATTTTGAAACTAAATGGTTTTCAAAACAAAAAAATTACAAAAAATTTTTATGGCCGGAAAAATCCAAATTCGATACACGGTATTTCCCCGACATATATTTTATGAATAAAAACTAAGATATAGTAAACAAAGATATCATTCATTTTAGAACTTGAACTGAGTGAAATAACGTGATTTTCTGAGGAAAATTTTATAACTAAAAGGTTCTCAAAGCAAAAAAATCACGGATTATTTAGTTCGGAAAAATCCATGTTTCAATCGTGTGCGGCCGCGGACGGCGTCCGCTACGGGGGCGAGAACAGATTTGGTCCAAAACTAAACAAATCTTGCTATAAAAGGCGCAACGAATCGGCCACCCGGGCTCCGGATATGACGCCGCGTTGCCGATACGCGATAACCATTACCAAATAATTACCCAATTTTGGGCTCATTAAGGTTATTCCACGGCTGAATAATTCAATATGAGGACACCATGTCGCGCTGTTCAAAAATTAACAGTATCGGGGAGAGATTGGTGAATTTGCGCAAAAAAATACACAATAATTGAGGAACGTCAACACCTCTGCAAGCATACTTCAGGAAGATACCCTAAAAATGTGGAATTTGGAAAATAATTGAAAGAATATGTACATCAGTAGGCCCGTGCGATGTCTAGTTTTCTGCATCGAAAATCGACATCCAAAAAACATCGAAATTTTATCGATGCATCGAAACAAATTTTAGCAGGTTAAAAATGAGTAACCACTGAAAATTATGATACTTTTCCATGCTTTGAAGATGGTTTAAGAGGAAAAATTGACACTTGGGTCTGTTCGTTTAGTCAAAATATCGATAAATAACGAGTTTTGATGCATCGATTGACATCAACATTAGCATCGAATCCAATGGATAGCAGGAAAACATCGAACACTTCGATCGATGCATCGAACAACAGGCCTACGCAGACGTGATATTACTGATATCACATGCACACTGAGAGAAATCACTTCTTTAAAAACAAGGAAACAAATTTAGGTACTTGTGACAGTTTTCCTTGCGTGAAGTAAAGTTCTGTTGCATGTAAGGAGAGTCACTGTCACAACAAGGACTATTTTACTTGTAACGGCAGACATTTTCCTTGGGTTAAAGGAATCCCCCCTCAGTCAATATTTCACTGAGCAGTTTCTTTAACAGAAACGAAATACACCTTGGATTAAAATATTTTTTCTTTTTTTTTCTTCTTAATTAAACGTTTTATTGAGCAAAAGGCAACTACAAAAATGTATTAATCCTAATATTTAAAGCTGGTTATGAATAACTAAAGTTTGTTAAAATTTTACAATGTAGAGCGGGTAGACTCTGCGCCATGATCTAAGTAAACAGGTCGGTCCGTCCCGACCGGAAACGGGGTTGAGTGTGCCATCGCGTATATTTCGACTACCAATATGGCGGAGTAAACAAAAACGCTGACAGACTGTCTTCGAAATATAATTTTCCTCATATAGTTGATCAAAATGTTCGATAAATGACTGAAACTTGTTTATGAGGGTTCTAGAATGGTTCCAGAAATAATTGCATGCCTTTTGGCTCTGTTTTATTGTTCAATAATGTGTACTTTGTGTAAAATAATGAGTGACGATATCACCGCGCCGGGCCGTTGTCGAATTCTCATTTGCCCTTTGCCCAAAGCGATATATTACGTTATAAAAGCTAAAATATAATGTTGAGTGGCATGAAAATATTCCTTAGATCCTAGTGAACAAGTTTCAGTCACTTATGGGACGTTTTGATCAATCGTAAGAGAACAATTTGTATTAAACGACAGCTAGTCGGCTTTGCGCCCCTATTCTCATTTTGCCCAAAGCTGATGTATTACGTTGTAAGAATAATAATATAATGTTAAGTGGCATGAAAATCTTCCTTGTATCCTAGTGAACAAGATTCCGTCATAAAATGGACGTTTGATCAATCATAAGAGAGAAATTCGTATTAAACGACAGCAAGTCGGCATTTCTCCATAAGCTTCAATGTTAAAAAAATTCTCATTTGGGCAAGTCTACGTATTTTGTTCCAAGTGCAGTAACATGATGTTAATAGGCATAAAAATCTTCCTTATATCCTAGTGAACAAGATTCAGTCATAAAATGGACGTTTTGGTCAACCATAAGAGAGAAATTCGGAGTTAACGACAACTAGTCGGCATTTCTCCATAAGGTTCAATGTTAAAAAAATCGCGTCTTGGGCAAGGCCGGCGTAGTGCAAACATAGGGGTTGGCGTTTCCGGTGAATCGCTAACGGACCGACCTGTTTACTTAGATCATGCTCTGCGCAGAGTATTTACAAGGGACCTGTAAATATTCTGTCAGTGGCGTCGCGTGCAATTTGGCAACATGGGTTCCATCCATTTAAACTCGTGTAAAATATCGAATTCAGGGGGTGCACAGTGCACAAGAAAAATTCGATATATTTAATGAGTTTAAATGGAGCAGTTGCTTGTTGCCTGATGGCACGCGACGCTACTGTATTCTGTGCATTATTATGGAGATTTTATGCAATTATACATTACATTTTCAATTAAATGTCTTTTGGCGTTAAAAAAAAGAATGCTCTCAGAGCGAGGGCGGTCAGTTCGGTGTCTTTGGCAACACTGAGCCCCCTCGCGGCGCTTCAGAGACTCAGAGTGCGGACATCACTGCGAGCTGCGCCGCGCCAGACCAAAAAGACGTAACGCCGAGTCGAAGCTACGTCGCGCGTTGTGTCGCGCGACGCACCGGCATCGCATCGCGTCATACCGCAAGTCAAAGGCGCCGGCGCCAGAGCTTAATCATGATGTTGCCAGTTCGAGCTTCCACAAAATTCCCGCCGAATCGAGATTATTCAAGCAGGAAAAGAGACACCCCGGTGACCTGCGTGACCTGTGAGATAAGCGAGCTGATTGCGAGCGATCGTATTGTAATCGGACCAACTCAACAGCTGACCTTGCTTCAACGAGTCGATCCTATCAGCATGGGCGGATACAGGATACAGGCATCTGTCTTTCTCTCTATTAGGCCTGTGCGATGTTCGATACATCGACGTTTGTTCGATGTTTAAGAGACATCGAATGCGGTTCGATGTCTCATGAGATGCATCGAAACATCGACCCCACATCGAAACATCGACCCACATCGAAACATCGATTAACATTGAAACATCGATTCATATCGATTTTTCCGACCAAAGAGTCGTGTTGGTCACTGTTCCAATCGATTTTTAAAACAAAAATCAAGAAATATGACAGTTTTTTGTTGATGTTTTGTTATTTTGATGTAAATGTAATGCTTACATGCAGATCGATTTTTCGATGCATATCGATGTTTCGATGTTTTTAAGTGAATTAATGATTCGATACCGATCGATGTTTCGATGTGGATCGATGTTTCGATATTTTTCGATATTTTTCGATTTTTCGATGTTTCGATACATCGCTCCGATGTTAGAAATCAGCATCGAAGTGACTTCGATGGACCGAACGAGACATCGCACAGGCCTACTCTCTATACACTTCCATTTGAACACATGCGTTAGAAAAGGATGGCAGAGGGGGCCATCACATGACTTTGGCCCCTTTCTGCGTCCTTTTCTAACGCACGTATTCATGTGGGAATTGATGGAGTAAGATAAATTCCTGTATCCGCCCATGCCTTTCAGCGATCCATGGTCACGCGCAACTCAATTGACTCCAACAATTCAGGGCCGAAATTTGATTGGTCCGGGCTGTTTGCTACAGGAATGCGTAAAAGGCGAGATCCGTCGACGTTGCATTTGGTCCATTTAACGCCATGTAAAAGGTCGAAAAAAAGGGATGCATACTGCATAGTGCACTCTCATAAATCGATAGTTTACACAGGTTTGAACCGACGGAGAGCAACGTTGCCGGATTGCACGAGCCGTCACTGCGTTTAACGGATCTTAAGCGGGATGGTATTTTTCAACTCACCGATGACTCCATCGGTTGAAAAAAAATTATAGATAAAAGTATTTTCGAGCGTTCCAGGCACACCACTGAACTGAACAGTGGTATATTTTCATCAACCGGTGGAATCATCGGGAAATTGAGAAAAAAAGATCCTCTTCAGATCTGAAAAACAGCAGTGTTCTGGGTCTTGTGATCCTCTAAAGGATTGCGTGAGTTGATATGATGGGATTTATTTTGTTTTAATTTAATTTTATTTATTTTAATTTTATCTTATATTAAAGTTAAAATTGACAACTGCGCCGCGGGTAAAACATGAGACACGGTAGACGCGACTATTTGACTGTTTGATTTGAATTGAGTAAACAAACGCTAAACCAACAAAAAAATAAACAAACAAACAAACAAACTAAAAAAAGAAGAAAGAAAAACACGACAAGAATAAACACTTTAATGGATACTCCTAGGAAAACAACGGCGTCGACGCGCATTAAAAAGAATCTGTGAAAGTTTCTAGTTTAGACAAAAGATAAAGCTGTGAAATTTGACGCGGACAACCCTCATTCAAAAATTGCCTCACATAAGAAACTAAGAGTTTCTGTGTAACTTTAGAACTATAAAGACATGACACTGATACAGGTGCGGATTTTATAGCACACACTATGGTGCATAAAAATACTCTAATCTGTAATCTTTTCTCAACCGGTGGAGTCGTCGATGACTCTAAAAACTTGCGGTTATTTTAATAATTCAACGGCGATTTCACCGATTAAGAGAAGATTACAGATCAGAGTGTTTTCGTTCAGTACAGTCATACACTGAACTGAACTGTGTAATCTTTTCTCAACCGGTGGAATCATCGGTGAATTAAAAAAATGCCATTAATTATATACGCAAAACGGCAGCTCTGGACCAGAGCCTCTGGCAATAACAGAAACGGATGGCCAAGGTCTCTAATCCGGGGGAATAGAAGGAAAAGTCTCCCGAGAAAAATTGCGGCGCAATAAGTGATCATCCAGGATAATTTCATTTGCTGGTTGGAGGTCTATACAAAACATGAATGAATCAACCCGAGGAACGAACAACATTACCGAGAAAAATGGAATAAAAAATAAAAACAAAATAAAAGAAACGAATGAAAAGTAAAAATAATAAAAATAGAAATAAAAGAGCTTCGCGTTACATTTCCCGTGAAACGCGCTCTGACGACGAATCAAACAGACATTGTTGCCGCAATCAACATTACTTTCATCAAGAACAATTTTTCAAGGTTAATTTTTGCTCATCATCGCTGTTCGTTCCACAAGACATTTCACCGTTGGAAACTCCGTTGCGCTGCAGCGCTTGCATGAACATTGAACAAGCTAACTATACACAATGCTGATCACGCAGAAGGCTGTCAATTTGAAAGTAATAAAAATAATTCCAAAAATCAGAGATTTGTAAGCCTCAATTAAATGTTGCTGGGTGAACCAAAACTTTGGTTGGCTCAAGGCTCAACTATAGTCTTTCGACATGCCATTCTTTGTCTGCCAAAGGTTTTGTCAAAGCTATAGCTACATTGTCCCAAGAGTGGTTGGACTTGACAACTGTAGGTTTGAATAAAAGCATCAGCTTATCCTACTGCTGCTATATAAACAATCAGGTTGCCCTATCTGAGGATGAAAGCTGCGATGACGTTTTCATGACAGAAGGATTAAATCCAATCTTTTCTGGGACAAGCGATACTATAGCAAAGCGTTTTTTCTGCTTTTTCTGAACTGAAATTCCTTCGATTACTCACACCAGTGGCGGCTCGTCAGGTGTAGTTAGTGTAGTGGCACTACACCTATACTTTTTCAAGGATTGTTTTATTTGTTTTCTTTTCAAATTTTCAAAGATAATGGTCGCTCTTGATTAAAAATGATTGGTATTTCGGAGAAATTAAAGGGGGAAAAGAAAAGAAGGAGCACCGAATATAATGTCACAGGAGAAATTTCGTGTCACGAAATAGTTAAAACAAGTTCAAAATTAAATCTGAGGCAGGTCAAATTTTCGAAAACTTTCCGCGGGAGGACCCCCAAACCCCCTTCCTACTGGGAGCGTCCTCCCAGTCCCCCCACAACTACACCAAATTTTTCAGTCACGAGCCGCCACTGACTCACACATCGCCGACCCTGACTGATCGAAGTCCAAAAGCTGATTTTACTATCAGGTTCGGGCAAAGATTTGAGGTAGGTTCGAAACTTTTCGGGGGACACCGAACGCCAAAGCCGACAAAACTATTTCTAGCCGATCAGGAGCCTTCGCTACTGATGTGTCTCGCCGTTTAGTTACTCATTCCGCCCTCACCTCGCGGAATGGGTACAAATTCCGAAGCTCGAGTACAGCCCAAGGTTACAAACTAAGCAGGTATGCTCATCTTCAGTGGCGCGCAGTTCAAAATCACTGCAGCCAAGATGGCCGATAAAAGTAGAAAATATTGAGCTGCCCTCTGCAGGAAAGCAGAAAACGTTGAGGACACTCGGAGTCGCCGTGTTTTCTGCTTTTGTTGGCCATCTTGGCTACAATGATTTTGAACTGCGCGCCACAAGAAATTGTGGCGCGGAGACGTCAGATGTGCAAACCTTCTTAATGTATATACACTAGGGTACTGGCAGGGTACAGCATCGGTGTCATCTATCGTTGCCGAACAAACAGTTCGGGTGAGGTAAAGCCCTTCGTATACGCTCAAAGTAGGATCGTCAAATTAGCATATCAATGAGCCAACATCCACCACAAAACGGCAGGTAATCGAACCGTTGCGCATGTTTGGTTGATGTTCCGTTCGTCAAACAACTGTACAATTTGACGGCCCGTCGTCATCAAACTGCAGAGTTATTTGACGACGAATGGTGTGTCATCAGCTGTTCACCAATCTACTGTCAACAAAACCAATAAACCCGTTCAGGTGTTTTGGTCAAGGTTATGTTTGAAATTTAGAAATGTCAGGTTGGCAATCCTACACGGAAAATAATGATTGGTAAGATTTACCATCATGATGACTGATTACTGCACCCGCCAAAAAGATGGTAAACTTTACCAGATGTTGAGTTGAATAGAACAAGCTATTAGTTAAACATGCCTGAACTTAGGGTGAATTTACATTGTGTCTAGTTCATTCAACCCGATGTATGGTCAAGTTTACCATCTTTTAGGCAGGTGCAGAAATCAGTCATCGTGATGGTAAATCTTACCAATTATTTTTTTTCGTGTACAGTTTTCGGTGGGTTTCAGCTCACCGACGCCAATTTGAGCGTGTACGAAGGCCTTAATAAAATGCACGACTGTTGTTTCGGATTAAGATTTTCACCCGAACCTCATGGTAAAAATTCGCTTCATTTATCATTCTCGCCAAGTTCGGCAACGATGTAATAAATAACAGCGCGGAGCGGCAACAGAGCGGTGGCGGAGTCGCGTCGATGGCGGCCGCGGCCAGGAGCGGCGCGGCTTCGCGACGCTTCTCCTTCGTCTGGACACTTCATTCAAGTACTTTTGCGATGCCGGGCTGAGCTGAGCTGAACCGAGCGAAGCTCACGCTCTCTATAGTTACTGCTTTACTACACACAGACTATAACAGGATGAACGCGGAGACACAGTGCATGGTACTTACACACAGTCAGAAATGAAGCGACCCATCTACTACTGCTACAAAATACAAACTGCATGCAGCACAAGTGCACTCTCTTGCATCGAGCACCAGAGTGCATCGGTAAACGCAAACACATTTTGAACCTCTCCATTCTCATTCGCCCAGTGTTGCCAGATTGGGGTGAAAAAGCCGTACGTTTTACATTGATTTAAATGGGGGACGATACTGCTTTTTCCCTCGATCTGGCAACACTGCATTCGCCGTTCGCGAGTCGAGTCGCAACTCGCAACTTGCAGTCGCGCTCTCTTCTACTTCTACTTCTGTTAGGGTTTGCTTCTGCTTCTACTTCCCGCTCGACGCTGAATTGCGGTGAGCTCGCCGTGCCGGCCGGCCGGTCGGTTGCCGGTCGACGGAGGACGACTATACGACGACGCGCGACGGTCAGCGGTCAGCATGAAACGCTAGGCTTGGTCGAGCGCCCGCGCTTCCATCACCGCGGCGACAAACTCTAGTGCGCGCGAGTGGGGGAGAGAGAAATGAGGAAAAGAAAGGGGGGAAGAACAGGGGGAGAGAAAGGAAGGGGGCAAAAGCCAGAATGACTTGAGAGTATGCTATCATCAAGCTAACTCGGATGTCACACAACTTACATTTGACGCCGCGCAGTAGCACAGTCACCGCTCTCAAAGCTCGTTTCAGAAGTGAAGGCATTCTTTGGCATTTTTGAAGTTTTCATTTCTTCAGATCAAAACAAAACTTAACTTGAAACTTTTGATTTGAAAGCGTTCCTCGATGAAAAGCTAAAAGCTAAAGTTAATGTCCATACTGTAACATGAGAAATAAAGTTGAAACACTTCAAAGATTATCGGTCTAGGTGCGCCTACGCTTCTGAAATGATTTATACACGGACACAGAGGCAAAATAATGGTTACGAATGGAGAAGTCAAAGACAGTCCGTTAGTAAAAATAAAAATGTTTGTGGTCATTTACTTTTACACGTTACACCGATCGTTAAGACCATGAGAGGAGCCGGGGGAACCCGGACGGGGGCTACATCCGCTCCCAGCCAAAATCAGAAAAGGGAGGGGAGTCGAGAGAGTGAAAAGAAAAGAAAGGAAAAGGAAGGAAAAGTTTGGGGACAGCATTTTAGGACTCAAAACATAACGAATTGAATAATTTTCTTCCGGGATAGTAGCTGCAGTCCTGCGGATTGAGGCAAGCTCACGTTGGTGATAGATACAGCGATCAATTGGATGGCTTGGATATGCCATATTATGACGAGCTGTACCTAAAGATTTCATAGATATGATCGATATAGCGTGTTGTATCTTACGTCCTAACGATTCCATTTATCGAATGTATAAAAGCGTCAGATTCAACTCGTAACTAAAGAATCCGATAGACTGCAGCAACCAACGAAGTAAATAATCAACGCCCTGGATCTGTTGATTGTGGATAAAGGGGTTAGCTCGATTTGGTCCGGGATCTAAAATCCGGAACAGGAACTCAAAGAGCGGTAGCAATACCCGACCAGAAAGGTTGTTACATTATCGAGAAAAAAATCGTCTTCTTCCCGTAAGATTCAGTACAGAGAGCAGCTTTTTCTTCTGATTCTTCAGCCCTTAAACATATGGCACCGTATTCGGGCCGAAACGTCTTGTGTGTATGTGTCTGTCTCGTGCCTCCTATGGCATGTACAGGGGCGCCATTTGGGGGAGGGCAGGGGGGGGCAATTGCCCCCCCCCCCCAAGGATTTTCAATGTGGCCGAAAATCAAGTTAGAGAGATTTTTTTTTAAGATGCAAGGCAAAAAAGAAAAAAAAAAAAAAAAAAGGTCATTCAAATTTTTGGAGCCCCCGCCCCCCCCACAATCAAGTCAGAGAGATAGAGAGATTTTTTTTTGAGATGCAAGGAAAAAAAAAAAAAAAAAAAAGTCATCCAAATTTTTGGAGGGCCTTGCCCCCCCCCCCCCCAAGGAAAATCTGAAATGGCACCCCTGGGCATGTATACCTACACCTACAGTCAGTGGCGCACTATGTGGTATTTGAACAAAAAAGCTGGCATAAACTCAAAAAAAAAAAGTCGCTATTGGGAAAAACTGTTGTGATATTCGAAATCTACATAGATTTTTGCATTAGAAACTTGTATTTAGCGGGTCTAAACTTGATTAATTTAACTAGAATCCACCAGGGGAAAAATCAGTTTTACCACCATTAAATTTAGCCTCAGCACGAGACTATAATCAAAGTAAAAAAAAAGTGTTTCAAATGAAGTCAGAACAACATGTTTGTACATGGATCGTCTTCCTGAAGGTATTTACAATCAGTTTATGCCTATTTTATCCAATTTTAATTTGAATTTGATATTTTTTTGCTATTTCAAAGTTTTTAGCTAAAAACGTAAATTTTCCGATTTTCAAGAGAACTTAAGTTCAATTATCCTGCCACATCCCGCGGGTATATATATGAGAAATGGTAGTCCTTAGTGCGTACTAATAGGCCTTGAAGTCAGAAGTTGCGGAAAAATGCGGCTTTTCCGGGAAAATTAGTTCGAATTTTGCGTTTTTGCACGAAATTCTCGTTTTTACGTGTTGTAAGGGCTACATCGCTACAAGAGTGAAATTTGGCAACACCGTCCAAATGACTTGAAACTCAGTATCTGGGGGTACTTTTTAACGCTGAATTCATATTTTGCATCGGTTTTTCAAAATTCGAAAATCCAAGATGGCTGCCGACCGATTAGCCAAAAAATTTGTCGGCGGCCATCTTGGATTTTCAAATTTTGAGAAACTGATGTGAAATTTGAATTCAGCGTTAAAAAGTACCCCCGGATACCAAATTTCAAGTTATTTGGACAGTAGAAACAGTTTATGCCAACTTTTTCGGTCAAATACCACATAGTGTGGCGTACGCAGGATTTTTCCTGGGAGGGGCTCGCACTGATGAGCATTTGACTGAAAATTGCTCCCCCCCTTCCCCTCCACCCCCAAAAATCGGAGGTCTGGGGGGGGCTTTAGCCCCCTTAGCCCCCCCCCCCCCCCCCCCCCCCCCCCCCCCTGCGTACGCCACTGCCTACAGTCCTAGACATTCAGTCCTCTGTGCTTTATACAGGCCACTGGTGCCGCACGACAGCCAAGGATCTTGACAGTCAAACGTCAGGTGTGCGACAAATGTTTCCGCTCATGTTTACAAGCGCTGCGCATACCGCAGAACTCTTCCTACCCCCAAAAACAACCCCCTTCACCCCTTCCCTCACCTAGAATATACCACTACTGCCAGCAGAGCTACCGTTTTAATTAATGACATTTTTCAATTCACCGATGATTCCACCGGTTGAGAAAATATTTCACAGTTCAGTTCAATGCATGACTGTAATGCAGAATGCTCGAAAATACTCGCATCCGAATCATCTTTTCTCAACAGTTGGAGTCGTCACTGACTTTAAAAAACTTGCAGATATTTTAATTAATGGCGTTTCCACCGATTGAGAAAACATAACAGATCAGAGTATTTGTGTACATTGCAGTCATGCACTGAACTGAACGGTGTAATCTTTTCTCAACCGGTGGAGCCATCGGTGAATTGAAAAACGCCATTAATTATACGCAATACGGCAGCTCTGCGTTGTTGTCGCCCCTTAAGGAACCCTTTAGGACCGATTATTTTACGTAGGTTCAAACGGAGAGAATTCGTTGTTGCCTCACTGCACGAGCCGCCATTGATCTTACGTTCGTTATTTCCACAGTCCACTGCAACCCACACAAAATTGCATCTTTACCAAATGAGCAGTCAAAACCGAAAGAAAATTTCTCGGAACACGGATCAAGAGGGGGACAAATTGAAGAGTAGCGATGATTCAGTCTACTAGCCCGAAACGAAACACGAAAAACACCGAATATGCATTAGAAAAGTAAGTTGAAAAAAATAACTGAAGAAATGAATCGATTCCGATCTAAAACGAGGGAAGAATAATGAACACATACATGAGTGAGGGTGAACTCGTATAAAGATATGTATAAAGAAGAGAGAGAAAGAGAGAGGACTGATAGTAACGTGAAAGATAAAAAGAGAGAGAAAGAAGGGATGATAAATTTGACCAAAGACAGACTGGTCCCACATCGTGAGAGTGTATGTGTATAACTGTGTGTGTGAGTGAGGGAGAGAGAGGGAGCAATATTATATAAGTGTGTGTGTGAGAGAGAAAGATTGTATATACTCGGCGACAACGACGCTCGAGTTTGAGAGGGGACGCGGACGACATTGGCAACGCTCCAGCAGAGCTAGACAGGCGACGACGATTGAAGAGAGCGGGAGAGAGAGAGAAAGAGAGCGTCACTCGACGAAGAGAAGGTCTGTACAACAAGTGAGAGAGAGAGAGAGAGAAATAGTAAAGCAGGGGCGAGAGAGAGAGAGAGAGAGAGAGAGAGAGAGAGAGAGAGAAGAGAGAGAGAGAGAGAGAGAGAGAGAGAGAGAGAGAGAGAGAGAGAGAGAGAGAGTGAGAGAAATAGTAAAGCAGGAGCGAGAGAGAAAGAGAGAGTAAAGCAGGAGCGAGAGAGAAAGAGAGAGAGATAAAGACAAAAGATGGACTCGAACGACGACAGAGAAAAATACATACTAGACCGCTAATGATACCATGAGGCTGGTCCTCGGCTGGCGCCACCAGCCACCACTCGGCGCTTGCCGCCGAGATGCGATACTCTATAGGTAAGGTTAGGTTATTTTTACGGGGGAGCTATCACTCTCTGGCTATAAGTCTGTCTTTCTCACTCATCCGTTTTTTTCTCCCGATTCTGTGGGTGATTATATCTCCCTCTCTGTCTTCACCCCCTCTCCCGCCTCACCCCTCCGTCGACCATCGCCACTCTTCGTCTCTCGGGCGCGTAATTAGTATTATCACGAACTTCGCCGGCTACAATTTTGATCAAGGCCAACTTGACGTCAAGCGTTGAGAAGCGTAGCGATGATTATGACTGGAGGGAAGAGGCAGAGGCAACAGGGAGGGGAGGGGGGGGGAATATGAAATTAGCGCCATCTAGAGGCAGCCGGCGCTGTCGCGTCGTCCAGCGTGATCTAAACAGCGGTGTCCGGACGGACGGACAACGCGCGCGACGGTCTGTCATAACATGATATTTTGTGTAAACTGAACGTGATTCTTTTGACAAATAAGCCGCGAGACACTAGAACTGAGAAGTAGCCCTCGATATAGATGCGGAGGGATAGGAAACGGTAAGGAACGCTATTAGAGAAACAACAGTTCAGGAATACAAATTCAACAGGCTTCGTCACGTATTTAACCGCGATCACATGACTTCCGCGATGGGAAAAAGTTAGAGACAGTGTATACAAGATACCACAGAATTTTTGCGCCTATAGCTTAGCGACGTAGGTGTCCGCCCCCAAAGAGAACAAAATTAGGGTCGCTAGACAAAAAACTATAGGCTTTTTTCCCCCCAACGAGTAGACCTCTATCCGCGTAACTCAAAATATTGGGTTTTCTCTCTCTCTCTATCACTCGCTCTTTATGCAGAAGCAGGTAAGGTAACACATGAAATACGAAAACAAATGAGAAGGCAACAACGCGTCGGTGGATAAAATAATGAAAAAAAATTGCCTGCCTAATGAAAGTGGCAGCTTTGTACACATACTAGTATTTTATTAATTACACTACACTACCACAAGTAGCGGCGTGTGCAGTTCTATTTACTGATAAAATTTCTTGCATTCAGGTGAATCTCCAGCGTTTCGTGCGAATTCCTGCCACTAGAGTGCTACCTACTGTTTTATTCATGTGAAATTGTGAATTCAAGCCAAAAGTAATTTATATTTTAAAAAACTGAACGCCAGGCGCACACTGAGAAAAATTTACCGCCGGCGCCACTGGAATTCTGGTAACCACCAAAGTATGGAACATTTAACTATTCCGTAGAAATTCTATGTGTGGTGATTAAAGTAAATTCTGGTACAGGCATCGGCAGGAAATTACTTTTACGGTTACCAGAATTTACTTTTGTTGATTCCAGAATTATTTTTGTCGCTACAGGAATTATTTTAGTTGTTACCAGAAAATACTTTAGTCACGGCCGGAAATTCTGGTACTTTTTTTTCACAAATTAAAAAAAAACCTAAAAAGTATCCGGCCGCGGCAAGGATCGAACCCTGCTCTCCGTCGCCGTGGTCCTGTACATTGCCACTTCGGTACTCCGCGCTTCTTGACCGATGTTGCTAATTTGACAATATATGAGTGCGCGATTGGTAACAATTCTCTACTGCGAGCGGGTCATTTTCTCATCTCATTCTCTTAGTTGGCGGCTTGGCTTGCACTGATTGTTTTGTCTTGTTACTCTCGGATCTGTATCTCGTGCTTTGAATGATTCTTACAATTGGTTGAACTGTAATGTTTTTCTTGTTTATAATTAGGCGTTAATGTAGTTAATCTTACATGTGTCTTGGTGTTTCATTTCAATGGATATTATATTTGGAAATACTTTCAATTCAACACAGTGATCGTGCGTGGATTCTCTGTGCAGAGCAGAGCCTATAAGTTTGTGCCTCATTGTATTCTGCTTCTGCTCACATCAATTGGTTTTAATTTTGTTTGTTTGGTGTTATAAGCTTCTTGATTAATTTTCGATTCCCTACTATTTACTACTGTTCGCAAACGTGTGATGGGAGTGTGAGATGTGCGTACTTAAATTTTAGACGTGTTTTGGTTTCGTCAACTCTTATCGTTACTTCAGTTCACTGAAACTTGCTGTCCGTTAGCTTGAATCTTGATTTTGGCGATTAATGATGTTCTTGACAGAATATCATTTACCTAAATCAGGTTCAAAAATTCGTCGATGGATCGACATGAGCTCATTAAGTGAATAAAGTCTTGGATGTTGAAAGTTCGCTGATGGATTCTATTGAAAGTAATCCGGAATCACAAGTAGGTATTCATTTGCAGTTTCGTACTTGTCCAAACAAAAAGTGTTTCCGTTATTTCTTTTGAATCCCCCCACCTCTTATTGTGTTTATTGGAAGTAATTTTAAAAGCTTTCAATTCGTAAAGAAATTATTTCTAACAGTGTGATGTCGTAGTTATTAAGTCTCGGCCTCCATAACCTAACTTTCCTCACGAACGACCAGAATTTTTCTGGTGGCGCTTACCAGAACGTCATTAAACGTCTACGGTGTGTTACACTAGACCTATCAATTACCAGAATTATTTTGACCAACGCCTGAATTTATTTTGATTGCCACCAGAATTGCCGATGCCGGAATTGAACTTGTGCCGTCAAAAGTGTACTTCTGTAGAGGCAGTTCAATAATTTGATGGCTACCAGAGACTCTCTTAGCGCCTAAGAGAATGGCATCCAGAAGTACTGTACTTTAACCGTTACAGTAACATTTTTCTCAGTGCAAAAATATTATCTGAAGAATGTATCTCCACCTGATCTCATCAATAACTTCAAAAATAAGGCTAAAATGATCAAAAAATTGAGTCGCATTGCGGTACGAGCCTTGATTTGCGGTATTTTGGTTGTAGTATTTTCAGTCATATTTTCATATGAGCTGTCAAGGTATTGCACAGTCGGCAAATTAAAAAATGTCAGCGCATGCACGCCTTTGAGTTTTGCTCAGATAGGCCACCTGCAACGCTTGAATTCATTGTGATAAGTATTGCAGGTTGCCTACCTAGACCACAATCTAAGAAGCCAACTGACATTCTTTGATTTGTTGACTGCACATTCTTCAGAAGATCATCCAGTATCATGACAACGTGAGCGAATCGGTCAAATAGAGAGTCCCTGTATGAGGAGCGTTAAAAGTCAAGTGAAACGTGAAACCATGGGCGCCACCATTGGATGCGTTTTTGCACACTTGTTTACATTCTGAGGGCCGTTGTTGTGTTTCAGTCCACTACAAAGATTACAGTGCCGTAGAACGTGCGTTGCGTTAAAGTGCGTTGAACCGCCGACACGAACTTGCCGTTATAGCTTATGCGTGAGATTGAATATTGGACTTTTTTAGCGTGATTTTCGCTGGTTTAAAAATCAGATTGGGCTGTTCATTTGCTAATAGCAAAAGTTTGCAAGAGCCCCATATTGTACGCGACATCTCTGATTAGGAAGGTGGCAAATTTTGCACCACCGCGTCACCTGGCAACGTCGCGCGTCGGCCGCTGTCCCGTCACACGTCCGTCCGTATCGCGGCAAAACGATGAATCACCGATTGTAAAATGCGGGTCATTATCTCGATACGCATTATCACAACCCAATAGGCAACAACTGAACTGACGCGCCACACACGCACGCACGCATAATAATACATACAAGAGATACAACAACTGACGCGACGCGACGGCGACAACGAGAAAGAGAGAGCTAACCAGTTACGACAAAAAGAGAGAGTGAGTGAGAGGGTAAAAGACAAGGGCGGTTGCACTGCAACTGCAATGCAGCAAAGCGCATGCGCAATATATGTCTCGCCCAAGACACGATGATGAGGTTAGATCAGTGCAGACGCACGGACGGATTTTTAAGCCCCGTTTGAAGAAAAAAAAAAAAACAATCCGAGATGATTACGCGCTACACTGAGCTCGTTTCAGAAGTGTAAAGGCATAATCTTTGGCAAATTTTCATTCCTTCAGATCAAAACAAAACTCGCCTCCGACTTTCAACTTTTGATTTTAACGAATTCCTTAATGAAAAGCCAATGCTCAAATTCATTTTCCTTGATTTCCATTTCGGAACATGAGACATAATGTTGACAAATTCTAAAGATTTGGGTTTAGATGCGCTCACATACTTCTGAAACGACCTCTAGTAAGCTAGTTAGCACATTGGACATACGAACGGCGAGCAAAAGTGTCTAACGAAATACTCGAGCTGAGTCGAGCCAAACAAACGAAACTACCGGGTCATTCCGGGCGGAATGTAGCACTAGCACACGTATAACATTAAAAACTTTAATTTTATTTTGACAGTAAGACTTGAGATGTTCTTACTTATTAGAAGCAAATTGAGAACTCTGACCTTGGAAATAGCTTAAATTTTCAAAATTGCATGTTTTAAAGTCAAAGAGACAGTTTTAAAATACAAGGGATGATGTTACGTTCCGCCCAGAATGACCCTACCCGATAAAAATTAGCCGAAGTTGCCGGATACAGACCGAGTAGAAATTAGAACAAACGTTTTTATAGCGATAACAACATTCGGCGAAAAAGTTCTTTGAGCGTTCCTAACTATCTCTGTCGCTCTCAGGTAACCCCTACATGAAGTACTATCTCACTCTCACCGCTAAATTCGTAAAGACATTTTTGTGACATTATTGGCAGAAATGAATTTCTTGAGTAATTTTATTGCGATTTTGATACAGTCAAACGTCGTGAAACAAAACCCTGTAACCGAATTTCGACACTAGACAGAGATGGCTGTGCATCAGGGTCACAGAAGAGTGAGTGAGATAGTTTGGGACGATATGCGTGTTTGGTCACAGCTGATTGCAACCGATGTGCGCATTGCTATGATTGTTAGCTAACCGTTGTCTTCGCACTATAAAACCGTCCACTGCAGCTTTCTCTACGATGAATCACTTTCCTCAACACAGAAAGTTACGTTTGGATGGGTCTCCTCCACAGTGACCCTTCTTTATTTTACCGTAATCTTGGAATTTTGTTTAAATGAGCATTTAAGTTTCCAGGAATCAATTTTGAAACTTTCAGACGCTCCGGACGGCGTTATATCAAGTGGTTTTACACCATAATAAACTATCTATGTAGCTGTAGCACAAGAAGTCTACATCAGACCCATTTCTGACATTAAAAGGATGGGCCCTCCAGAGCTCTATAACAACATTGAGCTAAAAATATGACGAGCAACGTGCGCCGTAGACGGATGCGAGCGCGAATTTTAAAACCAACAACGCCAGGTGCATACGTGAGCAAAATCAGGCCCGACAATAATTACCATAGAAAAGATGTGCACAATGCACACTGCACAGTGTGAAGTGCATTCACAGAGGTCTCCCGGAATCCAAGTTATAATAGCTCGACCTGCAACGTCCGGCGCCACGCTGGCTGACACGACAACCCACACCCACAAACGTCAACCCCTTGCAAATCCCCGACCCCTGTCCTCGATCCAACAGACGGAATAAATATTGAATATCCAATATCATCAATTTAACTGTCAATCAAATCCTAGAATCCCTACATGAGCTTTCACGGTTACCTCCGCTTTGAACCATCACACTGTTGTCAAACGTGAGGAGGGACAATGGTACATGGTCCCCCGGGCCGGATATTCACGGGAAACTAGTTTTGTTTGATCAACTGTTCACTACCACGCAAACTAATTCATGCGGTTGTTAGTTGCGTGAAAAAGTAAATGTACATAAATTGAAAAATAAAAAAAAAATGAGTGGATTGTGAACATGTGGATGTGATATAATTGTAAAATCGTTTTTAATTAATTCCTCAGTGATACTATGCGCGAATAAAGAAATATACTCAAAATAAGAGCGAAAATGGGCAACGGCAAAGTACTGAAAATACCGCGACTGTGAGTCTGGTGATACCGCATTCAAAAGAGCAGCGAGCTGTGACTAAAATGCCATAAAAGTGCGGTTAGTTTTGAGCTCCGGGGACCGGGGTGGCGAGAAGCCATCAAAACTGGTTCAGAGGGGTGATGAGATCTGCAGACACAAAGACGCTAAAAAATCATACTGCATGTGCGGTTTGATACGGTTTTTCTGGTTTCTGGTGATTTTCAAAGGGAAGCCAATTTTTATTAATAATAATAATAATAATAATAATAAAAAAAAAAAAAAACCCAACTGAATACAGCACCTGAATTTTTCGTGCCATGACCACAAATTACAGCCCAAGAGAATCATGGTCACGGCATCAAAACGCAGCTTCTGTTCCGAGAATTATTCTTTCCACCCTGCTTGAAAAAAAAAATCTTGAAAATGTCCCTGCTTTCTCTCTCCGCATTTTTAAACGCGCGTGGGTTAGAAAAGGATAGAGGAAGGGGCGAAAATCACGTCACTGCCACCTGCTGTCCTTTTCTAACATACACGTTTCAAGGGGTAAAGAGAGAGAGAAGTCTATGTATTAGCAGTAATAGTACGTTGGTGAAAATGGTGTATAGAGTTTAGCGCGGGCAGTTCAAAATGGAAATGATTTCCTGGTGTAATGAGTAAATTTTTTTGAAGTTATCAATGAGCGCATCGTTAATTTCACGGAATTATATTACGTGCGAATCGATGTGCCATATTGTCGTAGCAGAAGCAGATACTCATTTTTTTATCGCATAAAATCTCGATTGTTTACCTAAAGTAACTTTTCTTGCGTCGCGTCGTACTATGGTCTGAGATCGAAATAAAGAGGCCAGTGGCGAAGCGTGAAAGGCAACAATGTATTTTCTCCATTTAAATTCACCAAAAAAGTCGAACACTCCGTCATCGGCGATGACCGGGCATTTCGACCTTTCTAATGTGTTTAAATGGCGGAAAGGAACGTTGCCACATCGCACGCCTCGCCACTGAAAGTGGCCAAAAATCAATGGAAAAAAAGTCATCAAAAACAATGGTTGTCGACCTTTCAAGCTAAATTCAAAACTTTCCATTGACATTTCTAGGTTTGAATTACTGGTTAGAAAAGAGTTTTCTGCGATTATAAAAATAGTCTTGAAAGTTTATAAATTATAAAATTAAGAGAAATTAACTTCCTGATTTTTCGCCACTTTTTTCGAATCCGGACCATAGTGCGTCGCAAGTAGTTTTTGATTATTCTTAATTCAGGTCAAAATCTTTTACTTTGATCTTGCTCAAGGCAAATTTGCGAAATAACTCCGCAATAAGTGCGCTTCATCACACACTAGGGGGGTGAGTTGATGGATCAACAAACATAAAAATAAAAAATTGTCATGGAAAAGAATTGATGAATCTATAAATAGGAAGTAAGCAATTAGGCCTCCAGCAACAAACAAGAGGAGATGGTGGAGGAGGAGGAGGAGGAGGAGGAGGAGGAGGAGAGAGAAGGGCCGTAGCTTGAACTGACAATGAGTGGAACAGAAAACAGGCATTGGAACGTTCAACATTTGAGAAGAAGAGCGGCGCCTGAATATGAGGCAGTCATTAATTGAAACTTGTAATTAATAAGTGCTCATGGTCATTGCGCTAATTATGTAAGCCTCCGGGACAAGTGAGAAACGGCTCGGGGGGAGGGAGAGAGGAGTATACGGGGGAGGGGGAGAAGAAACGATAAAACTTATTTTGATATATTCTGCGCTGAGGCGGTTATGCGTTATCTATGTAGCTCGTCATGCAATTGGGGCGGCGGAGAAATAGAATCAATAATAACACAATGGCACGAGAAAGAGAGAGAGAGAGAGAGAGAGAGAGAGAGAGAGAGAGAGAGAGAGAGAGAGAGAGAGAGAGAGAGAGAGAGAGAGAGAGAGAGAGAGAGAGAGACCATTTGAATAAGATACGAGTGCCCTCTGTCGCCATGGAGCCAGTGATAAGATTGGAACCAGGCGCCTGTAAAATTTCACTTCACGGCGAGGGTGAGGGAGAGGGGGGAGGTTGGAGAGGAAAACGAGTGACTTGTATTTTAGGGGAAAAAGGAGAAATTAAATTAATGAACCGCTAATTGCAGAAACCAAGGTAGTCCACACTAGACTGAGAGTTTCACAAGAGGCATAAAAAACCGTTTCAAAGCCAAATAGGTTAATTTGAAAAAGTCAACAACTGTTTCGTCCATTTTTTCGGTGGTCTTTCTTCGGTTAGTGCGTGGTTCGGTTTGTTAGAAAAAGGGGTTTTCCGCAAAAAAAAAAAACAAAACAAAACAAAACAAACAAAAAACCTTAGAAGGAGATTTTTAATTTTTCAAATTTCAATCCTCTTTACTATGATTTCTGCATTTAGCAGTTCAAAACATATCTTAAGCCCTCTTTAGACGATCAAATCGGACCCTGTAAGTCTCCTCCAAGTGAACATCTCGGGTGATTGCAAAGCACCATCCACCATCACAGTTTGGCGGCCCGCAAACCTTTGACGGTCATCGATGTTGTCGAGGATCACCAACAATCATTAGCACACATTCTGTTATCGTCAATACATACAACATTTTGAAAGTTTTGACGCCAAAATGTCCTTCAATGGCTTCAATAACACGAATATTAGAAAATGATGCTTGATGCGCACCGATAACCGAATGTCCACTTAGTTGCTTACGAGGATCTAATTTAACTGTCTACAGAGGCCTATGCGAAGAAAAAATACAGAAAGGAATGAATAAATAAAAACAATAAATAAATAAATAAATAAATAAATAAATAAATAAATAAATAAATAAATAAATAAATAAATAAATAAATAAATAAATAAATAAATAAATAAATAAATAAATAAATAAATGCTTCAAAGAATGAATGAAATAATGAATGAATGAGTGAATGAAAAATTATAGTCAGTGTAAAAGTCTTTCCAAAGGGATGGGAACAGAGTCAAATTTAATGTTTCGAAGCTCGATTAGAGACCCCGGGAAAGCGACAGCTTAGAGTTATGGAAGGACACACGTACTTACCTACGGTAGAGCGGTTGCCGAACGCCAAGATAAATGAAATATTGAGGTGTTGAATCGCACAACACCAAGATCAAAAGACGGCTCGAATGATTTATACGTAAGAAACACTGAGCGGCAGTGTTGCCGTTTTCGGATAGTTGTCCAATTTTTTCCTTTAATTTTCTTCGAAATATTTGCTTCAAAATTTGGCAACATTGCCGACAATGTTGCCAGATTTTTCTTTATTTGTACGCTACCAGTTTTTCTCTCTCTTTGCGCGTTTGACTGCATGTGTTAGAAAAGAGACACGACACGCCCCTAGAAACACAATGTCATGGCTACGGCGATGAACACGACCAACTCTTACATTACATCAAGTCAAATGAAAAAAATAAGAGGGTTATCCAAAAAATGACAGTCATATACCCGATCGAAATCCGATTCTGCTCAGCCACGCTTAAACCTTCGGTCAGGCCAGGATAGTGGTCTTGCAGACAAAAAGGAAATCGTTTTATTTATGAGTGCGCCCCTGACAAAACATTCCGCGGGTATTATCGCATGTCTGTGCCTCAAGTCCACTATCCATTCTTTGTGGCACGCGTACAAGCGCCATCAAACTTGGGCACCCGCCTTTCTTCATTTTAAGGTGTCCAAAAGTACCTATAGACGGTTTTAGTACGAATACGCCGACAAAGCGCTCATCGGTCTCAATAGACGGTTTTAGTGCGAAGTCAACGGTTAGCCAACAACCACAACAATGCACTCATCTACAATGGGGCAGTTGCAAGGGTCTGAAATGTGTTTTTATAAAGAAAATGATAGTACTTGATGAGCTGAGAACGATGGTGCCTTTGGTTTTTCCTATAAGTTTTCCTGTTTTGAAGAAACACGCATGTAAAGTTGTGAAAAATCGTGTGCGTAGGGACGTCACCACACGGAATTCCCATTTGAAACGACGTTTTTTGGGCCAAAATCTCATCTCCGGAACAATGGGACTTAATTAGAAACCAAAGGTATCTTTGCTCTCAGCTCATCAAATACTTTCATTTTCTTTGTAAAAAACACAACATTTCTGACCCTTGCAACTGCCCCAATACCAAAAATTCTAGTGTTGGTGCCATAGTTCTTGAAATTTTTAGGGAAATTCTAGTTCTATAACCAGTTTCTGGCAATAACACCAGTATATAATGGTCAAAGTCACTTGGTCGTTCACATATCGTTTATGACTAGAATCCGGTATTATGACTATCGCTTTTTTTTTTTCAGTATGCGGCATTTCCGGTCTATGATGGCATCATTGATGACTGGTGAGAAGAATAAAAGCGGCAACGCAGGGCTGATGGGAAGCAAGCCCGCTGCTGTTGCATATACCAAAGAGCCAACACGGAGGATAGTCTAGGTCTAGACTGCACTGAACTTCTCATTCTCATTCGGCATTCGGCGCTCTCGGCAAGCGGAGCGGAGGAACGGACAAACAGAAAGAACAACGCAACGTACGCTACGCTCAACAGACCAGTCGCGTCGGCCGGCAACGACGCAACCCGCCGCGCAAGCAGACGCGACGCAGAGACGTAGGACTGCGGCTGTTGCGTTGCGTTGCGGTACGGTCTGCCTGCTCCCGCCTGGCGCTCATGGCATGGCATAGCATGGCGCTTGTTCACTTGGTGGCGCCTGACTCGACTTGGGCTCCCACTGACTCGACTTCAGACGGAGCACTATGGTCTCAGATCGTCAAAGAGTGGCCAAAAATCATGGCCCAACCAATGAGGGCAGGCTTTGTTCTTTAACGTTACAGGTGGAGTCTCAACCAATCAGGAGCAAGGATTCGTAACTTGGGGTCGAGCCCATCCATATCAAACATTGGCAGGGCCCATAAAAATGAATGTATCAACAATTTATCATTTTACAAACTTTCAGGGCCAATTTTAATCACACGTAACACAGAAATAATACTTAGAAGTGAGGCGCACGTAGCCTGATAATCATATTTATACTTTACACTTTCCATCATATTACACAATAAATGTGTGTGAAAAGAAATTCGAGCTTTGGCTTTTCATTGAGAAACGCTTTCAAATCGCAAGGATTAATTGAGTTGCAGGCAAGTTTCAGGAAGTTTAATTGTCCTCTCTCGCCACCTAGGGTCCCGCAGACGAAATGGAAGAGAGGAGAAGAAGAAGAAGTAATATGAAAGAGAGAAGAGTCCAAATCCATATCCTTCCGAAATGACTAGATCTGGAATCGTCAAATCTTGTCACCTCGTTGAACCAGGTATGTCCAAGTTCCATTTGAATACGGACGAATGAAAATCATAAGTGGCGGTAGCCGCCCAGGCCAAGTCAGAAAACGCAACCAGGGATTGAAAATTCCCGAAAGATTGTCATTGAGCTGCGCCTACACTTAAAAAAAAAAAACACCAACGAGTAATTTTAAAGCTAGAAATGCCATTGGAAGGTTATATAAAGCTTGAAACAACGAAAAACAATGATTCTTGTTTATTCTTTTTCGCCCATTTTTTTGCCACTTTTTTATCGATATCAGACCACGGTGCGGAAGACGAAGGAGTCAGCGCAGGCGCGCTTGGTTCGTATACCGATTGCCGATGCCGGTGATCGCATGCCAGGCAGAGTGCTGCCCTTCCTTCAACGTGGTTCAAGGTTCGATCTTCCAAATCCAACTCCGCTCCTTCGATACTTTTAATACATACATTCGCGTTTCGCATAAAACGTTTCCCGACCTGATTCTCAACGACCTGATGCCTCCGATGTCTGGGATACCGCCGCCGCGCCGTCAGGCCTTGTCGATTTCAAATCATCGCATCGTTATCGGATCGATACAATCGTCACCTGCGGTAACCGAAATATAATGGGTCTATAGCAACGAGCTTCAACAAATATGGAGGAGATTTTATTTTTATCTTTTATTATCGATCAAAGTGAGCTGTTTTCTTTTGAAAAATTTCGTTTCGTTTCGTTTTGTTATGGGGTCGAATTCCCCATAACTATGCCAAGTTGCCACTGTGTTATTAACACCAGACTTTGGCAAATAGGGGTGCAAGCGATTACACGATTCCTGGGCTACCCAACGAGATTTGCCAATAGAATGGATTTATAGGACTGATTTTTAAACATTACAGAGACAGCCAATGGCGTCGCGTGCAATTTGGCAGCAATGTATTCTATCCATTTAAACTCATGTAAAATATCGAATTCAGGGGGTGCACAGCGCACAAGGAAAATTCGATATATTTAATGAGTTTAAATGGAGCTGTTGCATTGTTGAGACAACCATGATGGAAATCTCTCACGGACATTTTCACACGGGCTCGGTTTGTTCGCCCCGTTTTTTTGAACCTTAAAAGTTTAAAAAGAAAAGTTGAGACAAATCCATTCGAAATTAGCTGTAAACGAAAGCACAAGTGTTTAAATTGGCTATCTAGACACCTAAATCGATAAAAACAGTTTCTTTAAGGGCTTGAACAGTATTACAGAACTGGCATATTGACAGAAAGAAATACAAATTTCTCACCTGAATAGTTGCATTAGAATTTTGTGTCCAGATAGCCGCTCTAAAACACTTGCACTTTCATTTAAAACCAATTTCCACTGAATTAATTACAATTTTCGATTCAAGGTTAGGTTCAGAAAAACAGGGGCGAACAAACTAGAATCAGATTTTCAGTGCTTTCACACGTTGGGATAGGACTTCTAGCATAGCAAAGCCCCTCTATTGTTACCAGTGGCTGCTCGTACAATTTGGCAACAATGGACTGCCTCTATTTGAATCCATGTTAAACAATCGATTGTTGGTGAAGCGCTGCTTCACTCTCGAATCGATCATTTTACATACAATCAAATGGAGGAAAGACATTGTTACCAAATTGCACAAGCCGCCACTGATTGTTACTGCTTGCTGGTCTGTAGTAACGAGCGTCGAGCTGCTCTTATCTCGAATTCTCGGCGGCCAAACTTTTGGGTCAGACAGTACCTTTGAATACACCGCCGATCTGTCATGCGATTGCAGCTGATGTTTTTTGTTGTCTTGTTCGTCTCGGCTCCTTCCGCCACTCACCATAAACATTAAACAGTGCGAGAAAGTTCATGGTGACTTGACTATTTGTCTGTCTGGGTGTATATCTCCAACTCAAATCGACAACGTTTCGTCGAAGAAATCGAAAGTGAATGACCAACACAAAGGTTTTCTTCTTGAGGGCAAATATTAAAAGAGAGTAAAATGAAAAAGAAGAAAAAAAACAAACAAACAAACAAACAAATAAACAAAAAACAGGCAATTATACCAACATGTGAGCGACGTGTAGCCTAAAGTCAACGAGCTACAGCGTTAGAGGGGGCCAAAGACCAATGGCGTACGCAGGAATAAGTCTATCTCGCTCTTTTCCCGTTTGAGTGTATGTATTAGAAAAGGAAAGAGATAGGGGCCGAATACACATCCGAGCCCCTGTTTCTGTCCTTTCCCTACACACGTGTTCAAATGGGTAAAGAGAGAGAAAGACAAATTCCTGTGAACGCTACTGCCAATGACCATACATGTAATAAGTCCCATCTCAAAGAATGACAGCATGGGCGGGCGATCTAAGTCTGATTTGTTTGCCTCACTTTTTTTAGCCTTAAATCAAAAATTGTAAACAATCCAGTGGAAATCTATTCAAAACGAAAGTGCAAGTTTTTAAGAGTGGCTACCTAGACACAGAATTTTAATACAACTATCCAGCGGGCCGATCCTTGAAATTCACGACTTTTGGGTAGACTGGATAAGAATGGAAAACGGTGATTGGTGGAGACGAGTCACGTGGTTGCCCAGTCTAATCAAAATACGGAATGGATTAGATAATTTATCGGGTACTCCAAGACTGCCCGATAAATTATCTAATCCATTCCGTATTTTGATTAGACTGGGCAACCACGTGACTCGTCTCCACCAATCACCGTTTTCCATTCTTATCCAGTCTACCCAAAAGTCGTGAATTTCAAGGATCGACCCGCAGGAGAGAAAATTTTGCTTTTTTCTAACAAGAGTCAGTTTCTTTATCGAGCAAATCCTTCCAGAGGAAATATAGTTACATCGACTTCTGTGTCCATAAAGCCACTCTTAAAAACTCGCACTTTCGTTTAAAACCAATTTCAAGTGGATTCGTAACAACTTTTTTTAAAGGTTAAAAAAAGTGGGGTTAACAAACCAAGCCCGTGTAAAATGTCCATAAGAGATTTCCATCGGGGCTACCTCGTTGAAGTTTCAATATCACGTCCCACAAATCCTCTCTATCGCTATAACTCGTTGCCTAAAGTCGTGCGGTCAAAGAGAAGAGATGAGTATAGCTATAGTTTCAAGCGCCAAAGTCAATTACCGAATGACGATGAAGGGGAGAAGGGAGAGTTATCGATAATTTGGCATCCCATCCTCTTTCTTTGCCTCCGTCTCTCTCACTTGCTCCGGGTATACCTTACTCCGGGTGAACATTACTATGGATACCTTATAATACGAGGCCTTTGAAATCACAGCTCTGAACACAGAGACTGAACACCTATATATAAAAGTATAAAAATAATCGGTGTATATACTATAGATGACTGGATAGAGGCGTGTAAGGAGAAATAAAGGTAACCATTAATAACGACAAAGATTACCACGCACCGGGACAAAGATAAAAATCAGCTTACAGTATGTTCCTTCAGAGTATACGCCATACGGGGTTCAAGTTGAAAAACAAAAGTTAGTTCTTTTCACAAACAACAGGCCTGCTCGTTATTTCTTTGTCGGCAGGATTTTCAATTGGTTTGTGAGAAAATTCTGCGAACCACAAGCTAACGAGCAGACCCTTCGTTGTTTTTTTTTTTTTACTTATTTTAAACCTTGAAATGACTTTTAGAGCATACTGTACATTATAATGAAGTGAAACAGAGAGTGAGTGTTTTTCTTCGTACAGTTTGGCAACCCCCGATTACGACCACAGCGTGATCACGATCAGGCAAACTCCGGGGGGAGATAATTTCGGTTTCCTTTCTCATACAACACCGATCAACAACCAGTGCGCTGAAGAATCCGTGATCCATCAGAGACCGGGCCCTATAAGAACACCAGGTGTGCTCTCCGTGGAAGAAATCCCGAATGTTCCGAAATATCGATTTCCTCGTAAGAGCATATCTGGTGTTTCATGGGTATTTAAAAAGAGACAGCCTCGATTGTGGCGTTTAATGCAATAACAACGCTTCTACTATATAAAATACACGGAGGAAGAGTTCTTGATGCACCCAACATCTCAAATATACCCACTATATATTCTCCCCGTGTAAGTCTTGAAAGCAACGAGCAATAACCATTTAAGTAGAGGGGCGACGCGACGCCGTGATATAAACCAGGTTGGGAATTTTATTTAGACGCATTTATTAAATTTTCGAGTGAATTTTGGAACTTAATGACGATTCAAACGTAATTTCCGTGTGATTTGGACACTCAAATAAATATTATTATACTAATGGGACCTACTCGACATGAGACGTTGCCATTTTCATAATAAAATTCGACCTAGCGTGAAGAATTTCTTGAAACTTCCAGGAACTTTCCTCCTCTACCCTACGTTAAGTTTTGTTCCTGACAATGTCAATCAATTTTATCAATCAGATTATGTTTTAAGGGAATTAAAAAGTAAAGATTAAGTGGCAACGTTGCGATACCAATAGGTCTGTTTAGTATTAAACTGTCCAATTCATCTTCTTTACAGCTGCAGCAAAAGTTTAGAACAGACCCATTACCCAAAGCAGCGGCGGCGCGTGCAATCTGGCAACGGTGCATTCAGTCCATTTAAACCCGTGTAAAGTATCGATTCCAGGGAGGGCACTGAGCACACCCAACAATCGACTTTTCTCATGTTTCTAAATTGACTGGATTCAGCATTGCCCAATTGCACGCACAGCCACTGCCCAAAGCTGGTTGACTTCTTCCAATTTTTCGATCAGCTTGAGTGTGAGTAGGTAATCATCACAGTGATGCGTCACATTTGGAAACTAATTATCCGTGCTCGCGGCTAAACAGTTCATGAAAATGGTCGAGTTAATCAAATTTAAAATTTAAAAAAATTCAATTCCAAAAATGATCCAAAATAAATAATTTCAGAGGAGAAATTTCAACAATTAAATAAACCGAGTGACTGAGGCGAATTTTTCGCGACGATGAATCACTGAGACCTCAAAATTACTCAGCATAGTTCCGTCAAGAAAATTACTGAGACCAATAAAATACCAAATATTTCTTTATTTATTTATAGGTTAAATTGGGTCGAATAAGTCAATACTGGTGTCAGGGTATTCGGGGTAAAACTGGCGGTTTTACGAAAAAAATACAACGTAAAAACTACACCTGATTTGACATGAGCAATTTGTACAGTAATTTCCTGGATCCCCCGTCTCCCTTTCAAAACAGCCCAGGACTGTCGCACAAAAATATCACGATTTGTCATTAAGACTTGCAGATTTCATTGGGTTCTCGACCCATAAAAAAAATTCTACACTTGAAAAGACATAACGCAGAGCAATGGTGATGTAAATTTTATGCAGCAATGAATGAGACGCTTGAAATTTAATTGAGAGACAGAGAGAGAGAGAGAGAGAGAGAGAGAGAGAGAAGGGAGGAGGGAGGAGGGCGAGACGAGTATAAGAGGAAACGAGAAGGAGAAAAAGTGAAAGACTATGTGCATATACGATCGAGAGAATTAGAAGTGACAAGAGAGGGAGGGATTCACTTAAAGCCAGTGAACGATGACGCAAAAAGAGTATAATTGATGCAGCAATCCAGGCGCCACTCAACTCAACTTGTCCCAAACAAGCTTCAAGTCGAAGTCAAGACTGCTTCGGACTAATTAGCTCGAAACTTTGTACTCTGTAATTTATCTGGGAAGTAGGTTGGCAAAAACGTTCCCCAAAGTACATGTGATCGGCTTTACGATACGCTGTGGCGCCACGTGCAATCTGGCAACGTTACAAATCGTTAATTCAAACCCATAAAAAATATCGATTTGAGGGAGTGCAGAGCGCACCCGCACCCCCAATATTTCGACCTATTTCATTACTTCAAATAGACTAAAAATGTAACGTTGCCATTTGCCAGTACGAATGCAATTCAATAGGCAATTTCAAATTATTTTCTCAGACATTTTTTCAAAGGCAAGAGAACGAACCCGCTGACAAAACCTTTGGTAGAAAAATGACCCTGTAAAAGACTTCAGTTGAGCCAACCAAATCTTCAGTCCACCCAACAAAAGCTCTTTAGTCAGGCGTACAAAAACCTTTGGTTTGCTCAACTAAAGTCTTTTGCTGGGTCATTTTTCTACCAAAGTTCTGTCAGCGCAACCAAAATTAAAAAAGTACGTCAAAAATGGAAGTTTTGGGCTTAATTACTTCCACAAAGCAGTCAAAGAGTTGAAAATCGTATTAAAGAAGATAAATCACGATTTTACATTCCACCAACATTTCAAAATCCATAAGCGTACGTACTATCGACGAATTAAAGATTGTCGCGAGCTTTTCACGAGCTAAGTTTCGCCTTCAAGGTTCTGGTTCGGCCACTCTTCACACTCCTCTTACCTTGCAGGTGAGATGCCAGTGCGGGTGGGGCGGGAAAGCCGTTGCAGATCAGTCCCACACTCACACCCATTATCTACTGAAAATGAGTGAAAATCTCGCGACAATCTTTAATTCGTCGATAGTACACCAAGACGACCCTAACCTCAAAAAACGGCAGCCACGTATGCTTATAGACGGCATTGGTTGTTCACCGTGTAATTCTGTTGCGTACCCGAATATACAGTCGTCCACCGCGCTCCGCGCACTCGGCCAATGCAGGGTCTCTTTTGTCACCGGCGTCAAACGCGACAGTGCGGCAACAGCGAACAGCGCTGCGCTGCGCTGTGGCTCGCAAGTGGACGTTAAAAATGCCGTGCCGAGTAGCGCCGCACCGTACAGCGACGCGACGCCGCCGTCGACGTCAACCGGTGGCGACAGCGACGTCGACAACGCGAACGACAACGACGCGGCAGAGCGGGGTCGCCCGGAACAAAAGAGAAGTCTAGATTAGCATGTGCTTGCGCTGCGCTCTACTCGCGCCCGCCACCACCACCGCGCACCGCACCGCGCGGCGGCGGCTTGGCGCCAACCGCCCGCCCGTCTGTCCGTTCGAACGTTCGTACGTACGTCCGACCGTCGGACAACGACAACAGTTGAGGGCCGTTATAAGCGAACAATGTTCTCCGTTGTGTTAAAAGTCCCCCCTCTTCGTTCCTCCATCCCCTCCTCCGAGGTTAAGTTCGGCAATGAAAACCACCGGGCAACAGCGAACTGCCGATTAAAGAAACAGAGATACAACGATACAACGATACAAGTGAGCAAGAAGGATAGGGATAGTCGCGCTCGCAAGCAAGCAAAGCGCCTGGCTCTGAATAAAAAAGAGCGCGTGTGAGAGAGATAGCGCACAAGCAAGTGTATGTGTGTGTGTGAGAGAGAGAGAGAGAACCGCGACGGCGGCGAAGAGCGATATCCATCCAGACAACAATCAACAATCGACAATCGCCAATCACTGATTAAATATCGCCGCCGATCGCCGATCACGGAATTGCTCTACGGCCCACGCCACGCTCCGCGCGCCGACGCGGCGCCGCCGGTGCTTGGTGTGCTCAGCAGACGATCGAATTGGTTCCTCAAATATGGTGATTTTTGGATGATCGGTGCGCAACGTAGGTAGTACATCGTATTTTCGATCAACTACAAACTACAGCAGGGTGATTATGAACAATCGTATCGTAATGCTATCGAGTCGATCATCGAGTACGCGTTATTCTAATGGCTGGTGTCATTCATTACGATAAGTTTCATTCCGATAGAAACTCTCTCATCTCTCCGGAAATTCATCGAGGACTCCTGAGCTACCGGAGACTTTTCCGCAGAGATGAGAGAGTTGCTATCGGAATGAAACCCATAAGCTAACACATACTCGATCATCTATTCGATAGTATTACGATACGATCATTTTTATAATCAGCCTGCAGGCGAATTTTCGAGATGCCCCGATGTCGCACTTTGAACACAAATCAGGACTTGATGGTGCTTGATGTGAACGAGGTATAAATCAGAGCTGCCGATTGGCGCATAATTAATGGCATTTTTCAATTCACCGATGATATTCCACCGGTTGAGAAAAGATTACACAGTTCAGTTCAGTGAATGACTGTAAAGCACGAAAATATTCGCATCTGTAATCTTTCCTCAACCGGTGGAGTCGTCGATGACTTAAAAAAAACGTGTGGCTGTTTTAATAATTTAAAGGGTGATTGCACTGATTGAGGAAAAATTACAGATCAGATTATATTTTCGCGGCAGTACAGTCATACACTGAGCAGAAGTGTGTAATCTTTTCTCAACCGGTGTGGAATCATCAGTGAACTGAAAAATGCCGTTAATTATACGCAAAAAGGCAGCTCTGGTATAAACAGCATCAGATTCAACTGACTTATTGCAAGCAGCTTCGGAAATTAAGGGCTCGGCAAGTCCTATATAACTCGAGATGCATGCCGCACTGTTTCCTCTGAAACGCCAAGATCATCGCCAAATGAATTCGTATAGAAAACTGTTGCTACAGTGTTATGAAGGGACAATTCCAATTAAAATTTTGAGAAAGTCATATAGAGCGCGTGAAAAATCTCAAAATCCACTTAAAAACTCAATAAATGCGAATCAGAAAATTCCAAGTTGGCGTCGGCGGTCAAATAGACAAGCCACAGCACAGTGGGGTCTCATTTCTTTTTTCTTTTTCTTTTTCCATGTCATAATTTTTTTTAAATTATTTTTTAATTCAACTGGTGAAGCACCACAAGACACTCCAGGCTCCACTTTGAAACACAATTCGACGTACAGAAACCGAGCCGGTTGTCCACACAATTAATCAGACCGGATATGCGCGCATCTTTACTGATAAGAACGATTGGTAGTTCACCATAATTTAATATAGGATGAAGAGCCTTATAATAATCGACAATCTTTCACACAACTTGCTCGCACTTACATCGTACATCAGAGTCAAATCTAAATCGTAAAAAATTCGCAGAGAAAGGGCGGGCGGTGATAGTGGGGGTTTGGGGGGGGGGGGGCACCGACACAGCCCGCAGCGTCACACTCAGCGATGAAGCGACGCGACGCGGCACCTCATGGAATCGCGCCTTGACGCGTATTCATGTATTGAAACGCGACGCGCGGTGGCATTGTCCGCATTTTGAGCTCCCGACCCGAACAACCCCCCCCCCCTTACCATCAGTTATCGACGCCATGGGTGCGGGGAGGAGGGGAGGGGACCACCGCGTCGCGCTGGCCGCGCAATTGAGCCACAAACCACTTGACAATTCATTCATCTTTTGACGTCATTGACAAAGCGCCCATGCGGCACTAAACCCGCGCATCGCAATCCTCCGTACCGAAAATCGAGCCTGCGACCAGACAAATTGTTGACCCTTTCGAACTGGACAAGAGGGCTCCGTGATTTGAACATCGCAAAAGGCGAGATGACTCAATCCGTCAATTGATGCGGATGATCGTTATCGCGCAATGTAAATGACGATTTTTCGTCGATTACCAGAATGTACAGTCGACAAATTAAAGAATGTCGGTCGACGCCCCTGGATTTCCCTCCGATAGACGACCTGCGATACCTATCAAATCAGATTTAAGCTTTATAAGTTGCCCACACGAACCAAAATCTAAGGCGCAGACTGACAATATTTAATTCGACGACTGTAAGTTACAGTGGTAACATACATTACGGTAAAGTAGCTTTAGGGTGGTCTTTAGGGTGGTAACCACCCTTTGTAAAGTCTTTACCCTTTAGGTACCACGGCCGTACATATCCTCCGTTTATTTCAATGTATTTTACACACTATAACTCCATTCTTTTGAAAGTAAAATATCGTTGAATAGTGGACAATTAATTCAAAAGAATGCTTCGTTCATCGCTGAGCGTCTTCAATTCAATAAGCAGGCAGCCCCACATACCGCGGATTAGAAATATTCATCCGCCAACTTGACTTCATCAAGGTTGAGTTGCACTCTCGGTGGCTCGATTCAATTGGTTCTTAGGGGGAATATATCGATCTATCGCATCAGGAAAATCTCGAGAAAACTCAATTCTTATTTTTCTCTGAATTGAATTAAAGCAATGCGAAAAGTATATCCATTAGCCACAATATAACCGTAAACCCTTAGCCGCTTCATTCTATTATTTAGGTTCTTAGAGAGCCCCTTCGTCACGACTCACGAATCGCATCTTTGAAGCTATTAAACCTACATAGAGATCGTTTCAGAAATGTGGGCGCACCAAAACCATAATCTTTGTCGAAATTCCAACTACAATTCCTTCAAATCAAAGCTGAGCTTACCTCTGACTTCCCTCTTTTGCTTATGGAGTGTCCCTCGCGGAATATTCATTTTCATCGAGTAATATCAGAAATAATGTTGATAAATTCCAAGGATTATCGTCTAGATGCGCCTCTACTTCTGAAACCTCTACCTCTAAAACTAAAGGAATCCTCAAGTTCAGCTTACAGAGTACTTTCATTTGCTTACTAAAAAACACACAAATTCAGACCCGAAAGTAACTGCCCCATTCTGACCGTGCATTTTCAGGAGAACTTCTTGTACTCCGCGTCAACATCAAAATTAAACATGAATGAAAATAGATTTTTCTCCTGCATTTGATTAGGAGGTGCGTGAGAGCCTTGTCGCGTCGTGCAATAAGTCATAACGCGTCACGTCACGCCCTGAACCCTACGTCCCTCTGACCCCTCCCCCCCCCCCCACCCAAACCCCGCAAAAACCCATCGTCACCGTGCGCCAAAATCTGGCGTCCGAATCTTTTCCGAACGCTGAGAGGCTCCCGCTCTACAGAAAATGCGGCGACGCCGCCGACGTCCGTCGTTTCAATTCATTACTCCGAACAGCGTTGCCAAATTCACGGTAAATTAACGGCCTTTCAACATTGATTCAAACGACGGATCGTAGATTAAAATGATTACAAATCGATGCGGCAACGGTGACATTGAGCCGAGAGAACTCGTTTCATAACCTAAACAACAATCCGCGCGGCGCCAACCACGCACGCATTAAAAAAGAAAATTACAAGCGAAATTTACTTCATGTTCCGGCGCAACGTTGCCGGCTTGAACAAATTTCAACTTCGAGTGGGGAGGAATTTTGCATAAAGAGGGACACCTCCAAAGGCAAAATGGATTTGGTATGAACTGAACATAGCACGTAACATTTTCCAGAGCAGGCAAACAAAGACTACAAAGGAATACTTAGATAGATTCGCTCAATCCATAACTTTATCGTGGTCTTAACACAACATTGTGTCGCGACAAAATTGGGTGAAATTATCTACAATGCCATGTCTACAATTGTTTACAACTATCGTCAATTTATTCAAGACTCCTACCCGATAAATTAAAACCAAAATTGCGATAACTGGTCAGCATTTGAAGCTGACTACCTTTGAAGTTTGAATCATCAAGAAATGTCTAGTTTAAGCCTCGGAAAAACAGCAGCAGCACACGCTGTGTACTCCACAGTTTTTCATCAAAAGCGTAGATATTATTTTGTCAGAAAATAAAGTTAAAAATCAGAGGCCAGCCAGAGATCCAGAGTTCTGGATTCTTTGAAAAACTTTCTAAGCAACTGAAATCAAATGGTGAGCATGATTTTAAGACTCACGTTTTAGCACTCTTAGGAGGTGTTGAATTTATAGGGTCGGCCGGGGTTTACATCAGATCAGGCCTGCAAAATCTTCCACAATCTCTGTATTCTTCTGCAATCCCAACATTTTTTTGCCGCACGAACTCAGTTTTGCCACACTTTTTGCAAAAAGGTTGCCACAAAAATTTCTATTTTGCCACACTGATCACGCGATCCGAGATTGCCGGATAGGGAATAATCTGCAGGCCTGAATCAGATCGGTAGGAACCACAGAGCACACTTTTGGGAGGGGTTATTTGCGTTGGGGGGGGGGGATTCGCTAGAATTGTGTTGCGATAAGCATTTTCTGAACTTATGTAATGTGTTTTTTTGTATTTGAGGGGTAGGGTAAAGAGGATGGTCCCCTACGTCCCTGAATCCACTTTCGGTAGAAACTTTTATTTCGAACCTTTGACTTTGCAACACAATGACTTGCCTGGATTTGTCAAGTCTCTCCGGCAACCCTGGGCAGACTTTGACCGTCAACCGCAAAGGATATTTTGAAAATTCCACGCCGCAAAGATAATTTAAAACTATAAGAAGTGATTAATTTTAATTAAGTCTGCGCGTAGATCAATTTTGAGCAGCGAGAGAATACATTAGGAATAAATGAATAAATAGCGAGCAATTTGAAAAATTAATCGATTAATCGGGCCAGTTGAGACACGGACCCGGGAGTGATTGGATACGGTACCTATCTAGTTAGACTGGGTATAAACGGTGTAATTGATATCGAATCCCGGTTCATGCTGGAATGGCGAGTGTTGGACGGTGTATGGAGAGAGGATAGTCTCTGACTTCAAAAACCAATGTCAGTATTTATCTAGCAATGCATGGTTGCCAATGTCAAATTATTCTAAGCCACAACAGTCGTCGAATGGGCCTGCTTCATACTTTTGCAACATCAATAATGACAGGGGAGGGGTTTTCTTGTATTAGTGATCTTTTTTGGATCGTTCATGTCAACAGTCCAATTACAGTTTGGATATAACCAAAGGTCAGAATTTCTCGTCAAAACAGCCAGTGTCTCTTTCTGAAACTTTTGGACAGAGCTCTGGCCATTTAAAGGAGAACTTTTTTCTCACAATCAATACATCAGTGGTTGAACTTGAGAAGGGATTGGTGAGTATCGATCGACAGTTGATCGGAAAAGGGACCCATTAAACATCAAGAGGTGCGCTCTTCGTACGAAAGTCTCTTTTCTATCACAACGCTAATTTCTCAGAAAGAGCATACATTTTGTTTTATGGGCCTTTTTTCCGGTAGGGCCTCAATTAGAGACGGTGCACTACGCTAAAATACATGGGGCAGACTTGAGGCACGCTACACTCTCGCGGATTCAACAAACAATAATCAACACCCGTCTGACGTCTCATGATATTGAATGGTGAGCAGCCTGCTCTCAACTTGCCAGCCTATCTTCCTGTGTTTACCGAATGCCACCATTCGACACCTTGCGAAATCAGAGGGGTGTTGCGACTGTTCTTTATTGAATCCGCGAGAATATACAGCTTGCCTCAAATCTTCGTGTATTTTAACGTAGAGTAACGTTTCTGTATTTGTATCTAGTTTTCAAAAGAACTTCATGTTTGATCCACAACACGACAAGGGCACTGTTTCGTTATACCTACATCGGTAAGCTTGTTACACAATTCGATGACGACGTTACTGCGGCCATTTTGTTTTGCAAAGAACTGAATGGTCGATGCGTTGAGAACAATGAGCAATAGCGATAGAGAGGGCCATACATGTTTTAAGTCCTTCCTCAACTCAAAGTGTAACAGCATGGGCAGTGGCGTCGCGTTCAATGTGGCAACAATGTATTTTATCAATTTAAACTCATGTAAAAGATCGAATTCAGGGGGTGCACAGTGCACAAGGAAAATTCGATATATTTAATGAGTTTAAATGGAGCTGTTGCATTTTTGCCAGATGGCACGCAACGCCACTGAGCATGGGCGATCTGAATCTGGTTTGTTTGCCTCACTTTTTTTACCCTTAAATCAAAATTTGTAATTAATCCAAGGGAAATCGGTTTTAAATGAAAGAGCAAGAGTGAAGTGTTTAAGAGTGGCTATCTGGACACAGAATTTTAATACAACTATCTAGGTTAGAAAAGTTTGCTTGTTTCTGTCATTTGTCAACTTCTTCACCGAGCAAACCCTTTCAGAAGAAACAGTTACATTGATTTCCATGTCCAGACAGCCACTCTAAAACTCTTGCACCTTCGTCCATAACCAATTTCAAATGTATTTGTCAAATCGCTAAAGCTCGATGGTTGAGACGGATCGTGACGTCATCACTGAACCACCCACATCTAGAGTCCCTGAATATAAAAGAGTCAAGACACGTGAACAGAAGTGAAGAAGAAGAAGGTGTCTGAGGAGCCTGGAAGCGCGCCTCTTGTTTACATTTTTATCCAACAATCTTCCCGCCAAAGATTACTTCTTATGTATTCGTGTGCAAGTAATCTTTGTTAGGTCAACCTAACCTCCTATACCCGTTGGCTTCACTACCTGTTTTAAAAGTAATGCGTGAATTTTATTCTGTTCTGAACACGTTTTCATCAATTTCTAATTCAAATTTCATCAGTACAAGCTAAAAATGCCGAAAGTTTCCTCAAAGCTGGGCAGCAGTAAAGATGGTTCCATGAAGATGTAAACAAGAGGCGCGTTTCCAGGCTTCATAGACCCCTTCTTCTTCTTCACTTTTCAGCAGCCAATCAGAGATGGAACCTCGTATGGCGAGACTCTTTCATACATAGGGACTATACCCACATCCATCCATCAATCCACCAGGCATCAATCCATCGATGTCGGGCGCTGAATCTGGCAACGTTATCTAAACATCCCAACTTCACTGGAGGAGCCGGCGACAAGGCAGAAGCTGGAGCATCCAAGAGAAGCTCGCCTTGAGACTGGGGCGTGCGGGGAATCAACGGAGGAATCGGAGGGGGGGAGGGGAGGGAGAATGAAGGGGGCGAGGGGAGCGAGGGGGGATGTGGATGAAGCACGACATACCATCCGATTATCCGGCATTGTTCTGAGTAATCTCATCGGGGGTTGGGAGGATTGGATAGTGGATACTTGGGATAGGATCCGAGGATACCGAGGATAGCGAAGAAAGCCAGTGCACACAGCACACACCGCTGCTCGCTCATCGCTCCTGAGTCCTGAGTCCTGCTTCCCGCTCCTCCTTCGCCGCCTTCTCACAGTGGTCATAGTTGTTCGAGCCAACCGAACCGGACACGGAAAAAAAGATTGGTATAGAATTTACCATCTGCATAGCTGAATTTGGAGTCTGCTATGTCAATTATCAAGTAAAGTAAATTTCACCAGAATACGGTAAAATGTACCAACATTTTACCTTAATTTACCACAAGGTACGTTGCATTTCCCATACTTAACATGGTGAAATTTACCGTACTTGCTATAGCAGACGCCAAAATCAGCAGTGCAGATGGTAAATTCTACCAGTCTTTTTTTCCGTGTAGAAAAGACGATTTTAGCCAAAAGTCAACGCCGTCAACGGGCAACAATGCACTCATCGGTCGTAATCAGCTGTGACAAAACTCGCGTAACGCTCCAACATGGTCTGAGCTCATCAAAAAATGGCCAACAATCAGAAAGTCAATTTCTCAATCAGAAAGTCAATTTCTCAAACAGAGAGTCAATTTCTCAAACAGAGAGTCAATTTCTCACACAGAAAGTCAATTTCTCAATCAGAAAGTCAATTTCTTAATCAGAAAGTCAATTTCTCAATCAGAAAGTCAATTGCTCATCAACTTATCAATTATAAACTTTCAAAACCAATTTTAATCTCTCTAATTGCACGCTACGCCACTGCAGCATACAGGCGTCAATTTGTGGTTCTGACAAACAAGCGCCAACTTTAAGAATTTTTAGCAGAAAATACAATTGGTCCAAATAAAAAATAGTAAATTGACCCACTGTTAGCCGTTCATCCGACCGAGCGAGTTGATGAGTTCCCTCAGCGCCAGGCCAAGTCCCAACCAGCGAACCAACGAACCAACGACCCCCAGGCCCAGGCACCGCACCGGACTACAGATCCAGGTTCCAGGTTCCTCGCTCCTCGGAAGAGGAAGATCCACGAGACCGACCACGACCCAGCAAAATAAACAGAGATCGCCTTTTCTATTACCGTGATTCAACACCGATAATCTCGTCAAGCTCGGAGCAAATAGATTTTCCACGTTCAGCAAACAAAGTATAGTTATCAATAAAATGTTTCGGTGAGGAACTAAAACCTACAAAAGAAAGTCCTCTCATCGAAATTGCTCTTGACGAATTTTTCTAATGATTCCCGAAGATTTCCGGATTTATTAAAGCAAACTTTCAAGCGGAAATTCTGTTAAACACTGAAACACCTGAAAACCTCAAACATTTTTAAAATTGGCCTAGAAATGAAAGAGTGAAAACTTCTTATCAAGAGACTTTCTTTTACAGGAATAGTACATCGATGACACAAGAAGAATAGTAATTCTCGTCACACGGGCTAAAACCATTTTTTTTTTAATAGCATTGCCGGATTTTCTTGAGTGAGAAAGATTCCCGTAGAATTCAGGACCAGAATTTTTATAAATTCAATCGGAGAAAAATATTACTTTCTTAGTTTTTGCAGATTGGGGGGGGGGGGGGGGGATCTAGAGCGTTAAGTCCGATTCCGCATACGATGCGATTTATTTACCTGCTTGGATACTAAACTTGATATTAAGAAAGGTTCTTATAAAAACTACAGGTTCACGTACAACATTGAACCCGGAGCTATTGTTAAGAACCAGAACCTGCCACACGTTGATAATTCCAATAGGATGGCGCTATTGGCGGTATGAAGCTGATCTGTTCTTGAAAGCAGGGCTCAAACATAATCTAAAATTATTAGGAGCCGTTTGGGGCGCCAACATTGGCTTATTTTTTTAGGGGCCATCAGAGATCTTTTTAGAGCTAGAGTGCGGTGAGCACGTAACTAAGCTAATGCCAGTTTTCATTCGTGTAATAGTGTCATTGTTTTATAAAAGATATTGGGGGAGGAGGGGAGGGGAGGAGTCGAATTTCCCGACAACAACTTTTGCTTGCGCTTTCACAGCGCCGACGGAGATTTTTTCAGGCGCCCTGTACGAAAGCCACAGAGGTAGACATTAGGTACCAGTCAACCTACAGCGTGGTTCAAAAAGTAAATGCTCGTGTCTGCTAATTTCTTGCAAATGAAAATAATGGGGCTCTGGCAGACTTTTGCTTTAAGCAAATAAATAGTCCAACCATGTGTAAAGACCAGCGAAAATCACGAAAATCACACTAAGAAAGTCTAAAATTCAGTGATAAACTCACATAACTGCTATAACGGCAAGATCGTAATGGCGGTTCGACGCAGGAACCATGGGAGATTCCTGTCTACACGGGGAAAAAAGATTAGTGAAAATAACCATACGGACACAGAATACTCTAATCAGAACGGAAACTCTAATTCATTTTGAAACATTCTTTACTTCGGGCCGCCATGTTCGAAAGTGAGTATCTTCGGCAATCTTCGGCAGATCTTCGGCAACTGGCCGAGGTGTGATTGGTTGTATAGCCTGAAAAAGCATGTCCGCCATCTTGAGAAGTGAGTAGGCACAGTTGCCAGTTTATGCCAGTAAATTCCAAATCTTGTTTCCATTGGCTCTTATGGGAGTTTCCCTTCTGATTGTATTATTCTGTGATACGGATACCTGATTTTGGCACCTGCTAGATGTTATGGTAAACTTGACCAGAAGTATGGTACATTTACCGATACTCTGAGTAAATTCGACATACAATCAGGTAACATCACCTAGTATCTAGTCAAAACATAGTATACTTCTGTTTAACATTACCATAACATCTAGAGGTGCCAAAATCAGGTATCCGTATGGTTATTTTCACCGTGGTTTTTTTTCCGTGTATTATGCCACTTTCTCTACGGAAACACAGAGATATGTCTCAATTTAGATAGGAATCTCCCATGATACCTGCGTCTCTCCGCCATTAAGCCCAATTCTGAGAGTGAATTTCGTGATTTTATAGTGTACTCATCGTCATTTTTACAGGTTTTCATGCAAGAATCAACTCTCCAATCCCGAAGCAAAAGTTTGCAAGAGCCCCGGCCATAGTGAAATATTCAGATTTTCAGATACGATAACGCTTATAAACCGAGGCAAGGAAAAAAACTTGGCAACAAGATAACAATGGATGGCGCAAAGGTTGGCAGGGAACTTAGGAGGGGTGTGGGAAGGGGGGAGGACAGAGCCGGCGATCGGGTGGGCGGGGGTGGGTGAAAAATCCAGCCGAATACCGATGTGCGGTGATTCATCCAAATGCAATTTGCAGTTTGTTTGGATTGGCGGGCGCGGTCACGGGCCGCAGTCAGTGTTGTGAGTGTGTTGGTTGATGCCTATAACGCACGGGGCACGGGCTATGCATTCGCAGCTCGACTCATTCAATCATTCATCGCATCGCATCGTCTCCCTACGTTCGTCCGTCCCGCTCAGGGCCCAAATTTTGTATAGAACGGACAGACATTCCTCAATCCTCACCGATTAATGACTGTAGAGAATTATCATTGAAAAGCTATAACTAAGCCCTCAACATCCATCAGTCAAGTGGACCAGTGGCGTAAACTTGGAATTTTTATTGGGGGAAGGGGGACCAACTTTCGAGAGGTATACTGTGGGGGGTCTGGGGGGACACTGTCCAGTGAGATGGGGGTAAGGGGGTCCTCCCCCTGAAAACATTGAAAAATCAGGCTCTCTCGAAAAAGGTCGAAATGTTGGGGGTGCTCAGTTCACTCCCCTCAAATCGATATTTTACATGAGTTTAAATTGACGAAATGCAACGTTGCCAGATTACACGCGCCGCCACTGATTGAGAGTGCAACTGGCTCACACCACCCATCTTTGTATGAAATTCGACATAGCTCATTGAGTGATTTTCAAGATCGCCGATAGTCGTACATGGCAACTGTGACGCTCATCAGTCACGGGTCTAGAGCTCGGCTCGGTGTAATGGAGGAAGAAGACAATGGGCAAGTTATCAGCGAAGAGCAGCGCCTATTACATTAAAAAAAAAAAAAACAAAAACAAAACAAACAAAAAAAAAAAAAAAAAAAACAAGCAGTGAAGCGAGTCGACAAGATGTAAGTGGCATGTAAAGCTCGAAGTGTGCTGATAAGAGTGATAACAGCGACGCCGGCCGGCCGGCCGGGACCTAGGACAGGTGGGGGAGTAGGGGGTCCTGAACGCCATGCCAGCCCAGTTGACACTTGGCGCGGCTCTTTCCTTATCTCTTTTCCTCGCACTCACTTTTTTAACAGTACGACCAAAGCATTGTAGCTCAAATGCCTTCTAGCTTCCACCCTAAAATAAAACTTCCTCTCCATCGAGAGGGACGCGGATCGCACGAAATCGCCGTATCGCAACAAACGTTAAGAAAGTATAAACTTTAAATCCTGAACTGCATGATTTTTTCTTGATTAACCGAAAATGGGATTTTTTGTTTGATTTTGACGAACAATAACGAGACAGACATATATACTGAAAAACCTCCTCTCGTCGGTCTTTCCGTGTAAAAACACGGCACAGTGCCCAAATTCACATAATTTGCCCGCGCAGGAAGTGAATTTAAGATCAACGAACCAACGCTCGTTAAGAGCATAAAACAGTTCACACAAAAAATTAAAGCTTACGTGGGATAAGACATTTTTGAAATGAAGTTTACGTTCAGATACGATCTAATTCCGTGGGTTTCACGGAATTTGTGGGCCATACAAATTTGTGGAACAATAATAATTGTCCAAGGAATTTTGGCCACGGAACTTCACGGAACACTTTCAGTCTGATTCTCATTATTTACAACAATTAGATAGATAAAGAAGAAAGTCAAAATGGCATCTTTTACCAGGGTATATATACGTTGAATAATTCTCGCTCTCAGAGTAGAACGTCGGGAATAAAATGAAATGAGAAAGAATGAGTTAAATTTATTGATGCTTACCTTCACCACTAGTAGTTAAAGATGCTCTTAATTCTAATTGAGACCCCCTTACTACGTTTTCACTTGGAGCGCGGTCTGAAAACAAAATGTTCATAAGATTAGAATTAGTCATAGAAAGAACAGCGTTAAGAAGTACGAGGCATATCCTCGTAAAAGACACAAATATAAAACCAAAAAATAGATCCAAAACCAACCAGATGCACGATTCGTCACTGAAAGTATGACTGCGTCGAATCTAGAGTCCCTCGATGGAAATATTGTATAGGGAGTACCGACACGAGCTCAACGAGTTGTGATTGGTCGTTGGTTTTAGGCTCTCACGGAGTCGAGCAGGAGTCGACGACATCGAAGGCTCCACACGAAAGGAGTCGATTCGTAGAGGAACGTATGGGAACGGACCGGAATGCCGGCAAATCCTCCAGTCCACCACTGGTCCACTGTCGAACTTAACCTTCGAATGCGTTCACGCGGTCGACAAAATCGACTCCTGTCAAAATGCATAAAGTGTCGTGTCGGTACTCCCTATACAATATTTCCATCAAGGGACTCTAGGAGTACCGACACGACGCTTTATGCATTTTGACAGGAGTCGATTTAGTCGATCGCCTGAACGAATTCGAAGGTTAAGTTCGACAGTGGACTAGTGGTGGACTAGAGTCCCTTGATGGCAATATTGTATAGGGAGTACCGACACGACACTTTATGCATTTTGACAGGAGTCGATTTTGTCGACCGCGTGAACGCATTCGAAGGTTAAGTTCGACAGTGGACCAGTGGTGGACTGGAGGATTTGCCGGCATTCCGGTCCGTTCCCATACGTTCCTCTACGAATCGACTCCTTTCGTGTGGAGCCTTCGATGTCGTCGACTCCTGCTCGACTCCGTGAGAGCCTAAAACCAACGACCAATCACAACTCGTTGAGCTCGTGTCGGTACTCCCTATACAATATTTCCATCAAGGGACTCCAGTCGAATCGTTCGATAAAGAGCTGAACAGCAGACCATGAAAGTTCTGGAGAAATTTTTTTTTTCAAGAAATGTCCTGAAAACATCTCCATTCCGTCCGCCCCCAGGGTTTCACTACTCTTACAAAGCTGCAGTGGCGGCTCTTGCAATGTGGCAACCACGCATCCTCTCCATTTAAACTTGAGTAAAACCATCGAATTCAGGAGGTGCATTTGCACCCTCAAGATTTCGATATTTTTTCAGAAGTTTAAATGGCAAATAAGAACGGTTGCCAAATTGCCCCCCCCTTATTGCAAAGCTGTCGCTTTATGTATAGGTGTATATGTATAATGACATATTTTTAATTCACCGATGATTCTAAAAGATCACACGGTTCAGTTCCGTTTAAGACAGTAATGCACGAGAACATTCTGATTCTGTAATAATCTTGTCTCAATTGGAGGAGCCACTATTAAAATATCTAAATACCCACAATATTTTAAAGTATGTGACGAGAATCAACTTTAGTTGCGAAAATATTACTGATCCAAGCCTAGGCCCGAAAAATGTTGGAACGAAACCTACTTAATTGGATGGTGAGCTTAGAGCATGCTAAATAGCTTAGGTCCTCACCATACACATCTAGCAGAAGTAACATTCAGAAGCGCAGCGTGCAATTTGGCACTGTTGTGTTTTCTCTATTTAAACCCAAGTAAAAGGTCGAACTCGAGGGCGTTCACCGAACACCCAACACTTCAATATTTGTAATAGGTGTAAAGGAAGAAATTACAAAGTTGTCAAATTTTACGCTACGTGTAACATTTTGTCCCAACATTTTTCGGTCCTCGAGCATTTTTGTAAAAAACTTAACTAAATAGCCCAACATTTTGAACAACCGGTGGAAATCATCGGTGAATTGAAAAATGTCATTAATAAACACAAATCAGCTGTTCCGCACACCAATCTCAGCGTCATTCAGACGCGATGATTTAGAAAAACCATTGAACGAACTCACAATTCAGAAAATATTGGCATCGCGGCGGGAGGGAAAAAAATCGCGGTAAAGTCTCAAGTGCGAGCTGAAAGAATCAAAATAGCTGAATAGCTTATCGTGCTCTCACAACGAAAAACGGTTCACGATGTTCAAGTGGATGCTGCCAGTTGCCACTGCCGCACTACCGAAGCTGTTGCGATAAATCGATATCTCCACCCGATAACGAGAAGCGATAGTAAATTGAATAGGCAGGTTATTGATACCTATTACAGCTTTCGTCCCGACGAGTGAAAGTTTACGCCGTTCCGTTGTGCCCCATTGACTCGATCGAAGCTTCCGCGCTCTTGTCTCTAACATGCCCATATCGCTTACAGGGTGGCGTGGGAGGGTGACTAACAATAAAATCCTGAAGCTGCGTTGTCTCAGGATAATTTGAGGAGATGTGGTTAAAGTTGGCTAATTGAAATCGTTCAAAACTCGATATTTTCTTGTATATCAAAAGCAAATTTTATTAATTTTTATTTATTTTACTATCTCACTCGAACTGCACTTAGAAAACAGACCAAAAAAAACGCTTTGGTAGCGCTGCCTTAAGACAATAGAGATCATCATCGTACTACCTATCTCGCCCAGGAGAGCAATTTTTTTTTTTAGGTCGCAACAAAGCAACGTCCAACGGATCTTATGTGGACTGTTGAGCAAAGATGTTGATGTCAGAGGCCAATCAAAACGAAGCATCATCATTTTGGTCGTTCGTCAACAATCCACAAAGGAGCCGTTGGATGTTGTTCCCCATGTTATTTTGTTGATTTCCCGGAAATAAAATCGCCCACTTCGCGATCGGCTAGTGCGTGGTCTCTAGGGCCTCGGGCGCTCCCAAAACCTTCGGTAAGAAAAAACCCTGGCATAAGACTTTAACCCTTTTACTACCAGGTTAGGAAGAGAAATAAATGCTTGCTAACTCGAATTAAGAGAGTAGCTAAATATTCCTACACCGTGGTGTTGATTTTGCATACACAGTGAATTGAAGGCACTCGAGTAAATATCATTTTTCTAATGTTAACAATTTGGAATCAAAATTATGTGAATAAAACTGAAATTTTGTGAGGCAGATCTATTCACAGAAACAAGTAGGTATACTCCGGCGTGGTACTGGAAGGGTTAAAAAAGCTAATCGAAGGTTTTATACGACTCGCGAAAGAGATTTTGATGGATGCACACAAGGTTTGGTAGACTCAACTAAAGTATTTTGCTGGGTCATTTTTCTACCAAAGGTTGTGGCAGCGCTACCAAAATGTTTTTCTTTTTCTGTTTTTTCTGTGTGCTTGCTTGGCAATGATGGATGGTAAGTATTCTCATTGTCATTTTCGCTAGTTCTTCCGAAAGAGGTAAATATTCAATCATAGATGGCAAAAGTTACCAATAGTTCTATTTTCATGGAGAAAGAGCCACGGGCGTCATGGAAATTAAGTCAGTGGCGAAGCGTGCAATTTTGCAACGTTGTACTGTGTTCATTCAAAACCATGTAAAAGGTCGAATGCGAAGGTGTTCTTTACCATGGCTTTAAATGGACCCAGTACAACGTTGCCAAATTAGACGCTACGGAACTAAATGAAGTCCTCTATTTCACACAGTGTGCATCGACACAAAAAACAATACGGGGAGAGAAAAACTTCAGGAGAGTAAAAAAAAAAAAAAACACAATTGCGGTAACACAAAATATACAGGGTGTTAAAGAAAGTAAGCTTCAGTTTCAATTAAATGCTCTTGAAAACGTTTCCGATGAATTTCGAAAAACGCAAAAACAGGGGTTCAGTTATTTTGAGAAGGACTCTTTTTAAAACGGGTCGCCTAATTCAAGGCTCTTTAGGCCCTGGGGTACCCCCAAGAGTACCGTGGTTCATCTTTTTCGAAAGATATTCGAATCCGTTCCAGAGATAATTTACGTGAAACCTATTTTTTTAAACACCCAGTAGAGTCGATATACCGAGTCGACCAAAGCACGTAAAGGATATACTATGGCCGCGACATCTGATTGCAGTCCCAGTCCTTCGCGATGCGCTGGCGATGGCGCAGGGCGTGGAACATCTACCGGAATCACGGTAAACTACACATCATGAAACCGACGAAAAGTCGACAAAGCTATGTTTCTCACCTTAGGAGAAAAACCAACCAAGAAAAAAACATAAAAAAACTGTTTTGAAAACTTTTTACCTACAGAGAACTACGGTACAAATCATAAGAATTCTGGTAATTATTATACTATCACTAATATTCCTTACTGCATAGGTCCACAAATTGTCATGCTTCTGGTAACCGTACTATCCCTTACATAGGTCCATAAATTGTCATGCTTCTGGTAATCTTTTTTTCTGTGTGTAATCTTTTTTTCTGTGTGTAATCTTTGTATAGTGGACCAAAACACAACAACGGCCCTCGGCCCTCCAAATGTAAACAAATGTTCAAAGTGGAATCCAATGGCGGCGCCCATGGTTTTACTCGTCTTACCTCTCTACCAACAGGGACTCTATGAATAACGAACGAATTCGATTGCTCTGATTTCCATTGAAACCGATGAACAAATCGATAGTCTTCTTGCTCTGCTGGATCGTCGGTATTCTTAACCTGCCCCCCCCCCCACCGATACATAATTTTGCACTTGAGCCATCAATACAGTTCCAGGCAAAACAATCTTACACAGACAGTCATGACTCACAAAGAGACATGGGTTGACGCGACCAAGAGCCAGCGAAATTAAAACCACCACGGAAATATCATCGACAGTCTCGACTACCGTTTTTACCAGAGAATAAATTCTCAAAATTACGGATACAATACCCGATAGGGAGGATTGGCAGACTGATCCCCCCTTGATGAGCCTCGATGCCTCGATGTTCAACAAAACCGCCGCGCCGGCGTCTTGTGACCGTGAAGGAGCCAGCCGGCCAGCCAGCTGTTTTGAGTTTGTTTTTTTCTTCTTTTTTTTTTTTATTTATTTATTCAAGAGGGGCTCTAGACTCAAGACGCCTCTTTGCCCTCACCCCCTACACCCCTTGACCTTCATTGGGACTCTCGGCCGGCGTGTGGCGTCATCTCACTCAGATGATCCACTTGGCCTTTCCTCCCCTCCGCGCCGCCACCCCAACCGCCCGCGGTCGCCAGCCCCACAGGGGGCGTCCCGGTCGCTATCGTTTTTAACCAGTTACCAGCGATGTTGTCAGCATTAGACGATCAAAAGATACATCGATCGCGCCATAGCCATATAGCCAGGAATTTGTCTTTCTCTCTCATCGCCCATTTGACTGAATATGTTAGAAAAGGACAGAAACAGAGGCTGAAGTCACGTGACAGCCCTTATCTCCGTTCTTTTCTAATACATGCGTTCAAATGGGAAAAAAGAGAGAGAAGGAGAGACTGATGCCTGCCTACGGCTTTGGATCGCGCCACCGGTTTCTGGGCGCATTTTCATTAGTTGGATAAATACTGATGCTATATCAATATGATAATGATTATGCTATATCCGATGATTTTGCGCCCGTCAACCTGCTCCCCCCCCCCTTACTGATTCCCAGGGTGAAGTAGATCGAAAATTTATGACTTCTGCTCATAATAAAGGGGCTCTTGCTAACTAATTCTAAATGCGATTGATTTGTTGATGCTTGCGTAAAAAACCAGCGAAAGTTACGACAGGTGAACTAAAAAAATCACGAAATTCACGCGGACTCCCGAAATGACTTTAAAGTTACAGACATAATTTGTAACTTTCCTCTGTGTGTTTCTATGGAGAATGAAACAAATTAGATGGGAATCTCCTATGATACCTGCAGAGTTATACGCAGGTGTCATACGGGGGATTCCTGTCTAATTTGTTACTCTATCTAAAGAAAGGCACAGAGAAAAGTCTCAAATTATCTGGGAATTTCTCTCAGCACCTATATGTGCGTATAGATTCGCAGCTCAAAATTTTTTTCGCGGACTATAAAAAGATTGGAAAATTTCGTTGACGCAAAAAAACGAATGTTTGGACGAGAAAAGAACAAAAAATTGGTACGGTTACTAATTGTAAGTTTGGACTGTACATTAAACAAAAAATAAACAAGCCGACAATACCTTCGAAACCTCCGCTTCACTCGTCAAGACTAAGTACACACTACACATACCCTCTTTTTTCGCAACAATGTGTGATTTATGTCTAATTGTAAGATCTGACGGCATCTTCACAGAGCTTTTGGGGCGTCTTTGTCATCGCCTTGCTTTTAAAGTCGCGACGAGCTGTCGTCCGCGGCTCCGCCAGTCTCGATTTGTGGCGCTGCCCCCCCCCCCCCCCCCACGGACGATCATCCATTTCACGATACTCTCTCCCAACTCCCCACACGAGAGCGATCTTTTCCACTAATCGCTCATCGCTAAACCCTGCCCCCTCCCCTTGTCTTGGCTGCTTGAGTGCCCGTCAGCAATTTTGCGTGAGTTATGCATAAAAAAAAAAAAACAAGCTAAGAATAAAAAAAAAAAATAAACGGGTAAATCATACGTTAATGTACCATTTTGTAAAAATAAAAAAGTATAAAAACAAACAAGAGTATCGTGGCCGCTCTTTACTTTACCCAAGTTTAGGCCTTCTCCCTCTTTTCCCATTTGAACGCGTGGGTTAGAAAAGGATAGAGAGAAGAAGCGAAAATCACGTGACTGCCCCTAATCTGTCCATCTCTAACACACGCATTCTAATGGGAAAAGAGAGAGCAGGATAAATTCCTGGATCCGCTAGTGGTTCAGGCGTTTTACTACCTCAGTTTCTACATTGATACTGAAGCAAATTTATGGAAATTCATCTTTTAAAACAACGAGCTTCAGTGGTGACACGTGCAATTTGGCAACTTTGTAATGTGTCCAGTTAAACCCGTGTGAAAGGTCGAATGCGGAGGTGTTCATTGAACACCCAATGGTTCGATATTTTTCACGAATTTAAATGAACGAACTGCAAAGTTGCCAAATGACACGCTACGCCATGGTTATATACAAGGGTTAAAAAGGTCGACATGCAAATATGTCAAATTGCTCGCGCCGCCACAGCAATCTGGTCTCATTTCTCTTCAACATTGCTTGGATACTGTTACACACTGAGAAATAAGTGGCTGCTCAAACTTTAAGGGAAAAAACCGTATTTGTTCTTTCCCTTTTATCAATCATAATATAATAAGACCTTTCGATGCAATAGTTAGAGCGTTTGAACCGACACGAATTCCTATTGTCTTCGAGGGAAATAAAGAGCGGGAATATACTATCAGAACATTCATTGAAACAATCGGAAATGTTTCTCAGCGTACTAGCTAAACTTCAGAATAGGGTATTTTTGTTGCAGGGACCTCGGTACCGGCGGTCCTGCTCCCAGGTTGTTGGTGAGCATGTAAGGCCATCTAAAACCACACGTAAACGCTCACCATCCAACGTCTTTCGGGGACCGTCTGTACCGAACAAATTTATTGGTCTCAGTTCAACACCCCCCCCCCCCCAACGACCCGAATTTCATTTTCACAGAAAGTACGGGACCGGAGTGTGGATGCATGACGCAGTGACGGCGACTGTTGTAGCATGAAAAAGGGCCGAAAGGATCGTAACAGGGCGAAAAATATGGGCGATTTATCGACGGCTGGCTGGTTCGATGGGCGGGTCGTTGGCAATGGAGTGGCGTCTCCGGTCTTAATAAGACTCGAAGCGCGTTCATCGCGTCGCGTCGCGTCGCCGCGACTGTGGCGTCGGAGTGGTCGACGGCGCAAAACTAATCATTGATAAGGTTCAATTCATTTGATTCAACTCACTGTACAAAGGGACTAGTTCATAAGAGTCTTCTCGGATCTAAATTTAAAGATTATACACCAAGCAGTGGCGGAGCCAGGGAATTTTCGATGGTGGGGGGGGTGTCCGAAAATTGTCCAAGGGGGATCCAAAGATGACATTTGGTAAAAATTTCTCTGAGAACGCGAAAAATTACCGGTTTTTTAAGGCAAATGTTGTTGTCAGTGGGCCACCCCCCCCCCCCGGGCTACGCCACTGACACCGAGGAGCTATTGCGTAAAGGACGAATGTGCAAGACCTATCCCGAAGTGTAAGTAATAAAACTGAAACTGTCCATTATAGAATGGACATGATAATCTATGATTATTTGTATAACTGTTATCAAACTTCTAGTTTGCAATATTTTCCGGTGGCGGCTCGTGCACTGAAAAAAAAAAGATTACCAGAAGCATGACAAACATGTGAACCTATAGGTAAGGGATAGCACAATTACCAGAACTCTAGTGTTTGTGCCATTGTTCTTGAAAATGTTAAGGAAATTCTAGTTCTATACGACCATATTCTGGTATTAACACCAGAATTTTCAGGTCAAAGTACTAGACTTTCTGTCGTTCACATATTGTTGTGCTTCTGGGAATATGACTAGAATCAGGTATTATGACCATCACTTTTTTTCAGTGTCCTGTTTAGCAACCATGTTTGTTTTTGCCATTTGAACCTATGCAATTTTGCCATTTGAACCTATGCAAAAGTCAAGGTTTCAGTGAATCCAACCGAAGATCGATTAGTTTACGTAAAAAAAATTGAAAGAATCCATTGTTGCCACATTGCACGAGCCACTACAGATAGTTTCATTGCTGTGGGAGCCATACTACTAACAGCTGTGATATCCATCGAATCTCGAAAAATCCTCTGAAAATCTCAAGGAATTCTCAAGCCAAAAACATCCCGAGGAGATTTTTCCGTCGAGTCTCTGAATTGCACTCTCAGTACGTAACTTTTGCTTCATCCTCAACACCAGCGGCGAGGCGTGTAATCTGGCAACGTTTCTTTCCCCCCTTTAAAGACACTAGAAACGTCGAAACATCTAGCCATCGCCGATAACCAAAGCATTCGATTCTTTCAATAGGTTTAAATGAAGACATTACATCGTTGCCAAATTTCACACATCGCTACTGCTCAAGACTAATCCGAACTTAAAATGCACAGCGAAAGTTCACCACAATTCTATCGCTTTCGCCCATCTGAATTGATCGTGTGACGGTGTGACACAGGCTTTTTATTTTCATTCTTTCTTTTTCTCAACATCTTTTTTAAACACGGCATTGTTCGAAAGAACGAATCGTTGACGAAACGAAGCTCTCCGAGACTTCGAGCTTCCACTATACGGCCGCGGCGTAGCGCACAGTGGATAGATTTTTTAAAAAACAAACAAAATTCATTACTGACGTACTTTTCCCATTTTGGTTGAACTTCCAAAAACCAACCAAATCCTCGATGACGCCATAATCATTCCATAAGCTTACATAAACCAATACGAACCCTCACCCCAATTTTTCAAAAGAAGCATTGGGGTATGAGCCAGTGGCGTAGCGTACAGTTTGGCAACGTTGTATTGCGTCCATTTAAACCCATGTAAATGATCGAATGCGAGGGTATTCACCGAGCACCCAAGAGTTCGATCTTTTTCGTGGGTTTAAATGGACGAACTGCAACGTTGCCAAATTGCACGCTACGCCACTGGTATCACAGAATAATACAATCAGAACGGAAACTCCCATAAGAGCCAATGGAAGCAAGTTTGGAATTTAACGGCACCAATAGGCAACGCTGTGGTCCTATATCCCAACATGGCGGTCGTGTGTGATTTGTGTTGAAACTCATTTATTTCTGCAAATTCTGGAAAGAAATCATAAGTTTCCAGCCTCACTTTTAATCTAATGGCATTTCCGAATGAAAATTTCGCGGATCATGTCCTATCTTTTTTTTTTTTTTTCGCGCGCAAATCCAGACGTAAACATCCTATATCCCAACATGGCGGACGCGAAATGAATTTGCTTCAAAATCCGACAGAGTTTCCGTTCTGATTGTATTATTCTGTGCTGGTATGAGCAGAGGCGTTATTAGTTGATGGATTCTCACAATCAGCGGTCCTTGATTCCAAAATGCATCAAAATGCATCGGCAGTAAGTGGCTGGTTAGCAACGAGTCGCAACTGTTTGCTAAACAACCACTTACCCATCCATTTTGATGCATTTGGGAAGCAAGCATCGCTACTTAAAAGAATCCGTCAACCCGATACTCAAAATGCGTGAGCTCCGGGTTATAAGGGGTGCAAAATGTTCCAAACCTTCGGAAGTTTCACGCGATCCATGACTTATTTTCTCACAGGATTTTAAAAAAATTCCTCACTAAACTTTGTAAGTGATGATTTTCTTTTGCTTATTTTCTGAACATTTTAACACCGAATGTTCGCAAAATGACCGATATTTTCGCAATTTTTACACTATTTTCCTGGGAAATCCTTAGTGCCAAAAAAAAAAAAAAAAAAAAAAAAAATTGACAAATTTCCTCACTTTCCCCGAAATTTCCTCACTTTCACGCGATCCGCGGATCGCTAGATCGGGCACATTTTGCACCCCTGTAGGGTTATCTTGCTATTTATTGTTCATGACCTTGATTTTGAACCGTGAAATTATCTTCGGGAAATTCCATCCCAGAAGTACCCACTGTGCGGCGCGGCGTCGCGTCGCGGGACGTCCGTCGGCGAGTGAGCGCGCGAGACCGCGCCGTTGACGCCCGGCGCCGTCAGAGTCACGCTATCATCTCATCCTTCACCCGAGGGAACGACGACGTCGACTCAACCTCCTCAGCGCGCTCGACTCAAGCTCTCAGCTCCGTCGTCGTCGTCGTCTACTGGCGTCGCGGCGCGGCGCGTCAGTCCGTCGCGACGCCGCTGCCGAACGCGCGCTCTCTCGCGTCTGCAGCGCTAAAAATAGAGGAAACGGAACTTGCGATGCTTTAATGGAAACACGAGTTATTCATGTGATCATCGATTTGTCAGTGGCGCCTTCGGTGACTCCATGGCTCCTCCTGCCCCATCTTCTTCTTCTTCTTCTTCTACTTGTTTTTCTTTTTTTTCTATTTATTTATTATTTTTGTTTTTTTATTTTTTTGAGTTCCTTTGGTGTGGAGTGGTACGGTTCGGTTCGCCTTCGACCTGACCCCGGCTCGGCCCCAAATGGAGGAGGAGGAGGAGGAGGCGGCGACTAACAACCCTCCTCCCCCTCCCTTTCCGCCCTCCGCAGCCGCTTCATCCGTATGTGTCGCAAGTTTACTAACGATTATGTGAAATATGTCACATGCTGGACGCTGGTAAGCTCTGTCGGTCGTTGCCAATTCGATTTCATTTTTGATCGTCTTTTTTCTACTGGTATTTGGAGTCATCCATAATGAAGCAGTGGCGTTTCACGCAGAAAAATGTTCTGCTAAAAATGACCAGAAAACTAAGGAAGAGTTCCCCAAAAAGAAAGTGACAGTTTCCAAGAGAATTTTGGTCTTTTTGGGTAGAATTTCGGAAATTCCGACAGAAATCCTGAATAATTTCGCAGCAGGTTATTCGACCCGAATTCTTCTGAAGTAGTTCATTTATCTTTAAGTAACAGAGGACCGAAGGGGGGGGGGGAGGACACCCCAAAACCTTTTACCTTCATAATTCTACTCTGGCTACCCCTTTCCACCCTCGATAGAACAAAACTCATCTTGCACCATTGCTCCAAAGCTTAACTTTTTTTTTCTAATTAAACTTGGCCCTTGAATACACTCACCTATCCCAGGATTTTTTGTGAAACCCAGTGGTCGCTCACAATGCTTACAGGGCGGCAGGTAGGTCCAAGGGGTTGATCATCACCCTGGCCCCAAGGCTAAAACAGGCGTTGACTATAGTTATCATGAATCCACCAAATACTTCAGTGTGCTTCTAATCTTCCCAATGTTTTTTCCCCCGGTACCAACAGTAACAGCTCTATTTGTCGCTGATTTTTCCACCACACGTCTCAAAAAATCCAGTGAGTAAGTTCATCGACTGCCTCGCAATCCTGGCATGAATGAATCTGGCCCGTTCTTTGATTGCCTCTCGCAAATGATGGAGAGGGGGAGGGGGCAGAAAAAAAAACACTACATAATATAACCGCATCATATCCGCAAACGGTGGGGGGCACGAGTGGTGGCGATGAGAGAGAAAGGGACAGACGCACGGAGAGAGAGAGAAGAGAGAGAGAGAGAGAGAGAAGAGAGAGAGAGAGAGAGAGTGAGTGGGGGAGAGGGAGAGATGATGTGAAGAAGTGGAGGGGGGACAAAATGGTGTGAGGACAATCGAAGTTATGAATGAATGAACCGGTAACATCAGCAGCAGCGAGGAGCTTCAAGCCTTCCTTCCAGATGAATGGAATCGATTCTATGAGAGCGAGTTGATGAACCCGGTTTCCTCCACCTCAGCTCCCTCCCCACCCCTCGTCAAGCTACGTGTGTGAAAAAAAAAAAAAAAAAAAAAAAAAAAAAAAAAAAAACCTGCAAGAGCCACGCGGCGAGCGGAATTTATGGCCCTTGCGACTACATTCAAATTTGAGAAACCAATTCTATAACATAAACTTTTCAATTGTTTTGAGGTCACAACTTCATGGCCTTGACATTTCGATGCCCCCTCCCCCCCCCCCCCGTCTCCCCGCGATGCGAGACCGGCAGTACTTCGAAACATCAAAGAAAGTTGCACCTAAAAGAAAAATTCGATACACCAGTCAATAATTTGAACTGTCGGTAGTCGAGAAATTAGGATTCTAACTAAAGTTGAAGCAATTTCGCCGTTTTACAAGTACAGAAATCCATCTCTGAGTTATAGGCTCTACCAGCACCGCCATTAATCACGATTTTGCACATTTGTTTACAAACGTAGAGGTCGCCTTTCAGTGTCTTACGCATAAAAGAACTACTTGTCGATGAACCTGTTAATTTTAATAACGATGCACCTCAAGAATGTCTGTATCTATAATGAATCTTTAAAAACATAAATTGACGGGTCGCTCAGCAAACGCAATGAAAGATTTCAACGTTATTAGAAACTCCAACGGCATTGTAATTTTTGCAATGGACTAAAACACAACAACAACAGCCCTTAGAATGTAAACAAATGTGCAAAAACGCATCAAATGGCGGCGCCATTGATTTCACTTACCTTTAATCTTAACTCTCTACATACAGACTGTACTTACAAGCTCACTTGCAATATACTATCACTATCAGTATCAGTATGACAGTAAATCATGGAAAATGAGGTCTTGCGGAAGCAAAAGAAGGAAAACGCGAGAGAAATAGGTTTGAAAGTCATTTCATCAAAAAGCTTTTCAAAGCGATCGAAGACAGAAAGAGAGAGGGGTAATTTTGAAAGCTACAAAACAACAGAGATTGGCGCCAGTGTTAACAGGTGCCGCACGCCGAGCGCCGCCGCGCCGTCATAAGTGACGTTCCGCATTTCGGTCACACGCAACGGTAAGCAGCGCGCACCTGCAAACATCCCTGACCGACGCTGCCACATCTTCACCTCAACTCAACCAACGAGCTATACCAATAGGCAATAGATAGGATTTATGGAACGTGCTTTTGAGGCATCGCGGAGGCACCCATGATGGCATTTTCTATTGGACATTTTCACACAGGCTCGGTTTGAATGCCTAATTATTATTTTTTTTTTTTTTTTTTTTTTTTTTTTTAAGAAAATTAGAGACAAATCCATTTGAAATTGCTTTTTAAACACGGAAATCGGTGTAACTATTTTATTTGAAAGGATTTGTACGACAAAGAAACAGACACAATGACACATCGGAAGAGAGCAAAATTTTCACACTTGAATAGTTGTATTAGAATTCCATGCCCAGATAGTCACTCTAAAACACTTGCACTTTCATTTAAAACCAATTTCCAAACAAACTAGAATCAGATCGTTCATGCTGCCTCAATTTTGGATAGGACTTGTAACAAGTAGTAGCTCCTCTAGGTATAGCTCGATAGCTCGTTGACCTCAACCCTTGACCCAACGCGATGTATCGATAACTCCTCCAAGCCAAACAATGGAAAAATATCGATCCTTTGGAAGTTGAATTGAAACTTATTGAATGATCGATAATTTTGCACACGTTTAACGGAGAATCGAATCCCTGAATCGATAATTAATCGATTGTTCACAAGTCACTTAAGGCCGGGATTCGGCAACGCTGAGCGAAACTAAAACTTAATGGACGGAAACAATGAGTAAGTAAACACGCACATAATTACAGGCTCCTTTCTGTCCCTTCTTTTTTTTCGACAGCAGAAACCACAAAAACGTGAATCGACACACATCAATTGACGTGCAGTCATCAATCGCGAGCAGACTCACACTTGTGTACTGTGCAGTAAAACACATTTCACATTCCCACTTCGTAAAAAAAAAAAAAAAAAAAAACACCTCCCTGGGTTTGAGGTATTTATAAACGGGATCAATAAGTTTGCCTCTCATTATAAATATATTTTTTTAAACCTTAAAGCAATTGTTTAGACAAATCAACTTAAATTTTAAGGTGAAGTGTTTTACAATGGCTATCGATCTAGCTGTTTCTTTCGGAAAGATTTACGGCTGCATCTATCTATAATATGTCTTCTATTCATAAAATTACGTTACAGAGGGCTTATCTCTATGGTTTTGGCTCGTCGCAGCGACGGCTCGTGAAATATGGCAAAAATGTTTTCCCTCCATTTGATTCCATGCAAAACAATCGCTTCGATAGCGAAGCGGCGCTTTGCAATCGATCATTTTACATAGATTCAAATGGAGGGAAAACATTGTTGCCAAATTACACGAGTCACCAATGGCTCGTTGGAATAAACTCTATTTGGACCTAAGTTAGAACAGGCGTATGGCACCAAGGCAAAGTCTGGACACAAAACAAGCAATGAGTAAAATCTTGAGCTATTCGGTTGAAACAAAAAAATAACTGCAAGTCGCAATATTATATGGTGACAGTGGTGACACTTACCTTCAGGTTTAAGCCGCTCCGCAGAAAAACGACAATAGGGGGGAGGAGGGGATTCTGAAACAAAACAAATAATGCAGATCCATTAAGTTCATTTACTCAAGAAGAAGGCGAAGAAATTAGCATACATTTTTAATAAGCTAGGAGGAAACAAGAAAATAAAACGAAATGAAGGACAAGTTGTCGAGTGCAGTGTAGGGGTGGATCGGGAGTAAAGTCGTGGACAAAACAAAAGCGAAGATATCATATCGCATACGGCGAGAAATTACTCTTGTCAGGCGCGGATCCGGGGGGATGGGGGGTTATGGGCTGTAGCCCCCCCCCCCATTGAGCCTTATTTTGGTCACTGTCTTCACAGGGATTTTCGAGGAAATTTTGGGCGTTTTGTCGAAAAAGTAGATTTTAGCCCCTCCGAGACCGAAATGCCCCCAAGGGCTGTCCGCTGTAGGGCTCAAAAATTAAATTGATGAGGGGGAAAAAAAGGCCATCAGATTTTTTTGAGACCTCAGCCTCCATTGAAAGATTTCTAAATCCGCCACTGACTCTTGTAATAGCAAAAAAAAAATGTTAGTCCCCATTTCTGTCACTGGAACATCTGATTTTATTTTTATTTTGGTTCTCCTGAGCTTGTTATAATGTTGAAAGTAAATGGTTTGATCATTCAAAAGAAAGCCTGAAGTATAAACTTTCATTCAAGTCTGAAATAATTGACATCCGTTGAGTTTTATCGAAAGTTATGGACCAAATCCTCAGAAAATTCTCTTTTAAGTGTCTGTTACCGGTGCGATCACCTTACTATGTGGGGGTGTGTCCAAAGAAAATTAAAAAAAAAAAAAAAAACTGAACTGGACGGGACAGGGGAGAGAGGGTACTTTCTGAGTTAGCCAGAGAGAACACACGCACACACTTGCACTCACACATATATACGTAATTTTACACGTAACACGTGTCGCGAGGGCGCGGGGTACTGAACTTGAAAGAGCATTCACTGAGAGCTTGATGGCTCCAAGTATTTTTTTTTTTTTTTTTTTTTATCGTTGAACTCCAAGTTACAAGTTTATATCATTCAGATTTTAACATAATTACAATTTAATGGACAAACAATGTTTCCTCAGTATCGAGAAGTGAATTAAGGTGCGCTGCAATGGGAATCAGATGGAAATGTAAAGTTGAAACGGAACAGAACGAATCAGGGAGTTTGTTCGTGTGTGTGTTTGTAGGACCGGAGGGGAGGGGGTGATTCTTCTTCCTCCTTTTGAATTTGAAGGTGAAGCGCGGTGCGGTGTGTGATAGAGAAGTTAAAGTCGCCGGCTAATCTGGCGCTTGAGGTGGATGGTCCGCAGTGCAACGTTGCCGAATCTGGCAAGTTGAATCAAAGTAAATTTCCAATGGACTGTTTTAGTAAGATCTATCGTATCGCTGGCAAGTTGAATCAAAGTAAATTTCCAATGGACTGTTTAGTAAGATCTATCGTATCGATTGGTTCTCAGAGCAGTGGCGGCTCGTGGGCTTTGGTATTGGGGAGGCTGTGGGGGGGGGGGGGGGGGGGGGGGAGAACCCCAGCAGCGGGGGGGGGGCGAATAACAACAAACAGGCGCGGCTGGTCCGGCGACTGGCATGACGGTTATCCAGCTACTGGCTCGGCAACGCTGCGGGAGTCGTGGAGGATAGCAGCCTCCGATACCTTCGTTAGTGCGTGCACACTGCACAGTCCTTGCTTGGTTGTGTGTGTGTGTCTGTGTGCCGAACACCACTATTTGACTGTGACTCGACCGATCGACCGACTCGGAGTCTGTGCCTCTCGACGAAGCGACGAGGCACAGACTCTGGCACTGATGACTGCTGTCGTTTCGCGAATCTGAAATTTCGTTCCCCGCCCGCTTATAACTTCCTTCTCTTGCGCTCTCTCCTAGTGAAGATTGACTCAAGTTTTAGAGTCACGGACATTGTGATTACCTAATTTTAATATGTTGTCTCTCGTTACTGTCTTGTCTACGTTATTTTTTCTTCCCTCTGAATGTCTGGGGAGGCACAGCCTCCCTTGCCTCCTTAGGCGAGCCGCCACTGTCTCAGAGACCTCTTAATTCCAAACAAACCCGCATTCAATGTGATCATCCCATGCGTTAGTCAGCCATGCTACCTGTAGAACGTCTGATCAGTGAATCAGCGTGCAATTTTGCAACAGTTGTTATACTCCATTTTAACGTACAAAAATAATCAATTTTTCTGAAGGCAAATCGATTATTCGATTATTGTAAAATCGATTATTTTACATAGACGTAAATAGAGGAATGCCGCAGTTCCCTGATTGCACGATTTGCCGCTACGTCTGATGTATGCTGTACAGAGGCGGCTTGAATATATGACAATGTATTGATAATATTGATAACCCCTTATGCAGCGGCGACGAAGGGTGCAATGGAGCAACAACTGATGTCTGATTCTCTCTATTTAAACCAATGTAAAACAATTGATCTTCAATTTATTGAACCTCCAATAAATCGATACTTAAGCACGGATGTCAATTGAAAGAAGCACAGTTACTTTCAAAAGCCACCACGCACAGCCTTCACAAGCAACCACGGAAAAGAATCGATTTCTTCAGGAAACCACCAAAGAAATAATCGATACTCTTACACAGGTTCAATGGGACGAAATCGACAGTCGGTAACTCTAGAACCTCGTGAGATTTATAGAGTTTCAAACTTTCAAAATGCTGAAGTAGGTTCCGTATCGCTCCTCGATATATCGAACTGTGTGCGGACAACGTTGGCGCAACGAGATGCCAACACTCAACTCAAACAACCAGCGTTGAGCTTGAAGTCGGAGAGCACGTAGAGCGAGGAGTCAGGTCGGTCGGTTGCGGTCCTTTCCATGCGCTTGCCATGCCGAAGCCGATGCCATGGTGGCTAAAATGTTATAAATGAGAGAACTAGAAAGAGAGAGGAAGCGAGGGAGTGAGTAAGTGAGAGAGGGAAAGAAGATAGAACGATATGACGGAGCAGAGAGACAGAGAGAGACTCAGCGTATGAATATGTGTGAGAGAGAGAGAGAAAGATTGATAGAGTAAGAGGAGGGAGGAAGAAGAAGAAAAATAAGCAGACGCGCACAATTACATGGCGCCATTGAGGAGACCCCACGGTCCGCCGACACTGGATCCGTCTCTGTTACACGATGCGGGGATCGGCTCCGGAGTTTTTTCAACGAGACTTCGAGACCCATTGCACTGTAGCCGCGTTGCGGCCACTGTTGCCAGTTCGCTTCTTCGATAAAACAAATGTCCCGCATTCCCGCGAGCATTCGAGCGACGAAGCTTGCAACCTGAGAACGTTGCAATGTTTCCATTTGAAACCTTGCAAAACGGACGCGGAATCTCGGGGGTGGTCAATCCAGATCCGATTGATCGATCAGTTTCGTTGATTTAAACGGACAAAGTGCGACGTTGCCAGATCAGCTGACGGCGCATTGTGAATTGGTGGCTGGCTTTTCGCACATCCTATCGTTCAATCTGTTTCGATGATTTAAATAAACAAAGTGCGACGTTGCCAGATCAGCTGGCGGGCATTGTGAATTAATTGAAGGCTGGCTATGAGATTTTGGCTCTTTAAGGGTACTCTACTCGCCACTGAACATTACTTACTCAGACTACAGATTGCCAAGGTGATAACTCATATGCATTAGTTAATGCAATCATTGAAGCCAGCCATTGAAGGACGAGCTGACTCTCTGACAGGCCAAACAGGATTGGTGAAAAGAGAGAGAAAAAAAATGATAGGATACAGACTTATGAAAGTGAGGCAAGTAAAGTGGGTTCATTTTTGTTTGAGGGCTCAACAGAACAACAGTTGACAGTCACCTACTGTTTAGTGGTGAACATTACTCTACTCGAATACTCAAAATTCTCCTGAAACTTCGCTTTAAAGTCAAAATTTCAGCTAAGTAACGCATGTAATTATGAAATATTTCACCAGAAACCGTTATTCTATCAGAAAAATGCCGATTCAAAACCACGAAGAAAACCTAACGTGTGTAAATCACTCAACAGCATGCGACTATTGGCTGTTGTTTCGATGGGTCTTGGCATTTTTTTTTTTTTATAAGCTGGAAAATTTGAAACCTGTCGCAGGCTTCGCGCTGGATCTCCACGCGTCTCTCGGACACCTCCAAAACTAATAAATTCATTGAGATAAGTATTGCGAGTACCCTACCCCTACCTTCAAGGGTCGTCAGACATTCTCTCTACCCCCAACTATACGCGTGGACTTTCGACGGTTTTCTGTCTCCAACATGATGACTCGTAATTGCGACTACACCTTTATTTCACTGGCGGATTCAAAAATTGATCCTTCTCCCTCTTCTCTTAATAGAAAGCGTGTGTTAGAAAAGGACATATCAGATGCATTCACGTGATTTTCGACCCCTCTTCTATCCTTTACTAACACATGCGTTCAAAAGGGGAAAAGAGAGAGAAGGACAATTCTTCGGATCCGCTAGTGCTTTATTTCCGCTTCGGATCCTCTTCATTGTCTCTCGTACAATTAGACCGTCATAGTCGCTGGAGAGAAGAGGGGGCAGGAAAAAGAGAAGTGCGGTCAAATTGTACTTTTTGTAACACGAAATGTCTAGACGTAATACTTACGGCGATTTCGAGCATCTGTCGACATGGACATTACACGGCGCCAAGAGTTTCAGTAAGGCAACCCCCCCCCCCACCCCGCCATCATTCAATTCCCCGCATCCACCACCCATTTGATAACACGGGCGAGCGAGTGGCGCTGAGCCCCCGAGAGCGTTAGCGCCCACCGGAAAGCGGATGAGCTACGAAGATTATAAAAATGTAAACTGTCGGCAGATAAATGGATAAACAAATACAATAGATGGGGAGAGGGTGGGTGGGATGGAGGGAGGGAGTGCAGGCCGCAAAGGACCGATGTCTGATGACTGTCCGTGGCCGATGACCGATGACCGGTGCGGTGTGATGAGCACCTGTTCGTGTTTATTGTCGGGGATGTCAGATGTGAATTTCCTCTTGTATTCCGGTGTATTTATGTCCCTTCGGTCAAGAGCTGTCACTGTATTATGATGTAGTACACGTTAACCCGGGAACGGAACTGACGGGAAAAGAACGTCCGATTGCATGTGATGCGTTTATTGGTGGTTGGTGCGTTAGGGCAAATAATCGAAGCAATTTCCGGAGAAAGAGTCCATAAAACAAAAGGCAAGCTCTTCGGATATAAGCCTCTATTCAATTACAATGTGTATTTATCAGGAAGAGCACACCTGATGTTTTATGGGCCCTTTTTCCGGAAATGACCTCAATGGAGCTGTTGTAAACTTTTGCTAAAGCTTATTAATAGTTGATGATAGAGTAAAACTTGGTAAAAATAACAATTGGCGCACTAAAAAATTACAGAATCCACTGCCAAACTCATGACATGCTTACAAACGCGAATGGCGGCATCTTATTGCAATTGTATGCTTCTTCTTCTTCTTGAGTGGTGTCGCGAGAACACCTCGTGAAGATGGAGCTGATTGAGATAGAGAAACCCAATATAATCGGCGGCTACGGCCGCCATTTCAACGATCTCAGGTTTTATGAGTTTAGGAGTGGATTTCGTGATTTTTTTAGCGCGCTAATCGTTATTTATACACTGCTTTACCCCATGATCAATAAACCAACTATAATAATAAGCCTGCAGCAAAAGTTAGCAACAGCTCTATTGAATTTCATCTCAAATTCTATCTATCCTTCCCTCCGTTTCGCGTATGTTTCCATACCAGTGCTGAAATCGTGCGTCAGATTAGCAGTACAAGAACTATGTAAACTATGGTTTTCACCACAACTCTGTAACAGCGTATTCTCGCGACTACCCGAGTGATCGTGAATTCATGATGACCTGATTGCAACCTACAAACGCAAGAATGCAACTAAAATAATTAAAGATATTTATTGATGAATTAGGCCAAATTTCACAAAGAATTTGATAATAAGTAAGTCCTTTACGTTCCAAAATTATGCCCTTGCGGTTCTTACGATCCAATTCCCGAAAGAGCGCCGCTGATGAGCCGCAGGAACAAACCCGCAAGTTTCGTCAGTTAGAACTTAGGTATTTCAGAAAAAAATTGGTGGGAAAATCGGTATTTTTCAATTTCATTGAGGTGGTGGGAGAGGGGAACTCCAATTTGCTCCTAAACTCGTCATTCCTGTTACCCAGAAACCAAACCTATAAATAACTCTCTCGCAAAAGAGAGTAAGAACTCGACAAATGTTGCCTTCAAATATGGATGACGCACGATGGCAAAGGATTCATTCAAAATTTCAAAACGTCAAAAATTACGCAAATTACAGATGCAGCGGAAACGGTAGTAAGGTCGGGTAGTAAGTGGATTCATATCGAAGGATAAAGCGTTGTGCGGATTTTACTACAACCTAAAGTCGGTTAGTGGAACAAATTTTCCGCGATGCCCGGAATCCGAGATACCCAAGTCGTGCTTGGAAAGTCACTACATGCGTGCGAATATAGGTACAGGAAACCGCAGAAAAGTTTACGCTCACCTCACGTTGACGCAAAATGTGCGCTTCTGCTTCACTCCACAAGCACATTTTTGAATGTTAGTTGTAGCTGTCGATGGGGAATGGCCCAGTTCCAATCGAGCGTCATCAATAAGTATTGGTCGCAATCAGCAGAGACAAAACTCGCAAAGCGTTCCAAACTATCTCTCTCACTCTACCGTGATCCTCATGCACAGCCATCTCTTTCTAGTGTCAAAATTCGTATACAGACTACAGAGCCTTGTCTTGCTACACTTATCTAACAAAATCGAAATGAAATGACTTGAGAAATTCAATTCTGCAAAAAAAAAAATTCACTAATAATGTCTCTATGAACGATTCTAGCGATGATATTGAGATGGCAATGCATGGGGGTTACGCGAGAGCGAGAGAGGTGGTTTGGAGGAGAGATGACAATGCATGGGGGATACGTGAGAGTGAGAGAGATAATTTGGAACGCTCAACGAACTTTTCTACCGAATGACATCATAAAACCGTCTATACTGATATACTGATTACTGATCTTATATTAACCAGGGGCGGAGACATTAATCCTTCTGACTTAGGTCAATTTTCTTGAGCTTTGAACCACTTTCTTTGACAGAACAAGATCCATTTAATTCACATACAACTCAACACTGGCGCAACCAAGATATCTTCCATCTCTCTCTCATTTCCCATGTGAATGTATCAGTAGGAAAAGGACAGAAAGAGGGGGTTTTATCCCGTTGTCCATCCTTGTCTAACGTACGTTTTTTAATGGAGAAAAGAGAGAGATGAAGAAACTCTCGGTGCGCTACTGCAACTCAACCTTGAGTCAGTACATGAAAGCGTTTTTCTCCCTTCTTCCACTTACGTTAGTTTTGCTCAACAAATAATAATTTACTTGCAGATTAAGAGTCTGGGTCATAATTTCGAAACGGGCCAAATGGTGTCCTAACAAGATTACATTTTTAAAAAAGATCAAGTAAGTTCGATGTTTCGATTTTTAAGTCGAAGGAACTTAGTTTTATGAGGAGCAATAGTAACAATTGCTTTTAAAGTTATTTAAATACTGATTTTAATTGTTTTATGGTTCAAAATGTCCGTCGGTTACGCGTCCCCCACACGAGTTTTTGGTATTTAACCTAAGTTTTTGACCATATTTTGAGGCTGAAATAAATTTTGAAGATAGTGGAAATGCTCAAAAAACTTCGTAGAACACGTGTAAACCATCGTTTTTTACGAAATAACTTTTCTTCATGCCATAAATTGTGAAAAATGGTTGTCCCCCGGTTCCAAAATGTCTGTCGGTTACGCACGGATTTTACTGTTTTAAAACATCTTAAAAGTTTATTTAAAAGTGAAACTGGGTAACTAACGATTTTCTCAACCACGCTTCAACGTTCTAAATAGGAATTATCAACATCTGTGCAAATGGGTTTTATTTGGAAACATTTTTCACTCACAAATCCGATCTCGTGATTTGCCTATGGTCCTAGGCAGCGGCACTTAAATATACGAAAAAGGTAGGTAATACAGTAAAGTTCCGCCTTGTAATTTTTAATTCAATTCAACTACCGTAATTTGCTTTAAAAATCAACATCAGAGATTATTGTAACAAGTAATATTGTTTTTATTAAGTACTTTTGAAATAGTCGGTTACGTAACCGACAGCGTAACCGACAATCGACAAGTTATTTACCATTAGATCATCATGCGTTTCCAGCTGTTTCCGCGGCACATGAGAAATATCGGAAATTCAGCGGAACCCTCCGGTAAAAAGTTTTTTCAAGGAGTACTGAAGGTAAAAAATTACTCATTGGGTTTAACTTTTGACTTGAAATTTTCACGGAGCATGCATGCTCAATTGGCCCGATTTGAAATTATGACCCGTCTGCTTTTGTTTCTTGTGTTGACATGTTTTTATTAGTCCTGCCAACTTTAAAATAATCCCGAGGAACGAAAAATTGGGTGATTCGTGTCATCTCCTCCCAGAGGCGGAGAGACTAGATGATTCCAGGAGCCCGGGGAAAATTTATGGTTCGCCCATAATTCGGGGCAGGGGGGCCCGAAGTGATAAGTGATAGGGGATCACGGCCCTTGTAGATCTCGAAACTCCCACTCCTCGGAGGATATTCTGAAACCGACGAGATCGTATAGTATAAAAGTAAAGCCGTGCTAATAATCATTTAACACCGATTTGAAAACGAAACAGAGGCTTTAGACGACAAGAAACTCGAGAGAAATAAATACAATGGAGAGAAAACAAACCAACTCGGCATCTTGGAATTAAGTTGGGTAAACATCATAAAACTAGGAAAAACAACAAACGAAAATATCCCTAACGCTTTGACTAGGGAGGAGTGAAAATATGGGCTGATAGTGTAAAATTTATTTGATTAGACAGAAAACCCTTCCTTATTATTACTAAGTTTATATTCCAAACACTTCCCGAGTCCCCCTGAACTGAATATATCTGAGACGGTTTATGTTAAAGCTTTATTTTCTTCTAGGGGTTTAATGAAGTAAATCATTAAATCGTGCATGATCCCTCATAAGCAGAAGCTAATTGGCCAACGTATGCAGAGGAGGAGCAGGGAATTTAGGGGGGGGGGGCCTCATGAAATTAGAGGTGTCACAGAAAGAAACTATGGGCTATTTTCAGTCGAAAAAATGCAACATTTGAAGCTTCTGTGGGACCAAAACAAGGGTCAGGCCCAAAACTCCAATAACGTTGCTTTAACGGTAAACACCACACTCCTCAGTAACCACAAAAATCTCTCATCCTGTCTTCTCTTAAAATTCAATCTCTAAGCCTTAACCGAGCTTAATTTGTCAATTGAACCCCAGGCATTTATTGGAGGAAGTAAAGTTTTTCTTTAAGAGATGGCCTACTTAGGTACATGGTGTAACGACTAAATTTTAAAGAGCTAAACAAAATTAGCTCCGAATTGTAAATTTTTGGTCCAGAAATTGTAAAGTTTGGATCTCTCAGTTACTCATGAAGTAAATGAAACCAATTGGAGGTTAACTCATTATCATTAGACAGTAAGTCCCAGAAGCCTCACAATCAGAAGGAAATCTATATAGCAGAATTGTAGATTCGTTTTTTCCTCCCATCTACTGCATTGATCCAGCAAGAATTTAGCTGGGACTGCACTGATCCATCTGTCCATCCGTCCAGCGAAGCGTTTCTGTCAATTCGTACAGTTTAACTTGAAGAGGTTAGGCTTTGCCCATTTATAAACACAGATGTAAACAAAGAAGGCCTATCCAGCGAATACCCAGCAGCTTCAGGAGACCGCTGGGAGCTGCTGCCTGCGGCTGGAATCCAGCGGAATTGAGAGAAACGGTTAACAGGATGCCAGCCGCTGCAGTGGATGAACAGGTCTTATGAATAAAGCTCAAACCAGAAAAGCGAAACAACGAACCAATAAAGAAGACGTAGTACAGGTGAAACGGAGTCTATGGGAAGCCAAGCTGACTCGTTATATAGACACATGGATATTAGCAATAATTTCACCCAGTGCCTGAAATTGTTCTTAAAGAAAGCATAATTTAAAACCGTATTCAACTTGAAAATGCTTGCAATGTCTAACTCCATAGTTTCTTCAGTTCTGCTTATTGTTAATTAGAGCAGACGCATTACAAGAATTGGGTTCGGACATCAGGGGGTGCCTGCTTCTGAAATGCTTCAAAACGCATCGGTGAGTGGGTGGTTAGCTCAAAATTACAACTCGTTGCTAACCAACAGCTTAGCAATGCGTTTTAATGCATTTCAGAAGCAGGTCACTTTTTGTCAGAGCCCTACACTCAAAATACTTCTGCTCTACCGTGCATCAAACATTGGGATTCTAAGGTTAGACACCATTCCGCTCTGTAACAGACCAGACACATCATTCCAATTGGTAAAGACCAAGAAACAAATTTATTTTCAATTAGGTCTGTCAAACCCTGCATCCTGCTTCCGCAGCACTACTCAGATCAAAGCAATAACCTCCGTAAATGCTATGGGGGTGCATGCACTAGCACAAATGGTAGAGCAAGATGTTTTTCAAAAGGAGGGGGGGATTTTGAGGTCAGTGAACTGCCATGAAGTGTGTCCAAGGATAACAAAAACACCAACATGCCTTAGAGAACACGACAAATTACATTTTCTTTGTGAAAAATTAGATGCTTAGGAGGAAATTTGAACTCCCTGGACACGCCCACTTGTAGGCAGTCCCAAGAATGATTGGACTTAACAACTTTACAGATTGAATGAAAACGTCAGCTACTTACTGCTCCTCACCGATCAGGTTACGCGATTGGAAATTTGTGTTTTCATAGAAGCAGTAAGACTGTCAAGTCCACTCGTTTCTGGGACAAGACATGGCTACACCACTACAATAACAAGTGACATGATAATTGGAGTAATTTCAATGCAAAGTGTGTGTGTGGTGGACTCCTTTTCAAATGCCACAAATCAGAGCTAACAAAAGGGCACGCCATGAGGAGGAAAGGCAACCTCTCGACCAGTGGCGTACACAGGATTTTTCTTGGGAGGGGCTCGCACTGATGAGAGTTTGACAGAAAATTGTACCCTCCTTCCCCTCCACCCACAAAAATCGGAGGTCTGGAGGGGGCTTTAGCCCCCCCTGCGTACGCCACTGCTCTCGACCCACATTCAACTTACAGAGAAACCCTCATGGATACTGGACAGAAGTTTAGATTCTTGATTTTACTAGAAGCGTTCAACAAACTACGAGTAAACTTAACTTGGATCAGCTCTGTGAAAGGGGCGTGGGAAGAAATAGCAGAGTTATTTCCTTATTCATACACTGCATTCTATTGTAGCTTGTCCCAGAAACGATTTGACTTAAATGAAAACATCAGCTTCAAAATCCCAACCTTGCAACCTGATTGATCTGGAGCAGTAAGCAGCAGACGTTTTCATTCAAATCCAATCATTCTTGGAACAGTCTACGTAAAACTACGTAAAACTAAGGAGACTTAGTTTCTTTGAAGATTGCAAATTTATTGTCTGAATAAAACAATAGTAACAATTTAACACTCAGAAACTGCACTTCATTCTCTACCGAATGTGTATGCATTAAGCTCAGCGGAAAACCCAAGATCAGTAATTTTTTCATCCAGAGCGTTCAGACAGAGCATGGATGACTTTAATCTGGCAACATGTTCCTCTTTGATTTCCTTGCTGGATGGCTACTAGGCCAGTTAAATTCTCAGCAAACATGGTGCGTACAATTAAAGATCCAGCGGACGTTGAAATTGCCGCAGCGCTTGAACAGACAATGTTATGATAAATGCCTGACTGCATTACATGCAAGATTCAGAATAGAACTAAGTGCGTGCAGATGAAAAGACTTACCAGGATAACACAGCCTTGAAAAGTGGTACGGATTAACACATTCGTACACCAGGTCCTTTGCAGACTCACAGCAAGGGAGACGCCTTAATTCCTGGACGTGGCTTAAGTCAGGCCACCTCCAAATCTGGCAGGTCAACAAATGAGGGTGGTCCACATATTCCCTAGGGTAGAGAACACAGGAGGTGCTTGACGCTCCTCGTGTTTCTACCGCATTCACAAGAATTTCTAATTGGTTATCCTTCAGTCGTTTAATCAAACTATTTCGAAGTAAACCTTCGTCGGAACAAAAATTGAAATCATCGATGAAAGCACAACAGACACCCATATTGTCGCTGTTGTCAATTTTGTCAAACTCGTTCGCTTTTTTTTGGTCCCTGATTTCATGCTCCAGTCTTATTCTGGCCCTCCACAAGCGCTTAGCTAGGCTCGTTCTTTTGCGCCGAAACATGAACATCAAACATGAGATTTCGATCTTGCATTTGGCGGCCAATATTTGTTCACTCGAACACACGTAATGAAATTCGGAACAGACGAACTTTTCTTTAAAAAAAAAACAAGGGACGCGACGATTCGAGAATCGCTTCGAAAACCAACCAAAAACTATCTGCCGTGCATGAGGGAAACGATAAAATAATCACGCGGGCGGAAAACTGAATTGAAAACAGAAAAATGAACAACAAAAAAAGTGAGGTTAACACGAACACTGCATTTTTGCTGATGACAGTAAAAAAACTAAGGCAAATAAATTACAGAGGATATGTGGGGAAATGATATGGTAAATTTACACTGATATTTCGAGCCAACGGCTACATTATTAAACAAAACTGGGGATGATTCAAACACATTCCAATGTAGGACGATCACGAGAGAAACACGGGAGATGTCACAGAAACACAACACAAAGACGGCATTCTAATTCGGATGAAACTAGGGCTCGATGAGTAGGGTTTGCACTTTCCGCACTTCAAAATAGATTCCTTTCGAAATTCGGACTTAGAGCGAAAAGACGAAAACGAAACCGCGGTAGCTGACATTGGTTAAAGGGCACAGTGGTGTTGGGTAAAATAATATTAAAATGAAAAAAGGAAAAATAAACACGCGCGGTGTAGTGTGCAGGGAGCACCTATTCGATAAACTGGCGACATGCTGGCGACAGCGTTGCGAGACAAGTTCTAGTTTGGCGTCTGGCCACCAGAGGCCAGAACCGTACTCGACGTTTGCCGTGTGGTGGGGAAATCAGCAGCTCTATAATCAGAGGGGTACCCATACCATAATAGAGTAGTAGACCATTGAAATAGAGGAGAAAATGATCCAAAACTATAATACACGAGTTAATTTGTCTTTCTTTTTTCTTGCCTCTTCCACGTTTCCTTTGCTCTCATGTAGAATAAATGAAAAAGTTCAGTCTCCCTCTGTGTCCAAAGTAACCCATAATCTTCCGGGTTGATACAATACGCTGATACACATAAAATGATAATTATGGTGGTGGTGAGGGGGGGGGGGGGGGGGGGGGGTGCACACCAAATGTTTATTTGCACTGTAATTACTTCTTACTTCTGAAAATAGCCTTTGAATACATACTTACCTGCAACTCTTCACAAACCAGGGATCAAGAGATCGGATCTATCAACGATATAAGGAGTTATTTGGTAGTTCTTCCAGCATAACAAAGAAAAAAAAGTTCATCATCCATGGGCCAGTCCCGGGGGCGTCGTATGTCGTGTGCAGTCTGACAACGCTGCAATTTGTCCATTCACACCCAAGTAAAATATCGATTTGAGGAAGTACACTATGCACTTCCTGTAGATTGACCTTTTTCATATGTTTAAATGGATAAAATACCGCGTTGCCAGATTGCACGCGACGCCACTGGCAACACCGCAAATCAAAAAACGTCCAGCCACTTGGCCATGCGATTTGGCACATCCCAAAATTTCGGCTCATGGAAAATTCAAAAAGCAAAAAACAAAAACAAAACAAAGAAAAAAAGGTTGTCGAACACAAACCTTGTTTCGCCCCTAAATTTGCCTAGAGTGTAAGTGAAAAAGGGTAATCAAGGAGCTCGAAGGTCAAAATTATCAGGGATCAAGAGAAGCAAAAATAAAAAGGTCATCAGTTTTTTTGTCCCCCTGGCACGACCTGAAATGAATCCACTACTCAGCCCCCCCCCCCTAGATAAAATTCCTAGTTCTGCTTATGAAGCTGAAACATCTAAACATGAGAATCCTCTCTTTCGTGGCTGTAACTGAAGAAATGTCTCCAAGGATATCGTTCGCCGCGTCGGTCACATCCTGTGCGTCACGTGCGTGAAATTAGCTTTTCCTCACAATAATCACTGATGCCATTTATGACAAAAATTGCCGAATTTTACATTCAGTTAAATGGGAAATTTGGATAACTTCTGCCATGAATGGCAACACTGACAATCAAATTTCTTCCTCCCATTCTCCTATGCTACCCCAAATTTTCTTATTTTGCGACCTTTTTAACAAGGTGTGGGAAGGATAGGGGGGTTCTCTTGAAGTTACACCAGTTCCCTCTTTCTACTACCATAAACAAACTACCTTAAAACAAAATTCAACAGTGACAGGCGATTTAGAACATTCAGCAAGTTATTTTTAGGGCGCTACTTTTTCTAGAGGTGACGGTTAAATGTAAGAACTTTTCGCAACAATTGAAAATAAAATGTCACTAGAAACCAAGTAAGGGCTTGACCTCGGGTTTGGGGAGGTGGGGGACATTTAGCCCGAGAGCCCTCTCCTCCACCCCCGCCCCGAGTGCGTCACTGGCGACTGTCTCGGCCGACTCATCAAATTCCCTCCCACACTGACTCTCCGTATTAACTAGTGTCTAGTAATCAACTTAACTCATTGTTACTTTTTGTTAACAACGAAATTACGGGTGCATTTCCTCATGAGAGTGTATACATATGGTAGGAATGGAAGCAAACGAAACCAGACATCGGATTGGTTCTCGAGGGATGTCTGGTGAGAGGAGGGGAGGTTTTCAGACGTCCGTCGCGCGTCGCGACCCCCCCCCCCCTTAGTCCCGTCCCATCAGTAGCTTGGGTGAAGGAAGACGCCAGGAGATAGAGAGAGAAAAGTTAGTACGAGCCGGGATAAATGATACGGCCGGCGGCAGCCAGGGGGTTGAGGAGGGGGTAGTGGTTACGAAGATGGGGAGGAGGGGAGGAATCTTTGCGTCGAAACGTCGCATGGGTCGAGTCGGTTCGTTGCCTCACCTGGCGATGAAGAAGGAGAAAGAAATAATAGAGAGACAATACGAGGTTGATTAAGAGTCGATTTTTAAATATCACGAAATAAGACGCGACGACGGCGACCCACGGTCAGGGAGGAGGGGCGGGGGGAGTGACGCGCGGGGGGGGAGAAGCTAGTGGCGCCAGACAAAAAACTACAGAGCGTGGCCTAGCCGGTGCGGTGGAACTGGAGGAGTTGGAGAGCGGAGAGTCGAACCGAGGACGAATTGTGAGGATGGGGAGTTGTGTTGAGTTCGAAGAGGACCGAGGAGTAATACCGCAGCCCAAGAGAGCTCAGCTCCGCAATTATTTTACGAACGTTTCCTGTCCTGCCGCCACACACCGCAAGAGCCGAGTTTATCCTGAACAGAACACGCCGCGTCCCGCGTCGCGTCGCGCGGTGTGGCTCTCTCAAAGCGCGACTGCGAGACTGCGACTGTCCCGATAGAGATGTAGAAATGGTATGGCGGATGGCGGCACTGCAGCAACGATTGTATCAGGCGAGGTCATCGCTTCGGATTTTTTGTTTTTTGTTTTATGTTTTAAAATTGTTTTCCCCTCTCTCTCTTTCAATTTTGCGCCGGATTTTCCATGGCGATAGCGCTGTGGTAGCGCCGCTCCTTCCTCACCGATAGCTTCTTTGACTGCTCTAGCTGAATTGCGACACTATCGTCCAATAAAAACTGTCTGCAACGGTATCTACGCGCGAACCGGAGACATACTCATTACTCGTACCAAAATATTATGATCAGAATAGAAAAACTCCCATAATCGCCGATGGAACAGTAGACAGTCTAGTAAACGCAGAGCCCGCAGACATGGGTGGATCCCGCTGATTCAGCAATTTGGCAACCATGAATTCATCCCATTTGAACGTATGAGAAACAATCGATTCTTGAGGGGAGCCTTATATTAATAGCTTGTTTCTCATGCATTTATATGGGAATAATACAGTTGCCAAATTTCTGGATCCGCCGCCTTTGGCCTGAGGGCCCAGGGTCTACCGATGGGATGGGGGCTCCCAGAAGGCCCATGATAAAGATAAATTTATAAAGTTTTGAGCCCTCGAGTTCGCTGTAACAGTGTTACGCCACTGAAATGGAAACATTTTTTCGGTCTATTAAGCAATTTCAGTGTCTTTCCAAGTTGACGGAGAACTAAATCAATGCTTTTAACTAAACCAAGGTTTCCATTCTTATGGTAATATTCTTTGGCCAAACTACACGAACATGAACTTGTGGCACAGGCTAAAGGGTACCCAAAGAAGCGGGCGAAAAAGATTGTTACCACTCCCAAGTCATAATAGTCGTAGTACCATTCAACGATGTTATTTGCTGAGGGAAACTCCTTCAATTCGTGAGTTATGCAAATCCATAACCGAAGAGTACGAATAGTTGCGTGCTCAGTAAAGTATCTTGATTAAATTCGGGAGGGAGGAATCCGAGAATGAAGATGTTCGGCTTGGTTGAGTCAAACTTATTCTTTTGCCCCTATTGACGATGAGATTCAAGGTCAGGGTTAGTTACCCCTTTTATGCTTCCTTCTTGTCTCCACGAGAGCCTGAAAAAGATAGCGGCTCAATCATTGAAGAGCTTTCCAAGTGGATGTTATGCCTTATCTGTGAGCTTGTAAACAGTGGCGATTTAGCAACGTTGCAGTCCGTCTGTTTGGATGCATTAAAAAGTTCGAACTAATGGGTGTTCGGAGAACGTCTTCACAATCGACTTTTTACAAGGGTTTAAATGGAAAAATACAACGTTGCCAACTTGCACGCTACGCCACTACTTGTAAGCACCAAGCAATAATGGCTTACCAAAGATCTCCGCGATATCACTCCCATTTTCCCTTTGGTTGTACAGTCGGAGACACTGAGAATATTATCAGATGAATCCTGGGACCAATAAATGTTCGGTACAGATGGTCCCCGAAAGACGTTGGATGGAGAGCGTTTAGGTGTGCTTTTAAATGGCCGCAGGTGCACACAAATCATCTGAGTGCAAGCCCGCTTGTACCGAACATTTATTGGTCCCTGGATTCTTATGATGGTTTTTTTCCCAGCGAAACAGCTTAAAATTGCATCTAAGAGAAACTAAAATTTCAAAAATTTTCGATGTCGAGCTGCCGGACCCTACGCGTGGGGTGTGTCTCCCAGACCCAGACCCTCCTTCACGTCCAAAAAAAGTCCTATTTTTGGGTCAAGGAGCATCTATAGGAGCTGGCCGCGGGGCGCCAATAGTCTGATACGGCGCAAAGTGGAGCGAGTAAATGGAAAAGGCCGGACATGTATTAGCGACTTTACAAGCGCATATCTCTGTTCATACGCAACGTAGAAGTTTGAAAATGGTTTCATTGGTTTTATTATAAAATGTTCTTTAAGAACCATACTTTTAAGTTTTGTTTTTTGACTGTAGAAACATTCACATTTGCATTTTTTGTCATTTATTCCATGCCCGACCTCACCTATTGACAGCGGTGTGGCGTGAACTTGGCAACAATGTATTTTCTCCATTTAAATTCACCAAAAAAGTCGAACGGTTCAGTCATCGGCGATGACCAAGCACTTCGATCTTTCTTATGTTTTTAAACGGGAAATAGGAACGTTGCCAAATCGCACGCCTCGCCATTTCCTATTGACTCGCTCCACTGTGCGGCGCAACGTGGCGTGGGCATCCGCATGTCCGTCCCAAAGATTACCAATTTTCGGCCCGTTCGCCGCGTCCGTCCTGGCCCTGGCATGGCGCTTCAATTCAGTTTTACATAAGTACATATGCGATCGGTGAAACAACGACTGTTCTTTCAAGAAATATAGGTACTATTATTATAAAATTAAAGACACCACTGGAAAGGGTAGGTGAGCATGAGACACAAGCGAGAGGCCAGCTACGGTTGAGACTGGATTTGAAGGGGGGGGGGGGAGAGAAAAAATATCCAAGTTGAATCCTGTCATTAAACCGACGAAATCGTATCATTTCAGTCTTGTCTGCACCCACAGGGTCTTGATCTCGAGAAGTGCGGAGCGAGCGGTCTGCGAAGGAGCGGCTGGCACACTATGGTCTGAGATTTTGAAAAAAATGGCAAATAATCCGTGAAAAAAAGCCATAAAAAATTATCGTTTTCGACGTATTAAGCTTTCATCCAAAATTGTCAAATTATTCGGTACATAGTAAACGTATTCTCTTTGATTAAAATTGGCCTTGAAAGTTTGTAAAACAAACTGATGATAAATTGATGATAAAAATCCGATTTTTGGCCACTTTTTGACGATCTCAGTCCATAGTGCGGCAATGGAAAGGGGGTGGTTTTGACTTTCGGGGAGGCAAAATTACGCTTCGGCGTGTTTCACGTAAATTGCCGGTTTCTTTTTCAGCGTACTCGCGGGTACCGGCACTGACGCACTCACACTCAGGCACGGGTAAGGACTCGATTTGAACTCACCCGCACGGAACAAATGATACAGTGTTCAGTGATGCCGTATTCTCGCTAGGGAAAAAAACTAGGTACCTACTCAAGGTACTTCTAACCTAACCTAACCTAACCTAACCTATGCTTGACTCACTTCCCGCGTCATCTTCAGTGTCGCCAAAATCAAAACAAGCAGAATACAATATGGCCGACAAAAGAAGCAAACACTGGACGTGATTTAGGCGGTAAACACCGCCATTACGGTCTCTTGTTTAAAAGCATTTTATGAGTTAGGGAGTGGATTTTGTAATTTATTGGTGCGCTTTTCGTCATTTTAACAGGGTTTTATCTCAAAATCAACTATTAATAATCCTAAGGCAAAAGTTTGCAACAGCTCCATTATTTGCGCTGCTAATTTCGTCAAAACTGTTTGCTCTTTGTAAAACTATCAACCGTTAATATTTCTGAGATGTGACAACGCCGACTCTATCTTGTCTTTTACTCGATTCTTACGAGTTTCTGTCTCCAAATATTATTTTTTTCTCCCCCCCCCCCAGAGTATCCTGGTATTAAGCAAAAAGATTACTATGTCGGAGGAAAGAGAGTAGGCAAGGGGTTGGCCACAGACAGTATATCGAGACATCGCGTTAGTGGTTGGATGTCGATGTGGGACAGCTGGAAATTGAGACTGTTCTGTTCGACGTAAACGGTGACGATTATTAAGGACAACCATTACTGGTTGTGAGACGATCTCGCCTATTTGTTTTTGTTTTCGGTGAACAATTTTGAAGATGGCCGGATGAACGCGGCGCCAAGGCGACGACATGACTCAAATTAGTCAAATTGGTCTCGACCCTATTTTGTAACAACGTATAAAACCGCTGAAGTGGATTGGTTGCTGCATGATGATTGTAGATAGGGTTGAAAATTATATTAGTGCAAACTGGAAACCATTGAAGAAACTAAAAAAAGAGTGCATAAATAATTGCAATGGGGCTCTTGCAAACTTTTGCTGCAGAGGACTGGAGAGTTGGTTCTTGCATAAAAACCTGTAAAAATGACGATGAGTACACTAAAACAGTAAAACATCACGAAATTCACTCTCTGTATCGGGCTTAATGGCGTAGAGACGCAGGTATCATGGAAGATTCCTATCTAATTAGACAGGCATCTCCCATGATACCTGCGCGGAGAACCGCCGCCATTACAATCTTGCCGTTAGAGCAGTTTTGTGAGTTTATTATTGAACTTCAGACTTTTTTATTGTGATTTTCGTGATTTTCGCTGGTCTTTACAGCAGGAGTGAACTATTGATTTGCGTATAGCAAAAGTTTGCAACAGATGTACGGTACCGTGACAAAAAGAGATCGGGAACCGCTTGGTTGCGATTTTCGCGGGACCTGCCTCCCGAAGTGGAGTAGCAGAAAAGTGATCGGAGGGAACATTTGCAAATTGAAGAGCCTTGTTTGTGATCTCGGCTTCCGTAAGTACGTAATCGTGATTCCGAAACTATGGTTACTTAAGAAGAGACCAGTGACCAGTGAAGGTTAGTAAATAAATTTTGCTGATAGGGACGTTGTTTATTTCTTACGCGTGATGAGAGACATTCAGGTAGTGCAATGAAAAACCAAGAATTACTGCGTGCAAAACCGACGGGTTAAAATGAATCTGCCGCTTAACTTGATGTTGCAGATGCCCCACCCCCTCTCCAAATAAAAATTCGAAGGAGTGTGTTTTGAAGATTTTGGACGGAAATAACAAAATTAAAATTAAATAACATGAATACTCGTGTCACCAAGCTAGAATACGGGCAATACGGCTCTAGCTCTTCCACTCTGCCTGTAGATTTAAACTGATAAATATTTAAAAGCGCAGCACTTACGGCATCGGAGTCGGCGCGGGGCGGCCGCGGCGCGGCGTTGCCACATAACACATATTCAACCGAATGATTCGATGATTTATCGATGGAGAAGCAAAGGAAATGTAAAACTAGAGTTCTCAATCCTAAAAGCATGATTTGTTGGGGACGTTTTTAGCCCAACCAATCACGCACTATCTCCGGGATTGGTCGGTTTTAACTACCCTAATTGTTGAACTGGTCATTTTAAATAATCGTCATCATTGAAACCGTTTACTAAAATCTGACATCACAGTCAGATCCAGGTCTTTGTTCTCTCTTTGTCCGTTTCGACACGTGCGTTAAAAAAGGATAGAGGCAGGCTGAGCAGAAAAAAACGAGATGTATTTATAGTGTGGTGACGCCATGTTGTAAAAGTCATGTTCTAAAAGTGAGGCAGAATGGACCTGTTAGTGTAAAACCTTCAAAAGGAAACAGTAATATCAATTTTTGAATCCGGATAGTACCTCTAAAACACTTTTACATTAATTTTAAACTAATTCCAAATGGATCCGTGCCAACTTTGATTTAAGTTTAAAAAATAAGAGGCTACCAGACTGAGATCGTGTAAAAAATGTCCAAAAGAGATTTTAATCACGGCTGCCACCGCACCGTGGTGTCTTTAAAAATTTCGATCGAGAAGGGCGCAGGCCTCTCTATGATTACCTACCTATACATGTAGCTTCGTGGGCGAAAGTCACTCGATTTCTAATGGCTGTCTCCGTGAGAAACGGATCATTCAAAATTGACCAATATCATACTTCAGTTTCACGTTTGAAAAAAAAGTTGTTCGTCACTCTAATGCAGTATATTAACCCTCAGAGGGCCAGGTTATTTCAAAAGGACGCCACTCTTCCGTTTATAAAGGGAAGGTAGTTAACTGTTCGTACCCGGGGGAGTTGAAATTGCCTATACGATACATGAAGGCGCCCAAAGACATTCTTTTAGATGAAGACTGAAGTCTGAAACTAGAGTCCCTTGATGGAAATATTGTATAGGGAGTACCGACACGACGCTTTATGCATTTTGACAGGAGTCGATTTTGTCGACCGCGTGAACGCATTCGAAGGTTAAGTTCGACAGTGGACCAGTGGTGGACTGGCGGATTTGCCGGCATTCCGGTCCGTTCCCATGCGTTTCTGTACGAATCGACTCCTTTCGTGTGGAGCCTTCAATGTCGTCGACTCCTGCTCGACTCCGTGAGAGCCTAAAACCAACAACCAATCACAACTCGTTGAGCTCGTGTCTGTACTCCCTATACAATATTTCCATCAAGGGACTCTATCTGAAACAAGGTGAAAGGGACTAGAGCAGAAAAACGAGTAAACTCGGGCTTTGCCCTTAAAGGGTTAAGGTGATTCCAGGCGACACTTTTCCAGATTTCAATCCTATGGATAGTGGCACTAACTGCTTTTGGAAAAAGTCGTGTGCTTTGGCATTTTAAATTGAAAACAAAGGAAAAGCGCTGTATCCAAGAACGTCAGCATCTGCGAAATTTTTCATGAATTTTTCGAGCCCAAAAAAAGCAAAATTGGTCGAGAATTAAATCCATAAATTATAAAATCTATTTCGCCGTAAGCTTAGTGAGTGCGTGCAAGTGTCTATCTGCCTCATTCGCACTCATTGATGCGTATGGGAATTTCTTATTTCGTAATATCCGGCCTTATTTTAGAATAAGTATTTCAGCGTATCTTCCTAAAGTATGCTCACAGGTGCTTACATTCTTCAAATACTTTCAGCGTAAAATCGTCAATTTAAGCCAAACAATGTTGACTTTTTGAGCATCGTGAAGTGGTGTCCACGGTTCGAACTAATCGACCCTGATATCATCTTAATCGATCGTAAACGAGCGAAATGAGAGAAGGGCAGTAAAATTTTGGGTCCGCACTCGTCCCGTGGAGCGTGGACCATCAATCGAGGGAAATGAGATAAGTACAAGGTAAGTACTACAACTAAAGTGAGGCAGGGGGGAATAGGGTTGAAATAATCTTGGGGGGGGGGGGGGGAGAGAAAGCAAAAAAAGTAAAAATACGCATACATAAATGTTTAACGTGATAAAAAAAAGAGGCTGTTGGATTTTCCATTCTAATGCTACTTATGAATGAAATTCCATTCCATGTTTAAGACGTGAACGTATAGCAATAAGAGAAACGTTGCCACATCGACATGTTTCGCACTTTCTCGATAGTCCGATCCCCCGATCTATGTACTGTATTTAAAGTGATTTTACTGGTAGCGAGCACATTATCACGTGACTTGATCGCTTCATGATAACAACTGGATTTTTGTTAATTTGTGTAAAATTTCATTCAGTATAGCGTGAAATTTTGCTAAATGAACCTCAATTTTTCCATATTTTCTGAGGGGGGGGGGGTCCCCCAGACCCCCTACAGAGAATCTCGCGCGCGCACCCCCCCCCCCCCCCCCCCGTGCAACAATCTAGTGACGCCACTGCTTGGATTTCAAATGTTAACAAGTTCTACTTATCGATACTGTCGCACACTTAATTGTTTATATTGGGAACAAAAAATCGAGAAAGATGTCTGTCGACTACCGTAAAGAGTTGCGAACGCTCTGAAGGCATCAAACTGTTTAGTCTCTCGTTGGAGCAACTAAAGTAGATAGATAATAAATATTCGTATACGAATAGCTTCGTTTTGCCTGAACCGAGAATTGAAGGCGCTTTTTGTTTGATTAAGCTGGCTGTCCATGTCCGTCCACACCGCGGCCATTATGCCACGCAAACGGTCGCACGCTGCGCTGCCATTGGATTGAAACATAGCTTTTGCCGGACAAGAAAAGTCGGCGTTTCTTTTGCTTTAAAAACTTTATAGTGTTAACATTTTAATTCATGGTTCACAATATTCATTTTTACTCATAAAATTATGTCCAGAAAGTACCCTGTTTTGATCTACAGAGAGCCGCCAAAACAACCAATCAGAACTCGATAAGGAGATAAGTACACGGAAAAAAACTACGGTGAAAATAACCATACGGATACCTGATTTTGGCACCTACTAGATGTTATGGTAATGTTAACCAGAAGTATACTATGTTTTGACTAGGTACTAGGTGATGTTACCAGAGTGCATGTCGAATTTACTCAAAGTATAGGTAAATGTACCATACTTCTGGTCAAGTTTACCATAACATCTAGCAGGTGCCAAAATCAGGTATCCGTATGGTTATTTTCACTAATCTTTTTTTTCCGTGTAGGTATGCCGGTAGGTACTCCCTGTAAAATAAAACTATTCCTCAAGAGGGACTCAAAATGTGATTTGGCGTACTATAGGCTGTCCCAAGAATGATTGGACTTGACAACAGGAGGTTTGAATGAAAACATCAGCTTCTTACTGCTCTTTAACCAATCACCAGGTTGCCTCATTTGAGAATGGAAGCTGGATGTTTTCATGAAAACCATATAAGTGTCAAATCCAATCTTTTCTGGGGCAAGCTATAATAACCGGTGACGGCTAATGCTATTTGGCAATTTGGCAACCATGTTTTTTGCCATTTGAACCGATGCAAGAGTATCAGTTTCTCGGGGATTAGGTAAAACTCCCAAATACCGATTATTTTACTTAAGTGCGTAAATGAAGAGAATCCATCGTTGCTACATTGCACGCGAGCCGTCACTGGCACTAATTCGTTATTTAAAGGGTTAATAATGTCGACTCTGCAGAGAACCTATATAGTGGGACATTTCTAATTTTTTCGGTGAGAATACTCACGTACTCACAAAGCACCGCGCAGCATATACAGATTTCGATCAAAAATAAGCTGAGCTGACTTTTTGCGTGTATTTAATATCAGTTTTCAATTCACCGATGATGTCACCAGTTGATTAAAAGATTACACCGTTCAGATCGGTGGAATCGCCTCCTTAAATAATCATATCCGATTTTTTTAAAAGTCAGGTTGACGGAGACTCAGAGGCGCCGCGTGAAATTCAGCATCTTTGAATTTTGTCCATTCAAACCCTTGAAAAAGGTCGAATAGTGAGGATTGAACAGTGCACTCCCTCGAATCGATACTTTGCACTAGTTAAAATGGACAAAATGCAGCGATGCCAGATGCACGCGACGCTTACTGCGGAGACTCCACCGCGAACCTCTGATGAGAAAAGATTACGGATCAGAGGATTTCCGTGCAAAACAATCATACTCTGAAACTGGACTGTGTAATCTTTTGGTTTTAACCGGTGAAAAGCATTTGAAGCGACAAATCTGACAACAGTGGCGATTTAGAGCTTGCTTCGATCACATGATATATTTTAACGCGTTCGACTTGAATGCATATAAATAAATTTCTGTTCAATCTAGTACTCCTGTTAAAACATTCCGGATGAGTTTATCTTGTAGAGGCATTAGTAGTTCTTATTTTCTTCTTACTCTTTTCGGTTTCTTCCTCTTTACTGCCTGAGCTTGGTATGCGCAAGTGAGTGGAGTGGTATGGGTAAGGGTACGCTTTAATGGACTCTAACGATACCACCGGACATTTGGACGACGAATGTGTCCGCTGTCTTGCTGATGGAATTTCATCCGCAACAGTGAAAGGAAGTGCGAACTTCTCACGAATGGTTTTCCTTTCTTGCGGTTCTCCTACCTTCTTTTCTTTTTGTTTAAGTGTGCGGTAGAGGTGGCCGATTAAATAGAATCACAAGCGATTAGTCGATTAATCGGGCCTGTATATAGTAATCGATAGTTTTATAATCGATTGAGTATAGGGTCCGATTAGTCAGCTAATCGATTGTAATAGTTTTGATTAATCGCTACTAAGTAATCGCAAAAAACCGTCATTTTGGCGAGAATGATACTCAACATTTCTGTTCATAAAATGAATGAAGAATTTCTTTTCTGTCTGTAGTTATGTCATCATTCATTTTTATTACTTATTAGCGATGGCCATCCAGCGCCATCAAAATACTGTAAAATAGTTTGTAAAAAGTTCTACCTAGTTCAGAAATAGTGTATTGAAACGGCCAAATATTGGAGGATGAAAAATAATGGGATAGTATAAGCAATTTTACGAATGAAATCAATGCAAATTGCCCCAGTGATGGACCATTTGGACCAAAAACTAGATTTTTTAAAATTATGTAATTTTCGGTAAAAAATCGATTAATTACTTTATTTTTTCTTCCATTTTCTTCGTTTTTTCCGTTCTCTTTCAGATTTCCCCCTCTCCTTTTTCTCCCGTTTTCCCTAATCCATTCCTTCCTCTTTTCCAACGGCGCACAGTGGAGCGAGTCAGCGGGAGAGACCGACACGGGGAGGCAACTTTAAATGCGTATATCTTTGTAAACACGGAACTTAAACGTTTGAAATTGGTTTCTTTGATTTTATTGTAAAATTTCCTACCAGAAGCACCGTCTATATTTTGTTTTTGGACGGTAAAAACATTCAAATTTGTGTTTTTAGTCATACGTTCCATGTCTGAACCCCCTCCCCTTGACTCACCCCACTGTGCGGCGACGGAGAGTCAGGTTTGGACATCCCTTATATTATGACTTTACTGTGCACCGCGTACAGTGTGCAAACTATCGCTCGCCCTAAGGAGTAAGTTATTGCACAAACGGCCGCGGCGCGGCGTCAGGGGCGGATTTACCATTACGCAAAATACGCAACTGCGTAGGGCCTTAGACCTAAGGGGGCCTCACTTCACGAAGGGAGGAAGAAGAGTAGGAAAGAGAGGAAAATAGGTCAAAAGAGATAGAAACAGAGAGAAACAGAGTGAAACAGAGAGAAACTGAGAGAAACTGAGAGAAAGAGAGAGAGAGAGAGAGAGAGAGAGAGAGAGAGAGAGAGAGAGAGAGAGAGAGAGAGAGAGAGAGAGAAAGAGAAAAACAGAGAGGAGAAGAGAGAGAAAAAGAGAGAGAAAGAGAGAAAAAGAAAGAGAAAGAGAGAAAAGAGAGAAAAGAGAGAAAAGAGAGAAAAAGAGAGAAAAAGAGAGGAAAAGGAGATTAAAGAAAGGCAAAAAGATAAAATTTATAATAACAACTTTGCTGAAAAAAAATTTAAAACTGAATTTCAATGCCTTCTTTTAAAAAAAAAAAATGTTTGGGGGGGGAGAACCCCCAAACCCCCTTTTTTCTGGTGAATGCCTTCAGACCTCTAGGCAGTCTAGGCATCCTACCCTTTTTCTTGGGGCCTCAAATTCAAAATTGCGTAGGACCTCGAGAGATGTAAAGATGCCCCTGAACGGCGCGGCGCGGCGTTCCGTACCAAACATATGTCTGAAAAGCGAAAACTAAAAGAAAACACAACACTGCATACTTAATATGAGAAGTGCCACTTCTGCATGCAAAATTCTCTATTTGACTGATAACTTGCAGTTATGCAGCTGGCACTCCTTAGTTTGCAGAATTGAGTAAATATGAGAGATGATGGAAAAGAGGAATATTTGTCGAGATGAAAAGATGCGATAGAAACTGGTATCAGATTACTTAGTGGCGAGGACACGTGTTTCAAGGGTGGGCGGCGCTAAGGAAAGGTATAAAGTTTGCACAAATTACTCCCCCCCCCCTTCCCATCTGTCACAGCTTCGCAGAGGTGTCGCGGTGTTAACTACGCAGTGGACGCAATTCTTTAGCAGTGGCGTAGCGTGCAATTTGGAAACGTTGCAGTTCGTCCAATAAAACCTACGAAAAATATCGAAGTATCGGGTCTTCGGCGAACACCTTCGCAATCGACCTTTCTTCTGGGTTTAAATGGACAAAGAACAACGTTGCCAAATTTCAAGCTACGCCACTGTTCTCTATAGCTTGGAGTATAAGATGAAGAAAGGAACTGCTGCGATCAGGATAACCACGCTTAGCTTTCGACCAGGGCTACTGTTTTACTCAGTGATGGGCAAAAATAATTTGTTGAATAACCACGAATAATTAACTATATAATCAGTCGCATTATTCTCATGTTATTCCTATTAGTAAATCAAAGTTTTAACACCATCAGTCATTAATATTAATATTATGAAAGATGAATATGATGGTAGTGCCGAAACTTCTATTTACAAATAGGAATAACATGAGAACTATGCAAATAATTTTAGTTAATTATTCATGGTTATTCAAAAACTGATTTTTGCCCATCTATTTTGCTGATCTCTAGAGAAATGCTTTAATTCACTAATGATTCCGCCGGTTGAAAAAAATATTTTACCCAATCCAGTTCGGCAGTATGACTGCAACGCTCCAAATTGCTCTGATTTGTAATGTTGGAATTTTTTTTTCAGCCGATGGAACTATGGGTGAATTATAAAAATGCCACAAGACTTTAATGTCAACGATGTTTCCATGCGGGGATCGTAAGTATAAAGATCAGAGTATATTTTCGTGAGTTATAGTTACACTGCTGAATTGCTGAACTGGACTCCATACTCTTTTTGTCAACAGTCGGTGGAATAATGGAATGAATTAAACACAGTCCACTTACGATCTGCAAAATGACAGCCCTACTTTCGAAATTACAATGACGCAGGTATATATCTAAAATGATCTGATTCGCGGTGATTACGCCTCAAAACACAAAGCCTTCCAGTCAATCAAATTGTAGTACACATACATAATAATACACAAAGGTGGATTTAATCCAATTCAATTTATTTTAATTTAATTCAATTTTCCCGCTATTGGTCAAGAATCCTTGGTCTATGATTCACCAATGGGGCTCTTGCGAACTTTTGCTACACGGGATTGAAGAGTTGATTCTTGCATAAAAACCTGTAAAAATGACGATGAGTACACTAAAAACTCACGAAATTCACTCTCAGAATCGAGCTTAATGGCGGTTGGACGCAGGTATAATGGGAGATTCCTATCTAAATTGAGACAAACCTCTGTGTTTCCAAAGAGAAAGTGGCTTATTAGGTAGGAATCTCCCATTATACCTGCGTGGAACCGCCATTACGATCTTGCCATTTTTGTAGTTACAGTAGGTTAGTTTGAACTGAGTTTTAAACTTTCTCTGTGTGATTTTCGTGATTTTTGCTGGTTTTTACAGCAGAATGGACTATTCATTTGCTCACAGCAAAAGTTTGCAAGAGCCCCATTCACGAGTTTGCGAGTATAATATCGTGCCCCTCCCCCTCAATAGGAGAGAACCTAGAATAAAGTTGTAAAATGTATCACCGTTGTTCAAATCACTCTCAGAGATACTGTACTATGACTTTCAAGAGAAAGTATCCTGGTAGAAATTGTCATTCTTCCATTCCTCGATCAATTTTAAACAGTTTTCAGTTTTCATGTATTTTAGAGTCTAACAGCATTGGAACTTGAAATTACATGCCTTAAAAAAATCTAAAACTCCTTGAAAAATATTGGTCATCATAATCAAAAACCGTTTCGACACGAGGACTTTCTTTTGGAGGTCATAGTACGAGTAACTATTGAAAGTGCAATGGAAACTGCTTGGACGCTCAATACCTGAATTTATCTCGTGTGAGGGGGGGGGGGTCGCGAATCGCGAAACCACTTTCCGAACTGTCAAAGTAAAGTTTATTAATGGGGTTGATGAAACGAAAGAAAACAGCAGAAGTTATCTTTCAACGCGCTCCTGTTAAAAAACTTCGGAACAGGTGTACTATAGTGCAGAAAAAAGTTCCTTCAATTTGAAAGGTATGCAAAAACATATCTGGAGCGTAGGAATAGTTGTATCTAACGCTGACGCGACTTGCGAGCGACGATCGACGAAGCCCGGACGAAATGACTTGACACCTCGCCGCTAATAACACTCTCCTAAACAAGTGACGGACCCAGAAATTTTTTCAGAAGGGGGGGGGGCATGCGACACGGTCCTTAGACCATAGATAAATTGTGCATCTGATCATAAATTAATAACGAATTGATATTAATTTTCTACCGTAACTAGGTTGTTTCAGAAGTGTAGGCGCAGTGCGCACCGCTCACCTAGACGGTAATATTCGGCGAATTATCAATTTTCAATCCTTCAAATGAAAACAAAACTTGCCCTCAACTTCAAACTTTTGATTTTTAAGCGTTCCTCAATGGTTAGCCGACTCTTAAACTCATATTCATTAATTTTTATTCAGAAATATTTGAGAAATAATGTTGGAAAATTCCAAAGATTATCGGTTTAGGTGCGCCTACTCTTCTGAAATGACCTCTAAGAAAAATACTAAATGAAACAAAATGAAGAATCGAGAACAAGAAATTAAGTAAGAAAAAAAAAGAGTTAATTTACCGTTGAAAACTGAGTTATAGAGCTTTTTTACGATCATGCTGAGGATGATGATGATGAAATGGTGGAGTAAATCACTCATCGGTTGAAGTTGGATAAAAGGCGAAATCTCCGGTTGAATCAACAAACTCGAGGACAAAGAATTTTAGGAACTAGAGGAATTACGGCAGGATCAGAAAAATAGTGGTGTAAAGACAAGGAGAGGGCTATTAAATCCTAGGATTTGAAAAAATGGAAAACTCTGTATACAGATTACAGACCGAATCAATAAATCTGTAGGATAAAATTTCAAATGAAAACAGAACTGAGCAAAGCAGGATTCTTCAAGAGTAAGAAACGGAAATAAAATGCAGAGAGAAAACGTCAGATAAAATAATTGGTAAATTTTAAACTATGGGCGATAAATGGAATGGATATAAAGTTAAATTTAAAGGCACGAGCGAAACGGCAAAAAATTAGTCAAATAAGAATTCAAAAAAGATACTAATAATTTTTTTTTAAAAAAAAAAGTATCTTATCTTACAGATAATGTAAGAAAATTATGAACAATAGGGAGTGAACACTCAATGTTATTTATTTTTTATATATTTATTCAAAAAAATTAATGAAAGCAAAATTAGAAACTGGGCCAATAAACAAACCGAAGAGAGGATCGAAACAGTGAGAAGAAAAAATAAGGAAAATTGATATCTCAAAGATAATCTAAGAAAAAAAAAATTAAATCAAGAGGGAGAGAGCCCTTTTGTTATTTTGCGCGTTCCTTTTGTTTTTTGTTTTTGTTTTTGTTTGTTTTTGTTTCTTTTGTTTTTGTTTTTTTGTTGTTGTTGTAAGTAATGAAAGGACGAAAACAAAATGAGAAACTAGACCAATGATCAAGTCAAAGAAGGGATCGGAACAATTCGCAGGAGAATGAAGGAAAATAAATTATCTCAAAAAGAATCCAGCAAAACTGTGAATCTGAAGGGATTGAACACACTTTCGATTGAATTTTATTCGTGTTGTTTTTCTTCTTAAAATTATAAAGAACGAAAAAAAAAAAAAAAAATTAAAAACTGGACCAACAACGAAGTCAAAGAAGGGACCAGGAAGGAAAATGTACAAGAAGGAAGGAATTAAGGAAAATAAATCAAGGGAGGATCTAAGGATTTGAAAACCGCCGAGCATGGAAGGGACGCGATTGCCGCGAACCGGCGTCGACCACGTGGTTTCGTCGAATAAAACTTCGTCCGCGGAATTCGAGCTCAGAGGAGTAGCAGAGAGCCAAAAGGGATCAAACTGCGGAGACTACATCCCTGCCACTAACCCTTCGAGTATCGTGTCCCTGTCTCGTATCCCTATCCTTTACTTGTCCGTGCGTCCCTGTGCTCATCGCGCGCAGCGATTTGATTGCAACCAGCCAACAAACAAACAAACAAACAATCAAACCGACGGAAGAACAGAGAAGGAGAATGAACGAACGTATACTAAGGCGCGAGGTCCCACGGAGTTGGCTTTTTATGAAAGAAATTCTCTACGATACGTCGCGGCGCCCCCGGCGCCCCCTCCTCCACACACACCACCATACCCGGCGCCCCGCGAGGGGCGGCATGCAAAGAGGGGGGAGGGGGCGTCGGCATTTCGGCGCTACTCAGCTGATCTTGAAGCCGGTGTCATTGAGGCGTCTGGCAATTTCTTATGCTGTGGTGGAGAGAGGGGAGGAGAATCGCCTGCGTCGCGCCAGAGTGCGGGGATCGAGGGAGGGGGGATATGGCGACGTTACGGACCACGAGCGTCGAGTATAGCGTGTTAGTAGGTCTTCCTTTTGTTTTGCTTTTTGTTTTTGTTTTTTGTTTTTTGTTTTTTTTTTTTTATGGATAAGTTCGTAATGGAGTAGCCAAATGTATAGAGAGAAATTACCAAATTTCATTGAAATGGCCAGAGGTAAATTTAGGTCTTAAGGAATCTCACAATTTCTTTTACAATATATGGGGCTCGTGCAAACTTTTGCTACTAGGAATTGAAGAGTTGACGCAAGCATAAAAACCTGTGAAAATGACTGTAGGTAAGTGCACTGAAAAATCACGAAATTCGCTCTCAGAATTGGGCTTAATGGCGGAGATACGCAGGTATCATGTGCGATTCCTATCTAAATTGAGACATGTCTGTGTGTGTGTGTATTTCCGTAGAGCAGTGGTTCCCAACCTTTTTTGGTCGCGGACCACCACTTGAGAAAATGAAAATTTGATGACCTTTTTTTCTTTCTTTCTTTCTTTCTTTCTTTCTTTCTTTCTTTCTTTCTTTCTTTCTTTCTTTCTTTCTTTCTTTCTTTGTATCAAAGGAAATGAACGAGCCGATGAAGCAGCAAGGAAGTCAGCCCTTTCAATCGGGCCATTTAACAGAAACACAGTTACCGCTCCTGACTGCCTAAAAAGCCTTCGAAATAAGATTCTGTCACCCTGGATCAATGAGCTCCGAGCCTCCCTTTTTATGAGTAGCAATTCAGGAAAAAAAGAAGGTTCCTCAAATCACCACCCCCTCACTCGAAGACAGCAAGTGGTCCTTACTCGACTGAGGATAGGCCACACTTCCTTCTCTCATGGATACCTTATGCAAAAAACTGACCGACCAACATGCGGAAAGTGCAACACCCCCATTACTGTGAAACACGTCCTGATAGACTGCCCTCTTTTTGAGGGAAACAGGAAAAATCAAAATCTGAATCAAACCTCTGACCTCCCCTGGACCTCTTGGGTCTCTGAGGAAAAATACCAAGTGAAAATGTTGAACTTTATTCAATCAACGGGTCTAACCGTGTAATGATCAATTGTAACTTGTTCTAGAAATCTACATATGTACCATGTATTTATACAGGGGAGTGAATGGCCTGAGATGCTAAGGCTCCCCTTCAATAAAAACGTATTTAACTAACTAACTTTCTTTCTTTCTTTCTTTCTTTCTTTCTTTCTTTCTTTCTTTCTTTCTTTCTTTAGGACTTCCTTTTCAAAGTCATATAGTGCAGCTTATGCTCTTAGAATTAACTAAAAAATAATTGGAAAATTAAGTATAATGAAAGAATTCGAAAAGTATTGATAACATAGATAAGTACTTCTAAAGTATTAAAAAATAATTAAAAAGGAGTTGACGAAAAATGGCGGAAAAACTTGTTTTTCGACTCTTTTTTAGTTCTTTCTCAGTCTTTTGTTTTACTTTTTGTTAACTCTCCTTTTAACTCAAATTGAACTATTATTTTTTTAAATAAATTTCAACAGTCAATGCTGTTAGGGATACGTACGTGTGACAGGGGCTGTCGCAATGCAATTTTATAGTTCCAAAGAAAAATTATAGAAAAAAACAGATTCTGCCGCAGCTTGATGTGACAACATGGCATAAGAGTGACCAAAAGGAGGAAAGAACTAAAGTTAGGGGGGGGGGGGGGCAGCCGGCCGGCGCGGCCGCACTTCGTGGCGTCGGTATCGGTTGCGGCCGAAAGTTAAATCAACAAGGCACATGGCGCTCAAAAATTATAAGCTATCCTCTTTCCCCTTCCTTCCCTCCGTTTTCTTTCTTGTATACTACAAGTGCTATCTCCCTTTGATAATGATTATTAGTCCTCCACTATATTCTTTCTATCAGTGGCGGCTCGTGCAATGCGGCAATAATGGATTACATCCATTTAAACCTACGCAAAGTAATCGATTCTTTGTTGAGGCGCTGTGCCTCATCTAGAATCGATCTTTTTGTACAGGTTTAAATGACAGAATAATACGGTTGCCAGATTGCACGAGCCGCCACTGCTTTCTATCCAATCTACCCACCACCGTCGTCGTCCAATTGATTTTAGAATTTCTCCAGCAGTTGTTGAGCCTATGCAAAACAATGCTGCGACCCAATTTGGGTTAGCCGGGCCTTGAGAGGAAGAAATGGGAAAGAAATGAGAAGGACACGTTATAAATAGGAAAATGGCGAGAAAGATGAACGACTTCAAGGAAAAGACAAGCTTTATTAGATCCCAGTCCGGGTGTTTTGATCTGAAATGGGGAAAAGGTGGAGAGGGGTAAGACGTTAACCACGTAATGTCGACCCTCAGCTCCAAGTATCCGATTCAAATTTTTCTTCCATAAGATCTCGTAATTCGATCGGGAATACCATCATGGGCGCCCGCAGAAAAATTTCCTAGGGGGGGGGCAAAATTTTTGAACCCCAATGGACGGTCAAGGGGACCCCCCCCCCCGGAGGAAGAAGGGAAGACCCTTGTTTGTTTTTGTTTTTTTGTTTTTTGTTTTTTTCCCCCTCATACAAATAGTGTACAATTATTAAGCCATTTTATAGGTGTATCCGAATATTAATAAAAATTTTGACGTGTTTGATATTATGAATAAACGGACAATAGATGATAATAATGGTAAGTAAATGTATAATTCTACTATTCCTTGCAAAAAGTGAGTTAAAATTACAACGTAAATTAATAATAAAGTTCGTCAACTTTATTACTCCTTAGATTCACATTTCATTTTCTTTCGGTCCTTTCATTTTTCTTCGTGAAATTTTGACTGTTTTGAATTCCGGGGGGGGGGGGGGGAGGAGGGCAAGTGCCCCCTTGCCTCCCCCCCCCCCTGCGGGCGCCCATGAATACCATGTCTTACTTTTATGGATGCGCCTTCTTTTTTAGAGGTAGACTAAAACGGTACAGTCCCGTACGAATAGTTAACTATACACTCTATTTCGATACACAACTAACGCTATATTCGGCGATTCTTAATTGAAGTTCCTTGATGGACATTTTGTTAAGGAGTTGCACGATGCTGTATGCATTTGAAAGGAGACGACCGCGTGAACGAATTAGAAGGTTAAGTCGGACGATAGACCAGCGGTGGACAGCCGGATTTGCTGGGATTCCAGTCCGTTCCCATGCGTCCATCAGCCATCTTCTCCTCTCACTCCTCAATCCTCATCAATTCTCTTGTGTGAAGCCCTCAAAGTCTTCGACTCCTGCTCGCCTCCGTGAAAGCCTTAAACTGACGATTTTGTCGGTACTTCATTCACAACAAAATTTCCTTCAAGGGACTCTACCCAAAAGTTCCCGCAATATTTGACCGACGGAAGCAGTGTCGTACTTTGTGGATGCGCCTTCAGTTTTTAGGGTAGACTAAAACGATGCAGTCGCGTGCGAATAGTTAACTACTTGTCAACACACATCTGGCGGATCGGTCAGTTTTTAATTCCCTGCTTTTCACTGAAACAGTCTACTTGTCTCTCTTTCACTCCAATCATTTTAATATCTAAGTGTTTCAGGCACAAAAAAAAAAAAAAAAAAAAAAAAAAACCGCGGGAAGGGTGATCGCGTAGCTTTGGTCCTTATGCCTATTCTTTTCTGACGTACGCAATCAAATGGGCTTTAACAGAGAAAAACAAATTCCTGGACGCGCCATCGGAGAAGGCAGTCGAGAAGTCGCGCGAATCGCAGACGGGTGAAAAGAGACGCCAGAGAAAAAGAGCCATTGGCCTTCGGAAGGGGGGGGGCGCAGACTGCAGAGGAAGAAAGTAAACACCTCGCATAATATTATGCATAGAATCATTAAGATGATTCATAACACATTGCGAAAGGGGTCGGTAGAGGGCCAGGGGGTTGGAGAAAGAAACTAGATCAAGCAGCATATAAAATAAAATGCTTACAGAATATGTATATATACACCCTCTGTTTAGGTATAGATATATATTTATACATAGCTATGGTGCCATTAAGATTGCCTGCCGAAAAGAGAAAAAGACGAAAAACATATTATGGAAGGAGCCAGCTAGGATGAAATAAACAAAACAAGGAAATAAAAAGGACGCCGATGACGACGTCGAACGACGCTAGCTCATACAGGAATTTGTCTTTCTCTCTCCCCTTCCATTCGATTCTCATTTGTTAGAAAAGGAGAAAAAGGGGGGGCCCATCACGTGACTTTAGCTCCCATCTCCGTCCTTTTTTAACGCACGCGTTCAAAGAAAGTAGAGAGAGAAAAAGACAAATTCATGTATCCGCCCATGCGCTCGCTACTCCGTCGACCGACGACAATGATTTTGGCGTTCGGTTGAGGACTTCTGGCGACCGACGCGTCGCGACGCCCTCGCTCCCATCGCCAATGCCGATGCCATTGGACGCGCGGGAACGGGACGCCGCACAGTGTGGGATATGACCGAAATAGCTAGACAAAAGTCTTCCCTCCCTTGTTCATGATTAAAATCATGGTTTAGGAGGTTTTTTAGGTCGCTGATTTCGAATATGAAGTCAGATTTTTAAAATTCTAACGTCTAACGTGGTTTTGATGAAAGTATTTAAACAATTATCGTCAGTCTCTGCTCTTTGAGACATTATTTTTTTGCAAGAGCTGTTTTTTCCGTCCGGAACCACAAAATTTGCGTCAAAATTTGACTTTCAAATATTTTCGAGAAGAAAAAAAAAAAAACTTTCAAATGACATTCGATAAATTAAAAAAAAAATGCATTAAAATGTATCGAAATAATTTCATCGGTGGCGAAACGTGCAATGTGGCAACACTGGCTTTTCTCCATTTAAATATGTGGAAAACAATCGATTTTCCTCGAAACAATTAATTCCTTGAAGAAGCGATTATTTTAAATCGATTCAAACGGAGAAATGCGGCGGAAAAAATTTCGGAGGCGGGAATCGAACCCAGGTTTACGGCCTGACTGTCCAGTGCATATCCACTAGAGTAGCATGCAGGTATGCGGAAAGTGCACGTGCGACGAGCATAGTAAGAACACAGCGCTACTTGGACTGTGAGACAGCGTGTGGCCGAGCCGTGAGCATCACAGAGGAGAAAAACATCGTCAAAATCGAGTGGAACGCAGTTACTAAAATGAAGATATCTCCGAAGGTTGCAAAAAGTTGCAACTAAACTTTAGATGGATTTGTTCTCTGAGATACAGGCTTTCATATTATCCAACGCTTTTAATGGGTAAATGCGGGTAACAAAAGTTACGATCTAATAAAAATGAGATTTCGCGGAAAAATTACGTCTAAAAACCATCACTCTTTCAGCTTAAAAAAAAAACTTTAAATAAGGTCTACAATAAAAATTAATGTGTCAAAACGCATCTACATACCTTCCTCTACGATATTCATTCAATAGTTGATTTGTTTTTTCACTTAATTAGACAGTAAATTGACAGAAACTATTCAGCGTTAATAACGGCTTCCAACTGTTTACATCAATACCACAATCAAGCGTAGATTTCAAGCTCTGTAACTATTTACCTCATCATAAAATCGTAACATTGATGCATATATTCGTGATCGTTATACTCTCAGCTATCATTTAAGACCAATTTTACCTCATTTTGATCACATTGATTTTTCGACTTTTGTCTAGCTATTTCGGTCATATCCCACACTGTGCGCCGCGCCGCCGAGCCGCCAGCGGGAAGCGCCAGTTGGTCGCGCCAGCTATGAGGCGCCCCAATCCACGCCGCGCGCCGCACCGCATAGCTTTTTGAGAGGGACGCGCTCTCGCGAAGAAGAGAAAGAGAGGGAGGGGGGAGGAGGGCAAAGAGAAGAGATATTATAGAGAGGAGAGACGCGACGCCCGCCAACCGCCGACGACCGACGTCGCAAAGGCAGACGTCCTCCCCGGTCCCGATTCCTGCGGGCTCCTCCGATTCGATGGTGGCGTCGCCGACATCCTCCGACGACGTCGTTGTCGGTAGCTTTAGGAAGCTTTTGCTCCTCTTTGCTCGTTCCGCGAGCTTTGTAGTGTGACCGGAGTTGCCGCGCCATTCCGCGTAAGACATTTGACGCTTTAGGGACCAACCTCATACACATTTCCCCATGTTATGTATCTTGAGTTGACCTCCAATGGTGAAACGTGGATTCTTGCAATGTTGCATTTGGTTCATTGAAACCCGCTAAAAATATCGATATGTATACTGGGTGTCCCAAAAATTCGTAGCAAACCTTTTTACCACGTATTTTTGTGGTCAGAATAAGGCTTTTTTCTCCTATAAACATGGGTCTGAAATTGTAGTCTTTTCGAGTTACAGTGTTGTAGAGTTTCCGAAAAACAAATTGAAAAACTGTCATAACTCCCTCGTGAATTGTTCTAAATCCTCGTAAAGAGGGACACTGCTGTAGTTTTAGGCGCTCTCATAGGCGGCGCGTATAAGGGGCTATTGGGGCTATAGCCCCCCCACTTTTTTGGGAACGAGGGGCTAAAAAAATTTTTGAACGAGAAAAAAAGAAAAAAAGGGGAAAAGGAAAAAGAAAGAAAAAGAGAAAAAGAAGGAAAAAGGTTATTTGTCCCCCCCGCCAGTGTCAAACGTTTATTGTGAAAAAGGTGAAGAAGAAAAAAAAAAAAAAAAGCTGTTGAATTTTAGCCCCCCCACTTTTTGACCCCACGCGCCGCCCATGGGCGCTCTTGCCGATTTTGGCTGTGAAAATGCTGTATGCAAAAATTTGAGGGGGGTTTTGGGAGTTTTTCTTGATTTTTCTCACTTTTTTTTGGCCAAATTAAGTGAAAACATGCTTTTGGTTTCATTTAACCCCAAAAACGATTAGCAATATTCAAAAGTTTGTAAAAAAATATACATTCTAGGTCCTTACAAGTTTTTCCATTTCGCAAACCATTTCCGAGAAAATTGTCCCTGAAGTTGGAGAAGTCGGCCAATAATCGTCTTTTCTTTGATTTTGTCAATTCTTGGCCGACTTCTCCAACTTCTCCATTTTCTCGGACATAGTTTGCGAAATGGAAAAACTTGTAAGGACCTAAAATGTATATTTTTTTACGAACTTTTGAATATTACTGATCGTTTTTGGGTTAAATGAAACCAAAAGCATGTTTTCACTTAATTTGGTCAAAAAAAGTGAGAAAAATCAAGAAACACCCCCGAAACCCCCCTCACATTTTTGCATACAGCATTTTCACAGCCAAAATCGGCAAGAGCGCCGATTACACCGGAGTCCCTATTTACGAGCATTTAGAACAATTCACGAGGGAGTTATGACAATTTTTCAATTTGTTTTTCGGAAACTTCACAACACTGTAACTCGCGAAAAGACCCATGTTTATAGGGAAAAAAGTCTTATTTTGACCCCCAAAAATACGTGGTAGAAAAGTCTGCTAAGAATTTTGGGACACCCTGTATAGGGGTCGACGTCTCGGCGATAAAGATCGAATTAGATTTTTTGTGTGGTTTCAAATGAACAAAATTCTACGTTGAAGATACAGCACGCTTCCATACTGGTTAGGTTTTTTCAATTTTCAATTTTCGTTTCTTCAATCTAAACAAAACTTACCTGCAACGTTGGCGTTTTGATTTAAAGCGTTCTTCAATGAGAATCCAGGGCTCAAATTAATTTTCATTAATTTCCATAATGAAGTAAGAGAAATAACATTGAAAAAGTTCCATGATGGCCGATTGAGTTCAGCCTTTGCTTCCGAAACAAGCGCTAATCTGCTTTGCATGGGCTCCATTAATTTTCCTGGAAATGAAAGAGCGTTGAATACGGACTTGGACTTCCTGAAGTGAAGACTTCACTACGCGCCTTCAATTAATGGTGTAGGCAAAAACAAGTACCGCGGAGCAGGAATATTTATCTACTCGCGTATTTGATCGGAGAGCGTGGTGCATGGACTGATCGACTTGGCAGTTGGCACTGAAAGAGTTACATTGTTTTCCCTCGAGAAGGATGGTTATAAGCGCCCTATCTACGGTGAGTTTGTGTGTATACGTTTGGATAAGTTTGGAATTTGCGAAGTATGAAAGTTCAAACTTTTTGCCGGAGGAGGCTCACTGATAAATATGTTCGTAGAACATCTTTGGATGCTTGTTGACAGTGATGCGCTGCGCAGATGACTGTTGAGGAGACGCAAGTAGCAAGTAGGTACCTATAAGTGGGACACAGTTGTTATCTTACGTTCACAACTCAACAACGAGGCTCTTGTAAACTTTTGCTATCAGCAAAGGAATAGACATATCTGCTGTAAAAACCAACGAAAATCACAAAAATCACATTAAAAAAGTTTGTAATTCAGTAATACTGAACTCACAAAATAGCTGTAACAGCAATCTCGTAATGGCGGAACTACGCAAGTTTCATGGGAGATTCCTGGCTAATTTGTCCTTTTCTCTACGGAAACACAGAAATATATGTCTCAAATTAGATAGAGTTCTCTCGTAATACCTGCGTAGCTCCACTCCGTCACTAAGCCCGATTCTGAGAGTGAATGGGGCTATTGCACACTTTTGCTATAAGCGATTTAATAGTCGATTATGGCGTAAAAACCTCAAAAAATAACGATGGCGGCACTAAAAACTTCTAAAATCCACTCCTGAACTTAATAAACGCAGTTATTTGCGGGAGCGTAATGGTGGCCGAAGGCACTAACAATGGGAGATTCCCATCTAACAATTCTGAAACTCCATCAAGAAGTGACCAATAAGAGACTACCTTCATTTGACACCGGTGTCACTTGGTGTTGCGGTACCATTCATCGGATGTGGATTATCACTCTGATGACTAATTACTCTGTGAATCATCCTTGTCAGCATAGAAAGAGTGACGAAATTAAGATAGGAATCTCCCATTGTTAGTGCCTTCGGCCACCATTACGCTCGTGCAAATAACTGCATTTATTGAGTTTAGGAGTGGATTTTGAAAGTTTTTAGTGCCGCCATCGTTATTTTTTGAGGTTTTTACGCCACAATCGACTATTAAATCGTTTATAGCAAAAGTGTGCAATAGCCCAATTTTTTTGTTTTTTCAGGGTACTCTATGTCAATTTTACAGGTTTTCATGCAAGAATCAACTCTTCAATCACATATATGTAGCAAAAGTTTGTAGGAGCTCCATTTTATCAACTGAGGCTCAAACTGGTGTTAAACTGTGTTCAACCTTGCTTACTTTCAAAGAGCCCTTAGTATGCAGTGCCGTAAACTTGAGATCTTTATGGGGAGGGGAAGGGGGGCTTGATGGAAAATGAAAGTAAAATGAATAATTGAAAATGAAAAATAGAAAAACGTGTAACCCATGAAAACGTTTTGGCCGCGTTGGGGACTATACAAAAGTCGCGACTTGAACTATAGATCAGTTCCATAGGTCTGGGGCCCGATCAAGGGCTTGAAAATAGCTTTTAGGGCCGAATTTTAACACGCAAATAAAACTTTCCTCCAACCTTCCTCCACTCGAAATTTCCTCCACTCGACTTATCCTCGACTCCAGTTTTCCTCCGCCTCGACTCGACTTCGAGTTTTATGGTCCAATTTTGACACCTTCCTCCAAACCTTCCTCCAACCTCCCTCCACTCGAGTTTTCCTCCACTCAAAGATTTCCTTGAAAACGACGCTGGAGGAAGTTTCAAGGAAAACTATAAAGATGGCCGCCCGTTTGAAAGAAGAACGAAATAGATTATTCTAAAAGCGAATAACTATTAACAATTCGCGCCGCAATTTGAATTTTTATTTTCTTTAGCGCTCGTTGTAACTATATCCGCTAGAGGTCAGTGCTGAGAAAGAAGCGGAAAAGAGAATTGAAGAGAATCGGCAACTAGGCAAGAACTGCGTCACTCGGCGTTCTTTCTTGTGTTTTGTAAACATTGCTGTGAATACGGTGTCATGTTGTTCCGTGTAAATTCCATTTTAAAGTGATTATTTTGCCAGTATTATTCTATTTAAATCATTCCAGTGCTCCAATATACTCTCGGTTTCATCTTCTCGAAGTACCTATTTACCTATCGGAATTATAGTTTAATCTTGTGAGTGAATCGGAGCTGTCGATCGTGCTGTTGAGTCCAATGGGACATTCCTTTAATATTTTGGTGTTCATGTCTTTATTGCAATACTTACGGCTACTTTATTCTTTTTCTTAAGTGTACATAACCAGCAGGACCTAATTAGTTGTCCTTTTTCATGACGTATTGCTTTATTAAACCCTTCTGGAAACGTGAAGTTTAGATTGTAGCTTCGATTCATCAGTGTGTTTTGATTTCAATGGATGTTGAGGTTTGATAAGTAATGATATCCTACTTTATTGTTGACTTCTACTGTCTGTTGTCTCCCCTTTAATAAATGTTTCCAAAGGACCTTATAAGACCTGTTCATTGCACAGCCTCCGGGTTCCCCAATTTCTTGTGCCAGGTCCATGAAATGGGTGGCACAGAGAATCATTACAGCTTGTTACAGAGGTGTAAGCGAACCCCAGCCAATAATCATTGCGATTTTTCCATTTTAGTTCTTTCTAATGCAAACAAAACTGCTCAAAACTCTCCTGTCTTGGTTTCAAAGTGTTCTTTCGGAAATAGTTTAGTATAAGGGCCGCTGTACTTTCTGATCTATCATAGCCTAACCTTATCTAACCTAACTTCACAGGAGTACCTAATGGTTGAGTAGGGGATAGCGGCCCTTATACTAAACTATAGCCGTTCTTTCATGTTAATTCAGAGCTCAAATTCATTTTCATCTATTTTCATCATGCAATAGGAGAAGTTAAGTTGGAAAATTTCCCTAGATTATTGGTCGGGATACGCCTACCTTTCTGAAACATGCTGTACCAGGAAGTTTGATATGTATTTTTACTTTGTGAAATTATAAGATGTTGTATTCAGTAAAGCAGTACATCATTTTACCCAATGAAATTTCTACATCCATAAAATAACCTGTAAGTAAGTGCTCAGAACTTAACTCAAATTTGATCATAAAACCGTAAGAAATTCAATGTGTGACATCAGCCATAACCCCGGAGCATCCTTTAATATGATGAAGTATGAACAAACAGAAAATTAATTTTGAAATCTGATTTGCTGTAAATGGTAATTCAAATTAAACGATTACTATCTACATAACTCAGTTCAAAGTCCTTGCATCAATCGAATAACTTCAAACAATCTTCGCAATCGATAACTCTCAAATAGCAGGTTTGTATTTCCTTTCCCTTATGTATATTCAATCGATCTGCTCTAGACTCGTCTGTCCTTAATTTTACTAAACATACAACTTTCATGTAGTAAGTGCTGGAGATTCAGGTGCACTGACCAAGATACATGGTTAACAGGTATGGACAGAAAGGGAACCAAGAACTCTCATCTGAGTGACGGGAGAGAGAGAGAGAGATATGTCACAGACGTAGTTCTCGCACTTTTTGTCAAAACAGCGCACTGTTCTAGAGAATTCCCGGCAAAAAAATTGTGATTTGGACATAATTTTCTTCTTTTTTCTTTGCAAATCACCTATTCCAAAGGCATTTCCGATCAATTCAAGACTTTTTCAAAATTTCCTCTGAATGTCCTCCCCTGAGGACCTTGAAGGACCATTTTTTTTGCTAGGTGGCTTCATCATGCCTGGAACCAACAGCTAGACTCTGCCAACTGTCCACCCCTGTGCTCCAGCTACCTTGTGTAATGAGGTTGAGGTTGTGCTTTTGTGTTCTAAACAAGCTCTCAATAATTTCTTATTATTGTGCAGTGTTTTTGCAGTAAATATTTAAAATTTCCTGATAAGGCAAATGTTGAATCATATGCTGCCTTATGGAAGAGTTCCGTTAGAGCTTGTTTCAGAAGTGTAGGCAGACCTGCCCGACAATTTTTGGAAGTTTTCCTATTTTATTTCTCATATTACATAATAGATTAGATTGAAAATGAATTTGAGCTTTGCGTTTTTATTGGTGGACGCGTTGAAATCAAAAGGTAAAATTTAATTGGCAAGTTTTTTCAGGCCAAAATGGCCATAAAACTCTCCAGCCCTTCTATAGTACTCATCTGTATTCACTTTTAACATGAGGTTTGGTCACAATTTGAACAGTTTTCTGAAGGGTGAGAGTTGAAAGCTGGATATCGAGTAAACTGCGATACCTAGCTCTGGACTCGTTCATTCAAAATCACACTTCTGAGCAATTTTTGAGTGAGTCGAGAGATTTTTAATTGTCACACCTACTGTAATGAAAATTTGATCAATATAGTTTAGCGTGAAAAATTTACTATCATCACTGGATGGTGCTCAGAGATTAATAAAATTTGCCTGTAAAGTGCTTGCATATAGGTCAAAAGTTGTGTTTTATTACATAAATAGAGGCTTGAACTTGCCCAGGAAGAGCTGAAAAGTGTCGTTAGGTAAAAAAATACAGGTAAGAAGGTGGCATGTAATAAATTTTCTTGCTTGATGGTGATTATATAAGGGTGGGGGGGGGGGGTCCATTGGTGGCTGATGAGAGCTGTTCCATTCGCGAGATCCTTCTGGAAGGTGGGAAGCATTCAAGAACTAGTTCAAAACTTGTCTTAAAACTTAAAAACAGGGGTGGCCCACAAGTGGGCAAAAATTATGGCGAAGCGCATGATTTGACAATGTTGTAATAATTTATCTATTTATTTAAACCCAGTTTAATGATCAAAATATTGAATGTTCCCAAACCACCCTCAATTTTGACCTTTTACTTGGGTTTTAATGGAAGAAATGCGACGTTGCCGAATTGCGTGCTACGCCAGTGGCCAAGGGATATCTGAAACATTCTACGATGTTAGCTTACACTGTATCTCAACAATGCTCACATGGTGACCAAAAGTTTTTTTTAGTTTTCTTTAAAAGTCCTGAAAAAATACATGAAAGTTGCTAGTATGATAAACCCTCATAGGTTTTAGTCCTTAAAATGTGCCTGAAACGTTCTCAAATCATGACCTTAAAATCTGCTTAGCCTTCAATACTCAAAAGCCTTCAACATAAGGTCAAATGTTGGCAAGCATCCTGAAAGAAAAATGCCCGAAAAGTCATCAAGATAGTGCTGAAAAGTCCCCATAAAATTCTCACATGGTCCTCAAAATTATGCAAAAATGTACTTGAAATTAGGTCAAAACGTCCTTAAAATGGGGCGAAAGAGTCCTCAAAATGTGTCTGTAAAGTCTTCAAAATGTGTCCATAATGTCCTCCAAATATGCCCAAAAAGTCCTCAGAATATGCTCAAAGAGTCCTCAAAATATGCCCAGAAAGTCCTCAGAATATGCCCAAAGAGTCCTCAAAATATGCCCAAAGAGTCCTCTAAATATGCCTAAAGAGTACTCAAAATGTGCCCAAAGAGTACTCAAAATATTCCCAAAGAGTCCTCAGAACATGCCCAAAAAGTCCTCAGAATATGCCGGAAGAGTACTCAAAATATGCCCAAAGAATCTTCAAAATGTGCCCAATAAGTCCTCAGAATATGCCCAAAGAGTCCTCAAAATATGCCCAAAGAGTCCTCTAAATATGCCTAAAGAGTACTCAAAATGTGCCCAAAGAGTACTCAAAATATTCCCAAAGAGTCCTCAGAATATGCCCAAAAAGTCCTCAGAATATGCCGGAAGAATCTTCAAAATGTGCCCAATAAGTCCTCAGAATATGCCCGAAGAGTACTCCAAATATGCCCAAAAAGTCCTCAGAATATGCTCAAAGAGTCCTCAAAATATGCCCAAAGAGTCCTCAGAATATGCCTAAAGAGTACTCAAAATGTGCCCAAAGAGAACTCAAAATATTCCCAAAGAGTCCTCAGAATATGCCCAAAAAGTCCTCAGAATATGCCGGAAGAGTACTCAAAATATGCCCGAAGAATCTTCAAAATGTGCCCAATAAGTCCTCAGAATATGCCCGAAGAGTACTCCAAATATGCCCAAAAAGTCCTCAGAATATGCCCAAAGAGTCCTCAAAATATGCCCAAAGAGTCCTCAGAATATACCGGAAGAGTACTCAAAATGTGCCCAAAGAGTACTCAAAATATTCCCAAAGAGTCCTCAGAATATGCCCAAAAAGTCCTCATAATATGCCGGAAGAGTACTCAAAATATGCCCGAAGAATCTTCAAAATGTGCCCAATAAGTCCTCAGAATATGCCCAAAGAGTACTCAAAATATACCCAAAAAGTCCTCAAAATATGCCCAAAAAGTCCTGAAAATATGTCCGAAGAGTACTCAAAGTATGCCCAAATTGCCCTCCAAATAGTGCTAAAAAGTCCTAGGAAGAAAAAGAAAAAGAAAAAAAAGGTGAAAAAAAGTAAATGAAAAAAAAAAAAAAAAAAGGGTCTTGAAAATATGACCGAACAGTTCCCGAAAATATTTCCATAAAATGATCCTGGGTAAAGTTCCGGGAAAAATCAAGGCGTAAATAACAACAAAACTAATCAACGAAACACAAAAAAACGGCTACGAAAAGAGGAGTATTCTTTTCCTCCAACTTTTCCTCCAGATCTCAAGGTTGGTCGGGACCAGCCTTGAGAATTTCCTCCAAAAAACCTCCTTGAGTACGTTTGGAGGACGGTTGGAGGAAGTTTGGAGGAAATTCGGTCGAGGAAAACTCGAGGAACGAGTCAAAATTGAACCATCGATTTCGAGGTCGAGTCGAGGTGAATCGGAGTGGAGGAAAGTTCGAGGAACGTGTCAAAAATGGATTTCTGTCCTGGAGGTCGAGTGGAGGACGTTTCGAGTGGAGGAAAGTTCGAGGAAAGTTTTATTTGCGTGTTAAAATTCGGCCCTTAGTGTAGCTTAAGCTTGACTTGAAGTTGATTGTTTCTCATCGGTTGAACTAGGTTGATTTCCTACTTGATCACTGGCCTCTGATTCGGCCCAAAAAGAGTACCGAACGGACGGTCCTCTGATTAAAGTAAAATCGGGTGCAAATTGTGTCTCTATACGAATCAACAGCAAGGTTACCCGGCTTAAAAATGGCGCCGAGAACCGGCCGTCCGCCGTCCGTACGATATTTGGGCCGTGGTCCTGATGAATGCACAGGAGTAGCAATCAAAATCCATAGATCGCCTTCAGATACTTGGTCTGCAATTTCATATACACTACAACAAGTACCATAAGTTACATGCGGTCGCGTGAGTATACTATAGAACTCAAGAGTACTTGATGGAAACTTTTTATATGGAGTACTTACTGACTATTATACATTTGTAGAAAAGTCAAACGCGTTAACGAATTCGAGAATTCGCGAAGGTTAAGTTCGATGGTAAACCAGCGGCTCGAACCAGGCGAACGGGCGGGCGCCACGGATTTGCCGGATATTATTCCAGTCGGTTCCTATGTATGTTTTTTTCTCCCACTCTTATTTCCCCACATCTTCTCTTTAGAGTGGCGCCTTTGATATCTTCAAATTCTATAGTTTGAGATTTTAACTGTGACCGCCAGTGATTTTAATTTTTTTTTTTGTATGTCTCATTTGGTAATTTGGTTCAAGAGTCGTCAAACCGGTTTGAAACAAACCTATCGTCGTCGTGAACCTGAACTGAACCCGGAACCAATTTTACTAGCTAATTCTTAACCGAACCGAACCGAACCACAAATGATACACGTTCAAAAGCTCTTATCAGTCTTATCTGAGCGAACCAGATTATTCATAAATTCCTGTATTTTAAATTTTCCGCTTATCACTAAAACAGTCAACAAGCAAATTTAATTTCGTGACCAATGGTCACCGGTCACTTCTTTCGTGACCAAAGTTTCGAAATCACGGTCACTTATGGGAGCCAATCACAGACAAGGCGTTTCAAAATGCAAATGTTCCCTCCGATCACCTACTCGTCCGGTCACGTTTCACACGACCCACCTCGGGAGGTAGGTCTCGAAATTCGGAACTAAGCGGTTCCCGGTCACCGTTTGATACGGTACCGTACACAACCGTACGTTGCATGGCTCCGCCCACTTTTAGGTGACCGGAATCATAAAATTTCGGTCACCTACCGATTTTCGAAACCTGGTCATGAAATAAAATTTGCTTTAAGGACTTTTTAGCCCATAAGAGTTATGAGAGATAAGTCGTGTGCGGTTCGATTTCGACAAGTTTATTTTTCTGAACGTTATATGAATAACGAAGTATGATGATGAGGAGGAGGGGGCGACATCCGGCCGGGCGGGAGGTCTGGCGAGGAGGGAGAACAAGGGGCGGGGAAGGAACGAGGAAAAAAAACAGGAATGAACTTTGTGTAAGACAGCCCTATGAGCAAGGAAATATTTTGGCAATATTGTGACAATATTCTCGAACATTGCGGAAATGATTTTTTCAAACATTACAGCAATGCTGAGGAAATATTATTTATGGGACTCCGCAAATATTTCTTAAGAACATTTTCGTAATATTTGATAAAAGCATTTATAAAATTATTTTTTAAGAATTGTTTCTTCAATATTTGTTTTAAATATTTGCCTAGTCCCATAAATAATATTTCCTCAGTATTGCTGCAATGTTCACTGCGCATATTTTGATTAAATATTTTGACAATTGTTTCTTTTAAATGTTTTATTGAATGTTTTATTGAATATTTTATTGAATATTTCATTGAATATTTCATGGAATGTTTTTTCAATCTTTGTTTTAAATATTTGCCTAGTCCCATAAGTAATATTTCCTCAGTCGGCTTATATTTAGTCATTAATGGAAAGAAAGGGAAGATCAAAGGGAAGATGAAGATTAAATTTTAGCAGTAGGGAGGAGGGATGACAGTTGTGCCGAATCTTATGACAGACTGTTTCGCATTTTAAAGATAGCACAGTTCTAAAGATGCCTCGTTTGTACCTAATGTAACCCTGCTATTGCGACATCTCATTAATAATGTCTGATGTATTGACACATACATACTTGCAACTCCTCTTCAGATGGGATGCCACTAAAAAGAAAATGGTTTGAATCTGCGGAAAGTTGAGTTTTAGAGTGGATTTTAAAGGTAACTAGATGATAGATAATATTAATATGCATAGATTTATGAACGGAACTGATTACGTTAAAGACGCTTAAAAGGAAAGAATAAAGGAAAAAGGTGAATAAAAATAATAAATAAAGAGATAAATGAATATATTTAGATGCGAGGGAGCGCGCGCCATCTAGTGGTGCGGTTGTGCACCCGTAGTCGCGGTGGAAAGTTGCGATCGCGCCGACCGCTCCTGCGCTGTTCACCAATAGATCGCGCTGATGCTGCGTGCTTGACAAGCTAAGTTGACGCTTAAAATGTTGCAGCAAGTGGCGCTAACACTTGTAAAAGTTGGAAGTAAATTTTTAAAACGAACAATCCAAAATAGTTTATACAAGTTTATTTAAAACATTGCCCATATATTGTTAAAATTAAAACATTGTAAAAATATGTTTTTCACAATGTTACATTGAATATTTAACCAAATTATTGTCATAATGTTGTGCTAAAATGTTATTACAATGTTATATTATTATTTTTTTTTTTTAATATTGCAAAAATATTTTAAAGAAATATTATAAAGAAATATTTTTTTTAAAGTTGAGACAATGTTCATGTAAATAATTTAATTGAGTGTTTGAAACTATATTTAATAATAACATTGCAATAACATTTATTTCGAATGTAAAATTCCAACATTGAAAAATCACATTTTTAAAATGTTGTTTTGAAATGATTCACGTGAATGTTGCAAGTAAACATTGCAAGAATACTGCACCTGAAAGTTCAATTTCAATATTGCAAATAAACATTGTAAAAATGCTGCTTCTAAAAGTTTCATTTCAATATTGCAAATAAACATTGCTGCAATATTGTTTTTTGGGCCTTGTTCATAGGGAGAAATCTCATGTGTCATAAGCGGCTCCAAAGCGCGACGCCCGACGGGCACGGCGTCAGGGACTCGCCACCAGCCGCGGGTATTATAAACAAAACGAATTACTTGGATATACATGGAACCATGGGCCGCCAGTCGGTCGCCCGTCCTCCTCCATCGCCCCGTCGTCGCGGCGCGCGGCTAGCTTTCAGGCGTCCTCTTTTGTTCCCTTAAAAAGGCGACGCAAAGTCCCAAGCACAGTCTTCCTCAAGCCCTTTGCCGCCTGGCATCGCGGGATCGCGGGGAAAACAGCAAATCCTCCACGGATCCTCGCCACCGTCGACGTCTCAATGGCGCGGCGGCGGCGGCGCCCCGACGACCCCCCGAGAGTCCGAGACACCAACCGGGCGTCGCTCTCTTTAAAGATTCAACCCCTCCTGATATATCCCGAGCTCATTTTTCGCATTTAATTTATCTATGGTCTCCTCTCGATATGGTGGCTCCGTCAATATACACATAGCGCCAAATGTCGATCGCTCATTTTCAAACATCGAAGCGCGGCGTCGCTGGTATTATCTAGAGGAGCTTTACCGGGGATATTCGGAGAGGGGGACGACTTACAGATGACGAATCTAATCCTAATCTTGTAAATCGAGAGTAGATTATTTATTCGGTTTTTACCGACCTTTGTAAGAAAAATCGAATTTCAAATGGGGTGGTAAACCGTGTCCTTACGAGCTATGCGGCCCAGGCGGAGCGGGGGAGTTTAAGCCCCCCCCCCGAGGTCCCCCGTGGTCCCCCGAGGTCCCCCCGAGGTCCCCCGAGGTCCCCCGAAGTCCCCCCGAGGTCCCCCGAGGTCCCCCGAGGTCCCCCCGAGGTCCCCCCGAGGTCCCCCGAGGTCCCCCAGAGGTCCCCCAAGCCCCCCCTACAAAAAATTTGGAAACAAAAAAAGTTTAATCATTTGGCCATATGATTTGGCCTATACCCCAAAATGTCGGCTCTCATGGAGAATTCAAGGAGCAGAAACGAAAAGGTTTTCAAATACAGAATGTGTTTTCCCCTAAAACGTGGCTGGATTGTTAGAGAGAAAGGGTCATCAAGTAGCTCGATGATCAGAGTTGTCAAGGATCAAATGCATGCGAGAAGCAAAAAAAAAAAAATAAAATAAATAAATAAAAAAAAATTAATCTGTTTTTCTCCACTGCTAAGCCCTTAGACCCCCCAGGAAAAAATGCCTGTTTTTCGCCCAAGCTATATGCGGCCCTGTCAAAACCGCGACGTGCTAGCTATGCATTTAGCTGATGGAGGTGTTGCACACTTTTGCTATAAGCAATTCAATAGTCGATTTTGGTGTAAAAACCTCGAAAAATAACGATGACAGCACTAAAAATTTCCGAAATCCACTCCTAAACTCGATAAACGATTTTATATTTGCGCGGGCGTAATGGTGGCTGAGGGCAGTAACAATGGGAGATTCCCATCTAACAATACTGTGACTCCACCAAGAAGTGACCAATAAGAGACGAATTTTATTTGACACTGGTGTCACTATAGGTGTTGCGGTACCATTCATCACTCTGATGACCAATTTCTCTGTGAATCATCCTTGTCAGCATAGAGAGAGTGACGAAAATAAAATAGGAATCTCTTATTGTTACTGAACTCGGCCACCATTACGCTTTCGCTAATAAAAGCGTTCATTGAGTTTAAGAGTGGATTTCGGGAAATTTTAGTGCTGCCATCGTTATTTTCCGAGGTTTTTACACCAGAATCGACAGTTAAATCGTTTATAGCAAAAGTGTGCAACAGCCCCATTGTAAGGTGGATTCGTCTAAAGAGTAAAGAGATGACCTAAGTACATAGTTTTGTGTTTGTAGTGCATCTGTAAATACTGAAAATATTAGAATCCATATTCAATATTCCCCGCAGATGAATTTCCATTGTGGATTCCAATGGCAGCTCGCCGGGTGAGGCAAGTGAGGGACTGCCTCATTTGATTCAGGAAAGGAAATGGAAGGAAACGTAAGCCATTCTTAAAATCACATGGAAAGTAGCACGCAGACTAACCGTACGCATCTGCACTGTTTTAGTCTATCTGTAAAAATGAAGGCGAAAAAAATTCGAATTGCTGGAAGTTTCAGATGGAGTAAGTATGTGATCAGTTATAGAGTCCCTTGATGGAAATATTGTATAGGGAGTACCGACACGAGCTCAACGAGTTGTGATTGGTCGTTGGTTTTAGGCTCTCGCGGAGTCGAGCAGGAGTCGACGACATCGAAGGCTCCACACGAAAGGAGTCGATTCGTAGAGGAACGTATGGGCACGGACCGGAATGCCGGCAAATCCGCCAGTCCACCACTGGTCCACTGTCGAACTTAACCTTCGAATGCGTTCACGCGGTCGACAAAATCGACTCCTGTCAAAATGCATAAAGTGTCGTGTCGGTACTCCCTATACAATATTTCCATCAAGAGACTCTAATCAGTTAGCGTCAATGGAGCTGTTGCAAACTTTTGCTACATAGGCTTATTAATAGTTGAAAATGGGGTATGACCCTGTAAAAATAACGATTAGCGCACTAAAAAATCACGAAATCCACTCCTAAACTCACAAAATGCTTTTAAACGCGAGACCGTAATGGCGGATGGGGCCGCGGTTTGCATTGGGTTTCCCTAGCTTCAATCAGCGCCATCTACAGGAGGTAGTCTCGCAACACCACACAAGAAGAAGAAGAAGCACACAATTGCCATAAGAAAACCGCGGCCTCAGCCGCCATTACGGTCTCGCATTTAAAAGCATTTTGTGAGTTTAGGAGTGGATTTCGTGATTTTTTAGTGCGCTAATCGTTGTTTTTACAGGGTATTACCCCATAATCAACTATCAATAAGCCTGTAGCAAAAGTTTGCAACAGCTCCATTGTGCGTTGGAAAGAAGTCATAGTTAACTATTCGTACGCGCCGGTACCGTTATAGTCTACCTTAAAAATGAAGGCGCACCCCTACAAGTAAGACACGATTTCCCGATCAGATCCCGGGATCTTTCGGTCAGAGTATTTACATTTGAATCGGATATTTGGAGCTGTGCGTCGACATTACGTCAACGTGTGACCCCTCCTCACCTTTTTTACCTTTCAGACACGACCCGGTCTCTAATGAAGCCGGTCTATTCTATGATGTCGTCCATTTCTCTCTCTATATTTGTCATTTTTCTCCTATTTTTCTTTCCTCCCTTTGTTTCCGCCCTTTTATTCCTGTCACGTCTGGCTGACCCAAAATGGACAGCAGCACACCGGGAAATTTCCTGTTAGATCAGCCTCCCTCCCTTCCCCCCTCCCACAGGGCACTCAGTGCCTATAGGTCTTCGTTTTTGTTACCTCACCAAATCTTAATACCACGTTGTTCATACGGAGAAAAATTTATATTAGGGGCTACCAGAACTACTTCTACGGAATAGTTAAATGTAAATTCTGGTATTTGTGAAGATATTGCTGGTTTCAACGAAAAGTGTATTTTGAATATAACCAAAAATCTAATTAAGGATACCTCCGCGAATGAACATTTAAATATTACGTAGAAGTATACTTCTGGTAGCCCCAAATATAAATTTTTCTCCGTGCAGCGGAAAATTCTGAGTAGAAATGACCGAAATTTCATCGTAAATGTTGAACTCGGATCGGATAAATAGGTTGATTACACCTTAGGTTAAAAGATATTTGAACTTACCCAGAACCGTAACTACACCTCTTCGGGCAAGATAAATGACGAGGGCCCCTCTCAAGTGAGTGTGGGGGGGGGGGATATTCGTTGGAAGCCCCAAGGCACTGCCTCGAATGCCGTATGGTAGTTATGACCCTGTAAAGAGTTTTCAAAACTTCTACACTCTGCTCTTACACGCCATCAACAATGTTATTATAAATGAGAAAATAGACTGACGAGCAGACCTGTTCATCTCGGGGGCAGACATGGCGTATAGGGTTCTCAAAGCTTCTCTTCTGCTCCTCCGAGGCATCGCCTATGTCATTTTGAATAGAAAAATAGACGTACGAGCAGACCAGATCTTCATGGGGGCTTTCTAACGGTAACATAGCAAAGGACTACTCTCAAAACTTCGCCTCTGCTCTTCCGGGGCATCTTCTTTGGAATTTTAAACGGGTAAATACACTTACGAGCAGACCTGTTCGTATTGAGGGCTTCCTAACTCCAATATGAAAATAGGCTCTCAAAATGTCGCCCCTCTGCTCTTTCGGGGCATTTCTTATGTCATGTTGAATAGGAAAATAGACTTACGAGCAGACCTGTCCATATCAGGGACTTCCTTACAGCAACATGAAAAAGGGTCAGGGCCATTGGCGGATACAGGGGGGTGGCGAAGGGGGCGACCCCCCCCCCCGTTCAGCCGAAAAAAGGTGAAAAGAGGGGGTGTTACGTAAATAATTAGTAACGATAGTTAGAGTATTGATTTATAGTTTATTTAACCAATAGTTGATAACAATGGAATACACGATAAGATTTTATAGTTGATTTTATTGTTACTATCGTTGGAGAGGATTCTTAGTTGCTCTCTTTTAGTCGTGATATGACAGATTTGATTATTTTCACCTAGAGGTTGCTAAAGAGAGGTTATTCTAAAAACATATTATCAAATAAGCTAGAAAAGTGCGTGACAGGAGGAAGGAAAGAGAGAAGAAAGAAAAAGGGGGTCATTGGGGGCAACGCTCCCAAGTTTGCCACCCCCGTTCTCGGGGGCTAGATCCGCCAATGACCAGGGCCTTACCTCCTAGAGTCCCGGCCAAGATAAATTACGGGGGCTCCAGGCCCCTCTGGCCTCTATTATTTGATAAGTGAGTGGGAGTTTGTGGAGCTTCCCGCTTCCCGCTAAAAAAACAAATTAACCGCTGCCAAAGAGGTGCGCGCAGAGACAATATACAGGGTGTTTTTTTTTATCTCCCCCCCCCGGTTTTTTTTTCTTGCTAATTGAGATAAAATGTTACGGTTTGGACCATTCTTCATCATTTTGGCTGAATTTTCTTTTTTTGGGGGTCGAAACCCCCCAATCTCCCTAGGGGGGCCCCCAGGGGGGCTATCTCTAAAATTTCAAATGGCAACTCCTATCTTGTGATACATCGTTCGAAAGGGCGTAAAATTCTAAGACTTTTGGCGCAAACTGGAAGTTGATATCGTTATTCGTTTTCGATATATCGAATTTCAAAGTTCGATTTGGACCCATTTTCAAAAAACCATTACTCCACTTTGGAAAGTCGGAATTAAAAAAACTATGGGTCCAAAATACTCTAAAAAGCAAGGCCTTTTTCCGATAACTAAATGGTTTTGACATAAAATTAGTCTAAATTTGATTTTAGAGCCCCAAACTTTTTTTTAAAAATTTTGCCCCTAAAAGGGGCTATCTTGAAAATTCCCTTCCGCGACCCTTATTGAATGATACGTCGATGATAGAAGCATAAAAAAATAAACATTTTGGCGCAATCTGGATATCTATATCGTTTTTCGCATTCAAGATATCGAATATTGAAAGTTCAATTTTTGCCTATCTTCAAAATTCGATATCTCGAATACGAAAGACGATATCGATATCCAAATTGCGCCAAAATGTTCGGTTTTTTATGCTTCTTTAATCGACGTATTATAAGGGTCGCGGAAGGGAATTTTCAAGATAGCTCCTTTTAGGGGCAAAATTTTTAAAAAAATTTTGGGGCTCTAAAATCAAATGTGGATTAATTTTATGTCAAAACCATTTCGTTATCTGAAAAGTACTTGCTTTTTAGAGTATTTCGGACCCATAGTTTTTTTAATTCCGACTTTCCAAAGTGGAGTAATGGTTTTTTGAAAATGGGTCCAAATCGAACTTTGAAATTCGATATATCGAAAACGAATTACGATATCAACTTTCGGTTTGCGCCAAAAGTCTTAGAATTTTACGCCCTTTCGAATGATGTATCACAAGATAGGAGTTGCCATTTGACATTTTAGAGATAGCCCCCTGGGGAGCCCCCCAGGGGAGCTGGGGAGGTTTCGACCCCAAAACAAGAAAATTCAGCCAAAATGATGAAGAATGGTCCAAACCGTAACATTTTATCTCAATTAGCAAGAAAAAAAAAACTCAGGGGGGGGGGAGATAAAAAAAAAACACCCTGTATAATAGAGACCACGCACTACTAGCCGTGCGCGCGGTGGCTCACTTTATTTTTGGAGCTCAACAGAAATTAACTTGGGGAGCATGAAAGAGCACCATCCAACATGGACCATACGTTGACTGATGCAATTTCGGTGCTTCGGATTCACGAGGCAAAAATCTCAACGACGTTTCTCATCGGTCGACGCATAGTCCATGTTTGCGGTGTTCTGTTAAAAAACACCGAAAAAACCGTTCCGGGGTGACCCTGAAAAAAAAGTTGCCACCGCGCGCAAACATGGGCAAGATAGATAGTATGCGTGGTCTCTATTATGCAGGGTGTTTTTTTTTTCATCCCCCCCCCTTCTGATATTTTTTTCTTGCTAATTGAGCTAAAGAGTTGCGGTTTGGACCATTCTTCATAATTTTCAACGAATTTCCTTTTTTTGTGGTAACCCCCCCCCCCCCCCCCAAGCCTCCCTAGGGGGTCCCTGGGGGGGCTATCTCAAAAATTTCAAATAGCAACGCCTATCTTGTGAAACATCGTTTGAAAGGGCGTAAAATTCTAAGACTTTTAGCGCAAACTGGAAGTTGATATCGTTTTTCGTTTTTGATCGAATTTCAAAGTTCGATTTGGACCCATTTTCAAAAAATCATTACGCCACTTTGGAAAGTCAGAATTAAAAAATAAACTTTCACCTATCTTCAAAATTAGATATCTCGAATACGAAAAACGATATCGATATCCAAATTGCGCAAAAATGCTCACATCAGTTTTTTTTGTTTCTTCGATCGGCGTATCATTCAATAAGAGTCGCGCAAGGGAATTTTTAAGAAAGCCTCTTTTAGGGGCAAAATTTAAAAAAAAAATTGGGGATCTACAATCAAATGTGGACTAATTTTTAGTCAAAACCATTTCGTTGTCTGAAAAGTACTTGCTTTTCAGAGTATTTTGGACCCATAATTTTTTTAATTCCGATTTTCCAAAGTGGGGTAATGATTTTTTGAAAATGGGTCCAAATCGAACTTTGAAATTCGATATATCGAAAACTATATCAACTTCCGGTTTGGGCCAAGAGTCTTATAATTTTACGCCCTTTTAAACGACGGAGCACAAGATAGGGGTTGCTATTTAAAATTTTTGAAATATCCCCCCCCCCCCGGGTCCCCCTAGGGAGGCTGGGGGGGTGACCACAAAAAATGAAAATTCATTGAAAATGATGAAGAATCAAACTGTTATTCTTTAGCTCTAATAACAAGAAAAAAATCAGGGAGGGGAGATGAAAAAAACACCCTGTATACTGTCTCTGGGTGCGCGACAGTGCGCGTTCCTTTTCGTCGTTGCGTCGGTTTGAAATTACCGCCATATGCTGCCGCAACAGTCATCTCAGAAGGTACCGCACCGTTGAGCGCAATAGTAGAGCGGCAGTTTTGCTGACCTATCATTTTGTCACAATTTGTGAATTGGAGGTCGATCTTCTGTCGTAAGTTTATTTGTTTGGTACGTAATAAACATGATCTAAGTAAACAGGTCGGTCCGTCCCGACCGGAAACGGGGTTGAGTGTGCCATCGCGTATATTTCGACTACCAATATGGCGGAGTAAACAAAAACGCTGACAGACTGTCTTCGAAATGTAATTTTCCTCATATAGTCGATCAAAATGTTCAATAAATGACTGAAACTTGTTTATTAGGGTTCTAGAATGGTTCTCGAAAGAATTGCATGCCTTTTGGCTCTGTTTTATTGTTCAATAATGTGTGCTTTGTGTAAAATAATGAGTGACGATATCACCGCGTCGAGCCGTTGTCAAATTCTCATTTGCCCATTTGCCCAAAGCTTATATATTACGTTATAAAAGTTAAAATATAATGTTGAGTGGCATGAAAATATTCCTTAGATCCTAGTGAACAAGTTTCAGTCACTTATGGGACGTTTTGATCAATCGTAAGAGAACAATTTGTATTAAACGACAGCTAGTCGGCTTTGCGCCCCCATTCTCATTTTGCCCAAAGCTGATGTATTACGTTATAAAAATAATAATATAATGTTAAGTGGCATGAAAATCTTCCTTAAATCCTAGTGAACAAGATTCAGTCACATAATGGACGTTTTGATCAATCATAAGCGAGAAATTCGTATTAAACGACAGTTAGTCGGTATTTCTCCATAAGTCCCCATTATAAAAAAATTCTCATTTGGGCAAAGCTACGTATTTCGTCCCAAGTGCAGTAACATAATGTTAATAGGCATGAAAATCTTCCTTATATCCTAGTGAACAAGATTCAGTCACATATTGGACGTTTTGATCAACCATAAGAGAGAAATTCGGATTTAACGAGAACTAGTCGGCATTTCTCCATAAGCTTCAATGTTAAAAAAATCGCCTCTTGGGCAAAGCTGCCGTAGTGCAAACATAGGGGTTGGCGTTTCCGGTGAATCACTATCGGACCGACCTGTTTACTTAGATCATGGTAATAAATGGCTGGTACCCAATGTGTCGATGTGCTTTACATCGAAAAAGCGAAAAAGTCATTACATCGAACGCTTATTTGACCGAACGGACACAACATCGAACGGTCGTTGCATCGATTGACGTTTGATCGAACGGCGTTGCATCGAATGACGATTGATCGAACGGCGTTGCATCGAATGGACATTCGGTCGAACGGTCGTTGCATCGATTGACGTTTGATCGAACGGCGTTGCAGCGAATGAACATTCGGTCGAAGGCTCTTTGAATCTATTGACGTTGCATCGAATCGAAAAGTCTTTGGATTGCTCGGCTTCGTTGCCAGACTGTGTTTTATTATTGTTTTATTTTTTCTTTCTCATTTGTTTACTTGCAGGTTATGATTTAACTTGATATGCACAGAATAGTACGATCAGAATGAAAACTTGACTTAATTTTAGAGTTCTTGCTTGGAATTGACAGCTATTTTGTTTGCTGAGAAGTGTGAGAAAGTGAGGACGTCTGCAGTATCAGATTCTGAAGCAAGAGCTGATGCATCTCGATTGTCTAGTGCTATTGAAAAACAAGTCCATCAGCGATCAATGATTCTTCCTAATTAAATTTAATGCGTATCAAAGGAGCATTTTAAAAGAATCTATAGTGAGAGTACAGTCTGTGTGTCCATTTCTGTGATTCAGGAGCCGCTGCCCGAATTCATTTTTTTCACCAAATATTCTATTGGCTTTACCATCAGAAATTCTTGACGACAACGCTAGTAACACAGTGGTTCTGCTCATGAATTTTTTTTTGCTCTGATTGACCAACTTAACCGCGCAAAGAGCACTCAAAGAACTCCTCTAACACAGTCTTACTCTTACAGAGCTTTTGCCAGTTAATGAAGATGACCGCAATCAAATCATCTCTCCTGAGTTTTCTTGGTTCCTCGTCAACAGCACCCTAAAATCAAACACACACAGAGGTAGCTCGTCTCAAAGACAAGTAGAATAGCCGCAGGGAAGTCCTCAGAGTGCACCTAACAAAGGCGAAAAGTGTTCAATCTGAGGAAGTGATAATGCATGCGAGAGTGGTTTGCCGAGTGGCATCAATTTAAGGTTTCTAGACTCTGCGCTGAACTAAAGCAAGAGTCAGGGTTTTCAGCGGGAAAATTGAAATGTGCAATAGCTGATTTTATAGCTCTTACTTTATACCGGATTACCGCATGTGGGTATAGCGTATCGCAGAAGTGGAGGTGGCACTCACAGGTGATGGCTAGTAGTACCTCAAACTTGTTTCTCTTAAAACAATTCTGAAAGGTTAGATTTCTTTTTTGAGATTATTTCATAATTTCCAAACGAATAATCTTATCCTAACCATCAACAACTAAAGATGATTCAGAGGAATTTTATAGGAAAATTTGCAGATACTTACTTGTAGCAGATAGAAGGTATGACTGCTGCGCATTAAAATACTATCTAAAGTCAAACTTTGCTTCTACGCAGGATATTCAGACGCTGAGTAGAACAGTTTAAATTTTAGAAATACTTATACTTCAGAATTCAAGGCGTCCCATATGTCCACCACTCCAGATCTTTGCGCTGAAGCATAAGCTCTGCTGAGCCACAAAAAACAATGAAAGATACATGGGGAACTTTAAGGTAGAAAAAACTGACAATCATTCTTCCGGAAGACAGTAGGTACAAGCATAATATATTATGACGATGGTAGGTTCAACAACGAGACGGACAACCTGTATCACGGAGGATCTTTCGTTTCGGTATCGTTACGAGTTTGCATTAAATCAATGGCTTCTGCGCAACTCGATGCCAGGTGATCACTACTTCAAACGATCGAGTAAACGACAGTAACTCATCGTTCCTTCGACCGTTTCAATCGTTACGAGAGGCTCAAAACGATTGATCAGTCGAGCCATAAGGTACACGTAAACGACGATAACGAAAACGAAACGAAACGATCCTCCGTGATCACCCCCCTGTATCAGTGAACATATGAGGAAGGGATCATTGCTCCACGACTAGGCGACACTGGGACAGAGCCAGAATTGTTTTGTTTATATAAGCTTATTTACCCGCTTGCATCCATCGAAATGAGATACATGAAATTGGATTAATTGGAAGAAGTAAGTAAGTACTGAGCCGGTATCTAGCACTTGGGAAGTGCCCCGCGAATGTAGAGATAATCGACTTTTCGAAGCAGTTCATGGTCTCAAATTATTTTTCCTAGCCACAGTGAACCATGATAAACAATAGGCACACAGAAAACCACAGTTTAAAGACTTTCCAATTTATTTCTTTACGTTTTTCAGAGAAGTAGTCGTCAAGTTCAAAAAGTGCACCGACCATTCACTGCAAAAATCAAAACACACAGGAAATGATGCTACAAGTCAGAGCGCGAAATTTTCCCTACGCTCGAGCTGGGAAACTCTCAGCATGACATAATAACTAGTTGGAGAGATCGAGTTTCACAAATTTTGAGACTTTGAGGAATTTAACAAAGCTGGAGTGTATTTTGGAGAAGATTGGCCAATAATTTTGAAATCTGATGCGGAAATTTGAACTTCCGAGAAATTAATGAGCAGCAGTCATGGAATAGCCGGGATAGTTACCACTCAATTTAGGCTGTGGTTGGCTGCTCTGGAGAAGGTTTTGGTAGCGAATTTTGAAAAAACGGGCTGAAGAAATTTTCAGATTTTCGGAATTTTCTCCGTAAAAAGAAGGTTTTAGCTATTTTACCGCCCATCCGGGCTGTCAATTATGCACTATAAGTTACGGGAAAACCGAAAATTGCGGTCTCGTGGCGGAATAAGAAATTATAAACGAGATAGAAAAAGAAGTCATGGATAGTTTTCAGAATTCAAGATTCTGTGTCACTCTAGTGATGTAGCTAGGGTTTGGATCTGAAAAATAAATCAATTCATGTCGCATATTCGAACACTTTTCAAATACCAGAAAGAAAAGGATCGTCATTTTACTAACATAAAAGTATCAAAGGCTTTTTATTGTTTTTTTGTATTTTTGCCTTAATATGGGTATATTGGCAAAAATGTCCTTCGATAAAAATAAATCAAAATGTACCTAAGTACCTACATTTTTTGATACTTCGAATCACTTTCCTCTCATGAATTCTACGCAGACATTATTCGATAGTATGTAAGCAAGATGGGAACTTTTCACGATATATTTTATCGCGCTGCCAAAGATTACCTACTGGCTTTATTAAGATTGGTCCATATTCACCGTTATGACCGATCCCATCATGAAATTTGACACAAATGAAACAGAACAGTATCGATACCTTATTATTGCCCCAAGCTGCGCATCCACAACAGGAATGATTTCATAGGGGTTTAATCATGGTCTGATTCTGTTTTCTTTAATTTTTGGCAAATTTTGTGATGATAGTAAAATACCAGATTAAATAGGACCATTATTCAAATATCAAAAATTTATCTAAAGTATTTTGATTATAATTCTTTTCTATCGATAAATGTGGGCAGAAAAGCAAAGCTCAACAAAAATAAGTAAAAATGTTTGAATAAATTTTCGATACTTCAAATCGCTAGTACATTTAAATTACTCTAAAATTTGTGCTTCACTCTCCCACACTAAACCCCCCCCCCCCCCCCAATAAGCGAGGACTGTCTGGAAACAAAGGCAAGTCAGAGAAAAGTCAGGACTATCTCAAAAATTTGTTCCCACCACCGACGATGCATTGACTGAAAGAAATTATTTTACCGCAATGTAGTGATGTCAATACTTCAAATTCAAAGTATCGATACCTCGGTACCTACTCCATACTAGTCAGTATTAGTACCAAACAGGCTATGATACCATCGGTATAATGCTGTAGTCCACAAGGTAAATAAACACTTCTTATTTTATCTATAACAACAGGGTTTCATCTACCTTGACTGTAGTTGGTTGTTGCTGCATGTCAGCACTAATGAACCACATCATACTTCCAGAAACTTTAAGTCCTGCTCAAGTAATTAACCCTCTCTCCACTTTTAAACACCCCTTATCTCTTTTGTGGCCTGAATGTTTTGTTTATTCTAATTTCCACTTATCTAAATATCGATGCCAAAGTATCGATACTGGTATTGGTACCATAGTATCAATACCAAAACCCAGTAGTAGGTACCGACAACCCTACCATAATGGCAAGTATTGTTCACACACCCAGTTACCTATCAGTCTTTCCCTTGATTGAAATGTCTGAAATTTTTGACTTTACGAAGGCTAAATTATTCCTATCCAATGACTGAAGATATTTGATTAAATTAGAGCGAGGAGCGTTTTATCAACAAATCTCAATTGAGATGAATAAAAAGTAATGACCGACTATTTTCAAGAGGCTCGGGACCAATTTTGTGCGCACATTAAAAATGATCCTTCAAACAATTTCATAGGCAGAACTAGGAATTTTTTCTGGGGGGGGGGGGGGGGGGGAGTTCCAAGGGATCTTCGAGACACCTCAAGACCGCCCCCCTTCCAAGAGGGGTATACCATGACCTCCCCCCCAACTTACTTAGGCGTATGATGTACTTACAGTCACAGTCGACGAATTAAATAATGTCAGATAACGTCCTGGATTTTGACTTAAGTAGGCCACATGCGATGCTTTTTACTGTGATAGGTATCGCAGGTAGTCTACTTGAACCAAAATATAAGGCGGCATCTGCCATTCTTTTGTCGACTGTAAGTACCCACATCATGGCTGGGGTGCGAAACAACTAGGCAATCGCAAAATTAAATGATAAACATCATATACTGTAATATTTTTTTTTTGCTGTGGGTAAACGTTTTTTTGTTTCCAAAATTTTCTGGGGGGGATTAGCCCCCTCCAGCCCCCCCCTCCCCCTATTTCCGCCTATGAACAATTTCTTGACAAGGAAAAGAATGAAGGCAATCTTTTTAATTTTAATTTTTAAAAGCAAAGGACTTGTTGCCGCACATGGCCTTAAAACTGATGTATCCTAAATTGGAGTGAAACTGAAATGCCTTCAATTCACAGTGATACAATTGTGCAAACGGCAATTCCAATCAGACTAACTATGCCGACCAGAGGCGGCGCGGTTAATTTGGTAGCGTTGGATTTAATCCATTTAAAGTATTAAAGAAGGTCAAAATATTAAGGGTGCACAGTGCAATTCCTTAAATAATTATTTTACATGTGCACTTATAGATGGACAAAATTCAACGTTGTCACTGTTGTCAGAATGAGGTGCCACTGATGCCGACTTGAGTATGAGGATATAAAATCACACTGGGGAAGCTGCAAGACTTGTCAGAAACAATTCATCCATGCTACTGATTAGGCGTGTGCCTAGAGGAGAGTAGACTTTCACAGATAATGAATACGATGTGAGTATTTGGTGAAAAGAAAATTTCAGAAAAAGATCTAGTCGCAAAACTGATGAATTAGATCAATTTTGAGCAGATAAAACGAGAATGTGATTGGTTCAGTCAAGCAAACTGTTGGAATTATTGAGATTAAGGCATCTAGTCTAATTGAGGATGAATGAAAACTGTTGAAACTTTTTACGAGGTAAATATTTATTATCTAAGAGGAACATCAAGTGAATGCATGATTTATGATTAGTCAGCATGCTGCGCACACGGTAATTTTTTCAGAATTTTTTTATTTTTTTCTCTCCATCCTCTAAGGTACGAAGTTACGAAATAATTTGGAATGTCCAGAGGCTTGAAAACTTCTATCGGTCACAGCAGCATGCAATTATTATCTTCTGAAAGAGTAGTCTAGTTCCCAACTGACTGTAAACAATCCAGATTCTGAAAAAGAGAGAACAGTTTATGAGACTTTTGACATTGAAACAATGAAACACCGCGAGACAAAGGAGGAAGATAGCTTCGTTTCAAAGCTAGAGCCACCGCTAGGTACTTTCAATCCTTCAATAAAGTCGCTTGGAATCAAATTCCTCTTTGAATTAAAGGTTTTCAGCTGTCCCAAAAATGTCCCCGTAAAATCAGATGATAACAGTTTAGGGTAGTTGACAGAATGCTTTTCCAAAAATAATTTTTTTTTAGTTGTTCATGAGGACAATAACTCAAACTACTGACGCCGCGTGGGGGTCGATGCATCCACAACCAGCCACGTTCTGTCCCCCTTCTTAGAACAGATCTCGTAGTTAAGTATGGAGGACATACCCAGTGGCGTCGCTAGGGGGGCCGGGGGGCCCAGGGCCCCGGGTGCCACCATCCTTGGGGTGACACCCACCGGAGAGAAAGAAAAAGAGAAAGGAAAAGGAAAAAAGGAAAAAAAGGAAAAAAGAAAAAAAAGGAAAAAAAAGGGGGGGGGAGAAGAAAAGAAATAAGGGAAGGAAAAAAAAGGAGGAAAACGAAAGGAAGGAAAAAATAAAGGTAGTTGAAGGAAAGGGGAGTGGGAGGAAGGAAGAAAGGACAGTTTGCCACGGGTTCTATACCGGACTGTAGGTAAGGACTCATGGTCTGGAGTCTGGGGGGTGACACCCAACCTGGACCGGTCAAGAAAAACCACTCTAGACAGTTAGAAAATGGAAGTCAAAGAATACATATCATCAGGATGGTGAACACCCCCCCCCCCCCCCCCAAGTCTCTACCCCATAAATTTTTCTCGGTTTCCTCAAATGAAACCCGGAAACCCCATTAAACTGGGTTTTCAAAGGGTTAAATTTTCAACATTTTCCGGGGGTGGACCCCCGTACCCCCCGTTAACCTGGGTGGTATTCCATACCCCCCAGACCTCCCGGTGAGTGGGGTGTGTGAACAGTAGGTGCGTCAACTCAAACCCTCCCTACCCTCGAAACAATTTCTGGCAGCACCACTGCTTCATTACTTTATTCTGTTAAGTTAGCAAACATATTATCATTATTTTATCAAATTAATAGTGAGTGCTCAAAACCTTTGATGATATTTGCTTTCCTCTTTACCTAATGGCATTGAATTTGGATTTTTAAATCTGTATCTTTTGATGAGCGAGGATGGAAAAGGGTAGGAGGAGAAGGGGAAGGGGTGGGGTAGGGGGAGAAGGTGAGGGAGCAGGGGGGTCAGTGGAAATCGTCGTTCTGAGTTACTTTTTTAATGGGGAAGGGGGTGACACCCGGCACTTGGGCCCCCCCTAAAAAAACACCCAGCGATGCCACTGGACATACCCACTGAAAAAAGCTCGGGTTTTCCTTCCGAAAGCGGTGAGACGCATTCCTTGGAGCAGGGTGCATGATGTTTGTGCACCATAAATCAGGCAGGAGGCTGTCTCTCCACCTGCGGTCGAAGAAATACCCCAATCTGCAAGAGTGTACATTGCCGAGTGACTCAGGATTGCAGGTACGTCGGACCGGGGCTCATGGGCAGGGAGGTGATCTTGGAGGATCGGATCGTTTTGGTATCATAATCATTATCGTTTTTACATATAACCTTATGGGTGACTCAACTGATCGCATCGTTTTGGACCTCTCGTAACGATTAAAACAGATGAAAGGAAACGATGAGTCAGGGGCTGTCGTAATCTCAATCGTTTGAAGTAGGAAGAGGTGAGGAGGGGATCACCTGTGCAATCGAGCTGCGCAGAAGCAAGCCCATTTGATTTAATGCAATCAATAATGATAACGATACCCAAAACGATCCGATCCTCCGTGATCTTGTCCCAGGCTCCCTGCAAGATTCTGAAGATAATTGTTTCAAATATTTGGAGATCAAAGGTATTCAGAATATCGTGAACCTTTCTAGATCACTTCTCTCAGTGATGATCATCATACTTTTTAGAAGGCGCATCAATAAAGTTAGAGGCTGTTTCAGATAGCCTAAGTTTTGACAGTTCTTTTTTTACATGCGTGAAAGGACGATATCAAGTCTTCAATTACGGTTTAATGTTAATATTCACTAATTACAATAGTTAACCGAGTCTACTTTGTGGCAAAAAGTTCTAATGATTCACGCAGTAAGCGGCGTCAACATTTTCACGCATGTAAACAAAGAGCTGTCAGAACCGAAGTTATCTAAAACGGCCTCTACTCATCGCAACTGGTTAGATCAACTCTGAACTAACCTAGGTTGAACCCAAAGTAATGCGCAAGTCACATTCGGAACTTTCCACAGATTAGCAGATTAAAAACGCTGAACCCCCACCCTAATCAAAGCAAATTTTGTTGTTAGACTTGGGGAATAGATGGTCCGTGTCCTGAACATTGAATGTCCATCATAATTATAAAATAGAAAATTTGGCAAGTACGTCCCTCATGTATAGGTCGTTTCAGAAGTGCAGGCGCACCTTGACCAATAATCTCAAGAACTTTCCAACGTTATTCCTCAGAATACGGGTAGAAAATCAATGAGAGCGTTAGCTTCCCGTTGAGGAATGCTAAGAAATCAGCAGGTCAAAGTCGTGGCCAAGCTTTTATACAACTTGAAGGGATGGAAATTGAAAACTCCCCACAGATTATCAGCCTACACATCTGAAACAAACTCTAGGAGTGTGTAACAATTTGTTACAAAAAGAGAATTTAAAGAGCAAAGAGAGCTGAATAGTGAATGGTGAACTTACCACTGATCGAATCAACAGAATCGGTTCGCTGATTCGGGGGGAAGTCTCTTCAGTCTGTGTCGTAAGTAGGCAGTAAAAGCGCTTGTATCTCCATTGCATACAGCAAAATTCACTTCTAAGAAGATTCAGACTCTGATTTAATCAAAAGATCAGTCGGGAATACTTGGCTGTTTATCGGCCTTTAGCATTCGCTCTCGGCAGCGCGGATCGTGAAAAAAATCATAAATGAAGTAAGAACTACTACATCTGATAAGATCGTGCGAATAAAGGGATGAATTACTTAAAAACCGACAGATAGGTAAAATGAAACCGATTGGCAAACACTTAAGTAATTCCGGAATGGTCGGAATGAATACAACTTATTAAATAATAAATAACCTGCAAGCAAACAAATGAGAAAGAAAAAATAAAACAATAATAAAACACAGTCTGGCAACGAAGCCGAGCAATCCAAAGACTTTTCGATTCGATGCAACGTCAATAGATTCAAAGAGCCTTCGACCGAATGTTCATTCGCTGCAACGCCGTTCGATCAAACGTCAATCGATGCAACGACCGTTCGACCGAATGTCCATTCGATGCAACGCCGTTCGATCAATCGTCATTCGATGCAACGCCGTTCGATCAAACGTCAATCGATGCAACGACCGTTCGATGTTGTGTCCGTTCGGTCAAATAAGCGTTCGATGTAATGACTTTTTCGCTTTTTCGATGTAAAGCACATCGACACACTGGGTACCAGCCGTAATAAATAATAACTTATAACAAAAAACAATATTTACTCGTGTGTCTCAGTCTCTCTGTATGGCAGCATTTCCGTAAAGCTCTTGTGCGCACTTGTTTACTGCGCATGCGCGGGTGCATGGGTGCATTTCAAGCTCTTGTGCGGTTTATTTACATGCGGGTGTAATGTGTATGTGTTGCGCGGGTTTATTTATGAAAGAGTTATTATTCTTTTTGTTGGATTCATTAAGTATTACTTTCTCATCCGAGGATCTTTCGAATCGGGATTCAGCTGTGCACCGTTCACTCCGATTTCCTGCGAACGTTGTTTATTCCAAGATTCGTTTATTCAACCAACTTCTTTGAAATTTGATACTTCATCAGTGGTAGAGTCAGAAATTCAAACGATTTCATTAAAAAGGACCCTCATTAATTAGCTGCGTCTTGACTGTCACCAAGATAACAAGAGCTGGCTCCTCTAGAAAGTTGTCACAGTAGCTAGAGTTTGTCGCTAGTTCATGAGCAGAACTTGCTCCGTTGGTCAGGTAAGTCTCCAAATTCACTAACCTAGTTCTCATCGCTTATAATGTTTGTTTAAGCTTTTTCAGCTCAATACGCCTGTCAGTGCTAAGAATATTTCCGGAGAAATAAAACGACTCGATGATGCTCAAGAGTCCCTCTCCCCAGGGGTTATCCTAAACTACTTGAACTATTCAGAGTATGCGCAGGCTGCAAACTATCTACTAGCATGCTCGAATCCTCACCATCCACCAATGTAGTGTGACCATTTTGTGCCAACATTTTTCGGCCCCAGGTGTCGTGCTTTAAGAGCGCTTGAGGGAAGTAGGCCCAATCGCCCCCCCTTGATGGTCGCCCTAGTGTTTCAAGTAACGAACAAAAGTTGCTACACATCCATCCACTTCCCATTTGCCTTGAGCATCTAAGGGTGCTGATAGGCTAAAGAAGCTTTAGATACATCCAGCAATAATCCACAAGGAGCTGGAATATTCCCTCTGTATTCCAACAGTCGCACCTTTTCAGGGCCCTCTTCAGATTGGCTCTCAAACTTAAGCAGTGCCAGAACCGCAAAGAGGCATGATGCAAATTGGTGATAGCACTGCCTTGAAAAAATAACTCGGATCAGTTCTATTTGAAGAGGAGAAACTGTATCGTAATATTTATTTTTGGAAATAACTCAGTTTTCAGTGGTGTACAGGCACTAATTTAGTTTATTTTTCCCATCATGATACCACAAGACCCTTTGCCTCCGGATGGCTCCTTTGAGGATTCATTCTTCTTCTCTCGGGAAAGGAAACTAATCGATAAACTTTTGATGACGAACAAATCCTGTGAAAGTCCTGCATCACAGTTGCAATGCTTCCCTGTTCCTAAGTATTTTCTTGGTTATATCAACTGGAATTGTTCTTTGCTTGACAACCACCATAAATTTGAATCTCTGTATTGCTCTGAAAACCGCCATTGAGATAGCGCCAAATTTTATTTGCGTTTTTAGCTTTTAGTCCTTCGAAAGACATTGATTTCAATTATTTGAAGGATGATGTTTTCTGTTTCGTGAGTCCACCCCTAATCTTACCGTCTATATTCTCACCCAGGTATCAATGAAGAAAGTCTGATGTATTTCAAATTTTTCTCAACCTGCTTCTGTCGAAAATGAGAAATCACACAAAGTGAGGCTACCTTCATATAAGATGCTTTTCAGAATATGAAATATGCTCTGCGGATGCTGACTGAACTGAGTGCTTAGCCAAACAATCGAACCGTATCCTTTCCTGGTAAGTCTCTTACCTTCACCGCTCATTCGATGCTTGCCTTTATGTTCCTCCTCTACAGACATTCATATTTGATTTTAGTGCTTCAAACGTAAGCTAAAACAATGCCTCTTATCACCTGTCATTCACAATGGCATGGCAAATTCTATTCTTACCCGCCTTATGTAAGTTTTTCAATCTGTTCATAAACTTAATTGCTTTCTCAGTGCTCGTCGTTGCATTCTTCTCCTGCAGACTAATGCTTTTATTGTCAGTGCCTCCAGTGGCAGAGCCACAGGGGGGGGGGGCCTTTGGAAGCCTCAAATTTTGCCTTTTTTCTATAGAAAATAGCCTGAAATTGCTTCCATCAATGCTTCAAATTTCAAAATTTCACAGGCGTGCCCCCCCCCCCAGAAAAATTTTCTGGATCCACCACTGAGAGCCTCAAAAAGCTTGTTATCTTAATCAGTGGGATAGGAAGATCTCTTGATTATAAGCTGAAACCTTGACTTTGACGCTCACCACTTTTCATCGTGAATTTGCTTCAAAGTATTACAGCTTACTTATTGCTTGAAGCGGTATGCTCTTGGAATTTCATATGTACCTATGGTTGGCCCTTTTGGGACAATACGGTAACGCATTTGTAAAAGTTACATACACCATGTAAAAGTTGAATAAACCCTGTAACAGGGGCGTGCCGTGGTTTCCAGCGAGGGGGGGCAAGAATGCAATCTTGCCGCCCTCCGCGAACAAAATTATAAATTTTGATGACCTTTTTTTTTTGCTTGTTACTCACTGATTTTGCCGCTCTCTGAAATTCATTTTGAAGTTTGATAACCCCTTTTTTTTTTTTTTTTTGGGTTGTTCACCCTGATTTTGCCGCCCCCCGAGAGTGCCGCCCGGGGCAAGGGTACCCACATGCCCCCCCCTCCCCACGGCACGCCCCTGCCCTGTAAAAGTTATTTCTCTTATTGGTAAAGTTGGTTTTTCTTCAGTAAAATTTTTATTTTTACGAATATTTTCCGTGATTAATTTCAACTCTCCTGGTTAAAGTAGGCTTGTTGAGAGTTACTGAAAGTTAACCAAGCGAGATAAGGGTCTCCTGCCTGTTGCATAGTACCCGGGCCTGGTTTAGAAGTCCGGAAGGCTGCTTGCCCTAATGGAGCTGTTGCAAACTTTTGCTACAGGCTTATTAATAGTTGAACAAGGGGTAAAACCCTGGAAAAATAATGATTAGCGCACTAAAAAATCACGAAATCCACTCCTAAACTCACAAAATGCTTTTAAACGCGAGACTGTAATGGCGGCCGGGGCCGCGGTTTTCATTGGGGTTCCCTATCTTCAATCAGTGCCATCTACACGAAGTGTTCTCGCAACACCACACAAGAAGAAGAAGAAGAAGCATACAACTTCCATAAGCAAACCGCGGCCTCGGCCGCCATTGAGGTCTCGCGTTTAAAAGCATTTTGTGAGTTTAGGAGTGGATTTTGTGGTTTTTTAGTGCGCTAATCGTTATTTTTACAGGGTTTTACCCCGTATTCTACTATTAAGAAGCCTGTAGCAAAAGTTTGCAACAGCTCCATTTTGTGACGCATTCAGTTCAATATTATTTACTAGAAAAATGTATAAATTGCCACAATTTTGTAAGAATCTCTTCCCATCTATTTTCAGAATTTGGATTTATATCGATGATCCCTGTCAGATTCTGTCTCACAGAAACAACATAAATAAGATGATTTCAAGCGTGGTTCTCTTTCAATGGGAAAAGTGAGCAAAATTTTTCAGCCAGCCAGCCAGCAAACAATCCACCACCATCGTCGGTGCTCAAAACTTGACTTTGTCGACTCAACTCATGTCGGTTCCTTTCTCACTTCAAGTAAGGCAATGGAGGCGTGAACTTTACTATTCTGTTAACAGTGTTCTTTGACTGTCATTTACTTATCATTCATAGATTGTGTGAGATTGAAAAAAAATTTAAGAATTTGAGGAAATTGGCACGTCAAAAACAGTCATTCTAGATCTATCTCCCCTACACTGCTAAATGCCAGACTAATTTCAACACAATTCCAATTCTTCTTTCATTTGTTAAATGTGCATAGCAAGATACTTTTTCCTCAAAAAAATGGTCTCAAAACACTGATATAAGAGGTAGAGGCTTGCCACAACTACATTAGGATAGGAGTTGGGATAGAGGCCGTTTCAAAATTTATTGCATGCGCGGATGGATTTCTTTTTTTTTGCCTACTGAGCCACCCGTCGTGAACGCTGATAGATAAATTGCATAGGAAGGAAGTTGCGCGAATTTTACTCTAATGAAAAGAGCTTGATTCAAAATGGGGGTTTTTCTCCCCCCCACCGATTTTCCTGAAACTTCGTATTTTGATAGTTCTTGATATAAGTAGTCTTTTTTTTCAAATAAAGTTTTACCGAAAATAATTAGGGGGGGAGTTACAGTGTTGCAAAGTTGCACCTTTAAAAAATTCATAACTTTCGCGTAAATCATCCGGTTTTCACCAAAAAATGCAAATTGTAAAGCACTTTCATGCCATCTAAACGGAATTCAATTTCAATAATTTTTGACATAGTTATCGTCATTTTTGTGATTTTTAGGCCACTCAAAATCTACTTAAAGTGAAATAAAAAAAAATGGTATTTTTTGATTTTGACCAGATTGAAATATGTTATTCTTCTTTAAATTCTGCGTAAAATGAGCCCAAGCAGAATGCAGGGCGATTTTTTGTTCCGGAGTTATGCATTTTTTAGTAAGCGAAAAACGAGTTTTTTAGGCTACCCATGAGCGTTCGATAGAGAGGCTCAAGTCAAATAAATGGAAACGGTATTTTTCGATTTTGATCAAATTGAAATATGTTATTCCTACTGAAATTCTGCGTAAAATGAGCCCAAGCAGAATGTGGGGCGATTTTTTGTTGCGGAGCTATGCGCGTTTTAGTAAGCGAGAGTCGAGTGGTTGAGGCTACCCGGGCTACCCACGTCTTTGAGCCGCTCCATACAACGCTCGACTTTCGCTTACTAAAATGCGCATAGCTCCGCAACAAAAAATCGCCCCACATTCTGCTTGGGCTCATTTTACGCAGAATTTCAGTAGGAATAACATATTTCAATTTGATCAAAATCGAAAAATACCGTTTCCATTTATTTGACTTGAGCCTCTCTATCGAACGCTCATGGGTAGCCTAAAAAACTCGTTTTTCGCTTACTAAAAAATGCATAACTCCGGAACAAAAAATCGCCCTGCATTCTGCTTGGGCTCATTTTACGCAGAATTTAAAGAAGAATAACATATTTCAATGCGGTCAAAATCAAAAAATACCATTTTTTTTTATTTCACTTTAAGTAGATTTTGAGTGGCCTAAAAATCACAAAAATGACGATAACTATGTCAAAAATTATTGAAATTGAATTCCGTTTAGATGGCATGAAAGTGCTTTACAATTTGCATTTTTTGGTGAAAACCGGATGATTTACGCGAAAGTTATGAATTTTTTAAAGGTGCAACTTTGCAACACTGTAACTCCCCCCCCCTAATTATTTTCGGTAAAACTTTATTTGAAAAAAAAGACTACTTATATCAAGAACTATCAAAATACGAAGTTTCAGGAAAATCGGTGGGGGGGAGAAAAACCCCCATTTTGAATCAAGCTCTTTACGTCTATCTTTCATTTTCTTTGCTTTGTTTCAGATGCCATTACCTACTGTGTGGTAACAAGGGTGCAAGAGCCCTCAAGAAGAATTCGTGAAGGTCTCAACAAACATTATGGTTTAGTTCATCTTTTGAAAAGTTGTGACCTGGAGAAGGTACAAAATTTGTTCTGTTATAATGAAGGAGATTTCCTTACAGCAGAAATGCTAAGAACAGCATTCCAAGCATCAGCTGAAGTTCAAAAATCAGAAACTTACAAGCATTGGGTCAGATTTGTAAATGATCTCGAAAAAAATTGTATGTTATTTTTGTATTTTCCCTAGTAACCCCCCTTCACGTAAAGGGGGCTTTTGCCCTGGAGAACCCTTGTACTTTACTTTTTTCCTCCAAGGCAAACTCCCCTTTCATGTACCGTCAAGATTGTATTCTTTCTTACCTAAAAGTAAGCCCCCCTTTTGCGCCTAAACGCGGGGTCACAGAGATTTGAAATGCAGTGGGTTTGCAACTCTTGGTAAGACCTTTAATTTACTGGCAAGTTTGGCAAGATCACTTTCTACCCAGGAAAAAAAGAGGGAGCTACAAGAACCCTGTTATAAAACCCTTTAAAACACAGATACGCCCCCCCCCCCCCTATAACTTTTGAACGTTGGAGGAGTAAGAACTGCGGTTTGTGCCGTTTTTCATTGTTTTGATGGAAAACTGATTTCTGAAGTAAACAACAGTAGATTACAGGGGTAATCTACCCCAAAGTGAAGATATCCCCCGCTTCCCCGGGCAAAAATTTGTCTCAATTTTCATTTGAAGAAAAGGATGTTTTCATTGTTTTGATTTGTGTGCTAGAATTTGTCAAAAAATTTTTTGATACATCAGTTCATCTAAACCCCTAGGTATTTTCAGTGTAGGAACTTCTTTCTTTTTGGTGCTGTCGCGTAGCGCAAGCACCTTATGATATCGTTGCTGTATTTTGTATGTATGTATGTATGTATGTATCTTTGTATGATAATCCAATGAAGTGGACAGTCATGGGGAGGGCGGCATAAAGACCGTGAAAATATAAAAAGAACATGTAAAACATGAAGTTCGAGTAAAAACTCAGGGGAGAGAGTGTTCACTCAGGCAGGTACATCAGAAATGCATGAGGCAGGAAACTGCTCTGATAGCACTACGACTAGTCGCTACCACCGCATCATGCCAGCAGTGTCCTGTTGGTATGGATTTGTTTTAAGTCAGGATCTGTCCGGTTGAGCCCACCTGATGAGGTGTAACAACGCCAAAACTAGTCGTGGTGCTATCGGAGCAGTTTCCTGCCTCATGCATTTCTGATGTACCTGCCTGAGCTGAACACTCTCTCCCCCTGAGTTTTTACTCGAACTTCATGTTTTACATGTTTGTTTTATATTTTTACGGTCTTTATGCCACTACCCATGAAGCTGTCCACCTCTTTGGATTATTATACTATAGGGGCCGACAATTGTATTTTGTCTATTTTTTATGCACGTATGTAGTATGTGATGCCTGTTTAGTTTCCAGAAAAAAGTAACATTAAATATCGTTCGATTTTAACAAAACTTCTCTTTTTTACAGCACTTTCTTCTTTTCTATTTCTTGCGACAGGCCCACACCACTAAATTTCAGGATGTGGAATTATGATGTTTCCTGATCCGTTATCCTAATCTTACTCCTCAATTTTCAGGTATTGATGCAGCAAGGGAATGAACTGCAAAGTTTGCTTAACCCACCGCTTCTGCCCAAAATGAGAAATCAGAGGAAGGGAGCCTCTTCAACTTCTGGAATCTGCATGGCTAGCTAGAATTAATTAGACGCTTTGTGCAGACTGAGTTATTTGCTGATCAATCAAACAGTCCCCTCTTCAGGTATGAAGCTCAATTTGATGCATGAACTCACTTTCTTTCAATACCGACCTTTGATTCCTCTCCTTCAAATTCGCTAATCATGAATGCAGAGCCGTAAAGAAGTTATCCTTCTAACTAGCAGTGCGAAGGAGATCTGTCAGATCTCAATTCCTCCTCCCGCAATGTATGCCGAATCCACGTCTTTAATGCATACCGTTATTAACAGTGAATTAGCTTCAAAATATCATAGAAACTCTTTCCTTAAAACGGTATGCTCAAGGATGTAGGTCAATAAAAAAACCCCGGGGCTCATCATCCACCAAACTTCTGGGAAAGGGGGAGAGGCAAAACCAAAATTTTATGGCCTTTCCCTTGTTTTGGGTCGCTCATTTTGCCTACTCCTCTCATCGACCCTCTTACCCTCACTGCTTTGGAAGTGACATTGGCAGTGTTTTCAAAGTTGCAGTCCTTTCATTTCCAATCAACATTTTTCTCCCTCCAGTGGCAGTTGAAGGGACGATAGGAGTTGAATGCCTGGGAACCTGAGTAACTACTAAGTAAATCGTCTGAAAGTGCGCTTTGATAGTCTTGCTAAAATATATTAATGATAGAGACACTAGTTTTTCAGGGTGCTAAGCCACACAAAATCCGAGGTAAAGACTATTCAAGCAAAACACCACACAGACTCTCCAAACTGTAATTTTTTAGAAACATTTTGCTCCGACATTTTATTGATGCGCCGCCCGAAATGTATGATGACCATCACTGAGGGAAGTGATCTAGAAAGGTTCATGATACTCTGAATACCTTTGATCGCAAAATAGTCAAAACAATTATCATCAGAATAGCGTTCTAAACCGTTATTATCTGATTTTACAGGGAAATTGTTAAGGACTACTGAAAACCTTTCAGTTTTTTATTTATTTATTCAACAAAACATACAAAGTAAAATAATAATGCGATCGCACACTCCAAAAGTTGCAAGTTGAGCGGAGGGCAACCAATCTAACAAATAAAAATTATAGAATTTGAAAAATTATAAAAATATATGAAATGGAAATAAAATCAGATTAGAAAAGTAAATGAGGTCAGGGTAAAGCTGTTGAGTGCTAAAGTGGAAAATATAACAAAGAAAATTGAATGCTACGTTAAGCATGACGAAGAGACTATAACAGAGAGACTACTGTCAGTCGCCCCAACCCTGACTATCTAACGACCTGAATTCAAAGAGGAATTTGAGTCTGAGCGGCTTTATTCAATGACTGAAAGTCATTCTCCTCTGTCTGGGTGATTCATTGCTTCAATGTCGAAAGTCTCATAAGCTGTTCTCTCTTTTTCAGAATCTGGATCTTTTACACAGTCAGTTGGGGATCAATACTACTCTTTCAGAAGATAAGAATTGCACGTTGCTGTCCCAAAGTGAAGTTTTCAAGCCTCTCGACAGTTCAAATTATTTTGTAACTTTGTTCCTCAGAGCATGGAGAGAAACTGGTTCTCAAAAATTACAATGCGTTCAGCATGTTTACCAACCATAAATCATGCATTCGTTTAATGTTCCTCTTAGATAATAAACATTCATCTCATGAAAAGTTTCAACAGTTTTCATTCATCCTCAAATAAACCAGATGCCATTAAACTCAAGGATTCCAACAGTTTGCGTGACTGAACGAATCACATTGTTGTCTTATCTGTTCAGAATTTATCAAATTCATCTGTTTCGCGACTAGACCTTCTTCTGAAATTTTCCTTATACCAAACGCTCACACCGTATTCATTATCTGTCAAAGTTTTCTCTACTTTAGGCTCACGCCTAATCAGAAGCATTGATGCCTCTCTCCCGATGAGTCTTGCAGCTGGCCAAATGTAATCTCATGTCCCCACTTAAGTCAGCATCAGTGGCAGCGTATGCAATCTGGCAACGTTGCATTTCGTCCATCCATACCTCTGTGAAATATTATTTGAGGAATTGCACTGTGCACCCTCAATATTTAGACCTTTTTCATGACTTGAAATGGACTAAATCCAACGTTGCTAAATTGCACGCGCTGCCACTGGATGGCATAGTTAGCCTTCGATGCCATCATCAGAGTTTGTTCATCAATATTCAGCCCCGATAAATGTGTAAAGATGGTCTCCAGAGGATTTGGGGGTTGAACTTTTGAGCATGCTGTAACAATGGGGCTCTTCCAAACTTTTGCTACAAGCAAATAAATAGTCCAATCTTCTGTAAAGACCAGCAAAAATCACGAAAATCACACTAGAAAAGTCTAAAATTTAGTAATAAACTCACATAACTGCTATAACGGCAAGATGGTAATGGCGGTTCGACGCAGGTATCATGGGAGATTCCTGTCTATTATGTCACTTTCTCTACGGAAACACAGAGATTTGTCTCAATTTAGATAGGAATCTCCCATGATACCTGCCCTCTCTCTAGCATGATCCTTCTCCGCCATTAAGCCGGTTCCTGAGAGTGAATTTCGTGAGTTTTTAGTGTACTTATCGTCATTTTTACAGGGTTTCATGCAAGAATCAACTCTTCCATCCCCCGTAGCAAAAGTTTGCAAGAGCGCCATTATAAATTTTAGATGTCTAGCTTGTAAGAGACAGCTTTTTTCTTTGCTGAGAAATGTGAGTAAGTGAAGACGTCTGGTATCAGATTTTGAAGCAAGTTTTGACGCGTCTCGATTGTCTAATTATACCTCCAAACGAGCCCATCAGCGATCGATGTGTCCTCCTACGAAATTTAATGCTTCTCAAAGGAGTATAGTGAAAGAATCCATAGTGAGAGTGCAGTCTGTGTGTCTGTGCCCGGGGTTCAGGTGCCGCTGCCCTAAATCCTTTTTTTTTTCACCAAATATTGAAAAACCACCATTAGTATCAAAAAATGGTAGAAACTCTTGACAGAATTGCTTGGAAACCATCTGCGAGGCTCTGCATTTTAATCATGACCTTCAATTTGACAAGAACATACGATTGATGTAAACCAAAGGAGATCACAAAGAAGAAAATTTTGACCCAACTTGATCGCAAAAATATTGATTTTTCCATGAGAATCAAAACGGTGGAGCGTGAGCGTCTCAACTACAAAACTCAAAGCTCACTCACTTGGTTATACTAATGATTTAGCCTGCAATGTAAAACAAGGAATCTATTAATGGACCCCAAAGAATTTCAAGATAGAAATTCCTCCGCATCTTAAGCGTGAAAATTGATAAAAAATGAGGCAATATTTTTATATTAATTTTTATAAATGAAGGACTTGCTGCTGTTCATGGTAGACATTTTTTCTTTGTATAAGCTTCAGTTTTAACCTTTCACTAAGCCTAAATAACCCTCAGTGGCGTTATGGAGTTTCCGTGATAAATGGACAATTTCATGAGCCTCGCGATTTGTAAAGTTGCATCACCCTTAAATGAAGGCGCTTCCTTTTACAGTTGATTTGTCAACTAATTTTCCCAGTGCTAACTCGCTGGCGGGAATCGCCATTTGCAAAATTGTATAACTGAATTAAAGGCATTTCAGTTGCAGTCAAATTATTGAGGATGCATTATAGTTTTAAGGTCATGTGCGGTGGCAAGTCCTTTACTTTAAAAAATATAATCTAAAAAAATTGCCTTATTTCTTTTCCTTGTCAAGTAATTGTTTGAAGTATCACTTTTAAACAGGAAATCTGTTCCATACCTCTGGGAAATAGTAGAGGTAATTGACTTTAATCTATTTTTCAATTGAGATTTGTTGATAAAACGTTTCCCGCCCTGATTATTTCAAATACCTTCAATTGTTGGATATTAATAAATAGGCCTCCGTGACACCAAAAATGACTGCAGACATTTCAACTAAGGGAAAGACTGATAGGTAACACGGCTTGTGAACAATACTTGCCATTACGGCAAGGATGTTGATACTGGGTGTTGGTATCGATACTTTGGCTTAGTCGTTAGTATATCGATACTTTGGTAGGTGCCAATACTTAGATAAGTGGAAAGTGGAATAAACAAAAAACATTCTGGTCACAGAAGAGGAAAATTATGTTTAAAAGTGGAGAGAGGGTGAGTTATTTGAGCAAAATTCAAAGTTTTTGTAAGTATGATGTGGCTCACTTGTGCTGACGTGCAGCAGCAACCAAGGTAGATGAAACCTTGATGTTAGGTAAAATAAAAGGTGTTTTATCTACCTTGGACTACAGCATTATACCAATTGTATTGTAACCCTTTTGTTACCGATACTGCCTCATATCGAGTGGTTTTCGAGGTATCGAGTCCCCAGTATTGATACTTTGAGGTCAAGGTATCGATACGTATAGGTCGAGGTATTGATACCGAAGTATTAACATCCCTTACATTAGAGCTAAATAATTTCTTTCAGTCAATGCGTCGATGGTCAGAGCGTATTTTTGAGACAGTCCCATCTTCTCTCTGCCTTGCCGTTGTTTCAACACAGTTGCCTCTTGCGAGGGGGGGGGGGAGGCCGGGAGGGTAGATTTTAGTGGGATAGTAAATTTATGCACATTTAGAGTAATTCAAATGGACAAGTGATTTGAAATAGTATCAAACAATATTCAAACATTTTTACTTATTTTTGTTGAGGAACTTTGCTCTTCTGCCTTCTTGCTGGTATATTTACTTTCTCTAACCCTTGTGAGCCTAAGGTATTTCGATAACACTACGGACTAAGGGGGGGGGGGTGTGTTTGCACCCCAAGGATATTTTCATGCAGCACAATAAATATTAATATTTTTGAAACTTTAATGGATGGATAATGTACTTAGTACCCTAAGAGAGTAGTTTATCTGAAAGTTGAGTAAATGTTTGCTATGTTGCCAAATGTACACCTAGGCACTTTTAAAAAAAATGGAAAAAATGAAATGAGGTACCATCACATTTTTCCATTTTTTATAAATTTCCAATTTTTCTTTCAATGATCTGACTTAATATTCTCAATCTAAATAAAATTTCTGTAAAATTCACTGTAGTGGATGGTTCCCAACTCAAACTGGCAGGGACATTTAATGTGAAAATCATGCAAGAAAGGGGTCTGAAATTCTCGATATATTCCAATTTGAGAATCGATGAAAGTTGAGGAATTTGTCAGCAGACCTGAAACCCATCCAAATGGCTCAGGGTGAATCTGTTTGACAGAGATAGAGTTTTGAATGGAGTTACAAGGTTTTAACCCCCCCCCCCTCTCCCCAATGTTTAAGACTTTAGCCAAAATAACTGATTTTACCCCCAATTTTTTAAGATTTTTCGCTCTATAGAGTGGAATAAACTTTATAAGCATCAGGAGAAAAATATTTCCATTATTTTCCTGTGAAAAGAACTCATTAGGGCATTTTTGATATTTTTATCCTAGATTTTACGGTAGCTGATAGTGAGCGTTTGGCGTTAATCGTCCCGACAATAAATGTTTTGCTGTGTTATTCATAATTCTTAGTAAGAAACAACATGACCTTAGCTTAATAGTATTTTTTGGCTTCAGTAATACTCAAGAACAGGATAAATTCAACAAAACGCCACAAAATTCTATAATATATGCAGCGTTTCAAAACATCAACAACGTTACTCCACGGAATGCTCTATTGTATGTGCAATGATTCGAAGCTAGAGGGCGTTATTGACTCTAATTACTGCTCTGGGGGAATTTCTGGGCCAAATGGACTATGTTCAACCTTAAATTCAAGCTTTATTGTGGAAAATAGAAAAAGTAAGAGTTGGCAAGAAACGCTCACACTAAGGACGGGGGGGGGGGGGGGGGGGGGGTGTTTGCACCCCAGCACTTTAAATTTCTATAAAATCGACAAAAATTCATAAAAATTGATGAAATTTGGTGGATGTGTTCTACGTATCCTAACTTAAAATGTCATGAAGTCCCAAAAATTTTTGAGCAGTTTTGACAAAATGGCGTCAAAAAAACTGGCCTTGGACCAAATAATGTTCGGTCCCGATCGTAACTTAAGCACGGTCACATGACCGTGCGTAAGCTCTCTGATTGGTCGAAACCGCACGCAAGATGGACGCAATTCAATGCTCGGGACCTAACATTATTTGGTCCCAGGGGTGCAAACACCCCCCCCCCCCCTTAGGCTCACAACTCCTGTTGTTGCCAATGTGGACTTAGGGCAATGATAAGGTATCGATACTGTTCTTTCTCAAAATTGAAAAATTTCATGATGGGAGAGGTCATAAGGGTGAATAGAGAACGATCTTAACCCTTTCCTGCACGCATATTGGGATTTTACTTTTTTTGGGATTTTTTTAGACCGTTCAAAAGAGGCCAATTTTCTAAGAATTTTGATGGGTCACTTAATTTTTTGCAAAATGTCAATTTAAATTCCATTCCCACTTTACATAAAATGGTACTCATATATGTATACCACTTTCCATGCGAGGGTTAATAAAGTCAGTAAACTTATAGGTAGTGCAATGAAATAAAATACAAATTCCCCTATCTTGCATAGTTGCAGTGTTCATGCCTGAGCGCAGAATTCATGTCAGAAAGTGATTCGAAGTATCAAAAAATGTATGTATAGATACCAAGGTATATCTTTGTCAACGAACATCATTGCCAGTGTGCTGTCACTATCGTAAAAAAAAAAACCAAGAAACAATTAAAAAGCCTTTGATACTTTTATAACAGTAAAATGACAATCCTTTTCTATCTGGTATTTGAAAAGTATTCGAATATCTGATATGAATTGATTTCTTTTTCAAAACCAAACCCCGGTAACATCATTAAAGTGACACAGTATCTTGAATTCTGAAAACTATCCACGACTTCTTTTTCTAACTCGTTTATAATTTCTTATTCCGTCACGAGACCGTAGTTTTTGGATTTCTCGTAACTCAAGGTGTCTCCTTCGCGGCCCGGATGGGCAGCAGATTCGCTGAAACTTTCTTTTTCAGGAGAAAACTCGGAAAATCGGGTCACTTCTGGAGGCCGCTTTTTTGAAATTGGCTACACCAGCGCAGCCAACCGTAGCCTGATGAGGGTGGAACATTTCCCGGCTATTCTTTGACTGCGGCTCTTGAATTTCTCGAAAGTTCAAATTTCTGCATCGGATACTAAAATTTCAGCCAATATTCTCAAAAACACACTCCCGATTTTGTAAAATTCCTCAAAGTCTCGAAAATTTTGAGACTAGATCTCTACAACTCGTTATTATGCTAAGCTGAAAGTTTCCCAGCTCAAGCGTAGGGAAAATTGGCGCTCTAACCTTTGATTCAAGTTACACGAGTCCTGAACTATAATCTTTGGTCAGAACGCGCGGGAAAAAATCATAGTGCTTGCTTGCCATCAACAGTGAACAACCAATTTTATTTTTTTTCTCGTCTCGAATTTTTAACTACTTTTTGAAGGTGAGTTATTTAGTTCCAGTTCCAAAGTAGTCAAAATCCAATGTAGTGTATGTAGTAGTCCAATGTAGTAGTGCATCCATTTCCAAAGTAGAAGAGTTAGAGAGCTTGTAGATTATGTCATTGGTACTGGAGTAACTCAAATTTTTCCATCCATTACCATACCTTGACCGTGGAAAGGCACAGCACGTGGCCTCACATTCAAGTGCACGCCTATTTTGAAAGCGAATGGAAAGCCTCTCAAAGTCCATTTGATGGATCCAATCTGCAGGTCCTTCTTAGGGTGTAGAATAGATTCCTTCTGTGCATTAGTGACCAATTGACATGCGGTGAAGTGGTGATTGATGATAATTAGTAGAGGCTGCTTCAGATAGCTTCCGTTCTGACAGTTCTTTCTTTACATGCGCGGAAGGATGACATCAAGTCTTCACTATTACACTTTAATGTTAATATTCTTTGATTACGATGGTCAACCGAGTCTATTTTGTGGCACCAAGTTCTAATGATTCACGCAGTGAGCAGTGTCAACGTTTTCATGCTTGTAAATGAAGAGCTATCGGAACCAAAGTAATCTGAAACAGCCTCTAGTATTGTCATTTCTGAGTGCACATTATGCTTATGAAGCATCAATGTCTTCTTCATCATGATGGCTATTTAAGCTCATGTATTCTGAGTATCAGTTTCTTATTAGTAGTAGTGCATGTCTTAGTAATACATCAAAATGCATTGGTGAGCGGTTGTTATTGGTTGTCCCAGGAATGATTGGACTTGACAACTGTAGCTTTGAATGAAAACATCAGCTTCCATCCACAGATAGGGCAACCTGATTGGTCAGGAGCAGTAAGAAGCTGATGTTTTCATGAAAACCATAGAAGTGTCAAATCCAATCTTTTCTGGGACAAGCTAGAAGTAATGATTTGAAACTCTGCTCTACTCAATGAACCTTTCACTGATTGTTTTGTTGCCCTTTGATAGTAGGCACAGTCAACGTTTATAGCTGGGCACTCTAATTACGTGAGTCCTAGTCGTTTTTTTCTAGATCGTATAGTAATGGGATAGTGTATGCCAGGCTATAGTTTTAGTATAAGGGCCGCTATCCTCTACTAAACCTTTACTCCTGTGAAGTTAGGTTAGATCAGGTTAGGCTATGATAGATCAGAAAGCACAGCGGCCCTTACACTAAGCTATTTCCGTTTGATTCCGTCTGCCATACCCACTGTATAAGTATATTAGGAGTATACATCTGGCAACACTGTTGGTCAGTGTTGTTTATAATATAAGATTGTGGATTGCTGTAAACATCGGGGGCTGTGATTATAAGACTCGCAATTTCTCAACATTCATAGTGGGCTAAATGAGGCATTTGAGCATTGATAGCGGGTTTGTGGAGATTGTTGATGCTTTGATCTCAAAACATTAACAGAACCTACGCATTTTGTTATCAGTGATTACTCTGATGTATGGATCCTCCTCTGGTTTCTGAGGATGAAAGAAAGTTCCTCTGGTTTTCATGTAAGATGCACTGACAGCAGCTTATAGGTCGCACTCTTCACATAGACGTCCAGTGAGATTTGGATCTTTGTGATATCTCAGTGGTTGGTTTGAGCTTAGTGCTTGTTGTGTGCGAGTTTTGAGGTTAGATTTGGAAGTTGCTGTCAGCCGTTCGAGTTGACGAGTTTGTGAACGTAGATCTAACTTTAGGATAATATACTGTTTTCCTTTCGTAACTCTTGTCTACATCTCATCAGCCCAGAGCCTTTAAAGACCCCTACCCACTGCAGTACTTATCCAGAATGCAATGCAGTGCTCCCTTAAATTATGGAGGGACTTAGGTTCTAAGAATTAGCAAGAGTAGGGGGGGGGGGCTTACTTTTGAATTACCCTGTATTTTAAATTACTTTTGTACATCCTTGCTTAATATGTAGGCAACTTATCCATAGTAAATAGCGTTTGGCGAGGTTAATGAAATATTTTTGCTAACCCCTCTGAATTTCAATTTCTAGCAAACAACTTTAGTTACTGTTGTCTGTTTGTCATTGTACTCTTCTCAACCTATTCGTAATCATTACTCCTGTAAAGTTAGGTTGAATTAAGATGGGTCAGATAAGCTTTAAATTATAAAAGAGCACTTGACAGTAGTTTTTCTGAATACGCATCAGTAGTTAATTGCTACTTTTGAAGAGTGAAAATGCAAGAAGGGTAAAAAAAGATGGAATGTGTTGTTGGAAAATCATTTTAGGAAAATTGTTGTTCTGCCCGCTGACTTCTGTTGAAAGTCAATGTAAAATAATCAATGATGCGTTTTTCAGGGAGTGTCGATTTTCATTTGGAAGGGTTGATGCCTAGAACATGGAAACATCATGTTTTGAAAGTTACAAAGTTGATTTTTTTTTTTAGTTTTGTATAATTACACTTGCGTTTCATCTCAAGTTTCAGGTGCTGATCAAAAGCATGAATTTCAAATTTTCATGTAGCATGCATGGACTGCATTAGTTCAAATGCAGGAAGAAGAGATGTCGCACTGGAAAATCCTTCTTGTGTCCTGGGCCGTATTTCCCATAAGGCAAAAGAGGCACGTGCCTATGGCGGCAAATTTTGGGGAGCGGCAAATTCGGCCCTCTAAAAAAAAAATCAAAACACAAAACAAATTCCAAAGTGAAGGAAGAAGTTAAAGTTGCTGTTTTCTTTTTCAAATTGTTCGTAAAATGCCAACGTTTGTGCCAAACTTGTAATTTCAACAATCAACTAGTGTAAACAAAACAAATACCAAAGTGAAGGAAGAAGTTGAAGTTGCTGTTTTCTTTTTCAAATTGTTCGTAAAATGCCAATGTATGTGCCAAACTTGTCATTTCAACAATCCACCTGTGGAAACAAATCAAATACCAAGGTGAAGGAAGAAGTTGAAGTTGCTGTTTTCTTTTTCAAATTGTTCGTAAAATGCCAACGTTTGTGCCAAACTTGTAATTTCAACAATCAACTAGTGTAAACAAAACAAATACCAAACACTGAGAAAAAAGTGGCTGTTAAAGCTATAAGATTAGAACCATAGATGTGTCTCGCCGTATTTTAATCATAAGACCTATCGTTGCAATAGTCGGCGCGCTTGAATCTACACGAATTCCGAATATTTTTATGGGAAATAAAGCGGGGGAATATCCTATCGGAAAATTCATTGAAACAATCGGAAATTTTTCTCAGTGAAGTGAAGGAAGAAGTTGAAGTTGCTGTTTTCTTTTTCAAATTGTTCGTAAAATGCCAATGTTTGTGCTGAACTTGTAATTTCAACAATGAACCAGTGGAAACAAATCAAATACCAATTAAGGTGAAGGAAGAAGTTGAAGTTGCTGTTTTCTTTTTCAAATTGTTTGTAAAATGCCAATGTATGTGCCAAACTTGTAATTTCAACAATTAACCAGCGTAATATCCACCGAAATTCAAATTGTGAGTGAAAAATTTAAATATGTTTCATTTATGTGTCAACTTTCTTCTCTGTGTTCTGCCGTTCTCTTTTTGATTGTGGGATGGCTAGTAGCAATGCATGCAGTTAGGCATAATTGCATCCCATCCATTTACTATCATGAAAAATATCAAATTGAAAGTCCTCATTGCTCACCCGATTGTTTGAAATTTTTTAATATTTTAATAGATTTGAATGAACAAGATGGAGCAATGCTAGATGGCTTGTTTTGTAAATGGTTATTGGTTATCTTTAAAAAAAAAAAGAAAAAAAAATGTGTTATATAGGGTGTAACAAAACAATATACATTAATTTTCAGAGCGTGTTCTAGAGGTAAAAATAAGACTTTTTTTCCTATAAACATGGGTTCGAAGTTATAGTCTTGCAAAGTTTCCAAAAAACAAATTGAAAAATTGTTCTAACTCCCTAGTGAATTTTTCTTAATGCTCGTTAATAGGTATTCTGATGTAATTTAAGGCGCTCTTGCCGATTTTGGCCTTGAAAATGATGTGTGCAAAAATTTGAGGGGGGTTTTGGGGGTTTTTCTTGATTTTTCTCCCTTTTTTTTGGCCAAACTATGTGAAAACATACTTACGGATTCATTAAACCCAAAAACGATTACCATTACTCAAAAGCTCGTACAAAAAAATGCATTTTGGTCCGTACAAGTTTTTCCGTTTCGCAAACCATTTCCCAGAAAATCGTCCCTGAAGTTGCAGAGGTAGGCCAATAATCGCCTTTTCCTTGATGTTGTCAATTCTTGGCTGACTTCCAACTCCAGGGACGATTTTCTCGGAAATGGTTTGAGAATTGGAAAAACTTGTAACGACCAAAAATGCATATTTTTTTACGAACTTTTGAGTAATACTAATCATTTCTGGGTTTAATGAATCCGTAAGCATGTTTCTTCATACTTCGGCCAAAAAAAGGGAGAAAAATCAGGAAAAACCCCGAAACCCCCCTCAAATTTTTGCTTACATCATTTTCAAGGCCAAAATCGGCAAGAGCGCCTAAAATTACATCAGAATACCTATTCCCGAGCATTAAGAAAAATTCACTAGGGAGTTGGAACAATTTTTCAATTTGTTTTTTGGAAACTTTGCAACACTGTAACTCGAAAAGACTATATTTTCAGACCCATGTTTATAGGGAAAAAAAGTCTTATTTTTACTTCTAGAACACGCTCTGAAAATTAATGTATATAGTTTTTTTACACCCTGTTTATACATAAATTTAAATTTTAAAATTTTCCGAGCGAGATCCGAAGCCTTCCTCTCCCATGGGGAGGGGGGGGCAGACTGAAGGTACATTTAATTTCATTGTGGAGTGTTGTTTTGTGTTTTCATTGTGTGTTTTCATTTTTTTTTTTTTTATTTTTTTCATTTTCATCGTTTCCAACTTTGTGGAGTGTGCTCCTTGTTCTGAGTATTTTGTTTTTATTTTATTTTTATTTTTCCGATTGATAATGGTGCTGTGAGTGCACCAAAATGTCTCGGAAGTTATTATTTATTGTCGGCCTAGTTCCCATTTTAATCCTTATTTTGATTGTGACAGACGTCAAAAACATAAATCCGGCCCTGTTTGTGTCCATGCGTTACAAATATTCTTATCCTGCCGAAACTGAATTTTTAAATATCATTTCATATGCGCTTTTTTGAGTGTATGCTTCCATGTTAGTTTTGAAAGTTTCTTTCTATGGAAAAATGTCATATTTTAATTATCATTTTGTTTGTACGCTTGCATGTTAGCTTTAAAAGTTTCTTTCTATGCCAAAACGTTATATTTTAAATATCATTTTGTTTCTGACTTCATGTAAGTTTGCCTGCATGCTAGTTGTGAATTGTTATGTCTTTTCTCCACTACCTTTTGAAATATCATTTTATTTGTGCTTTTACGTAAGTTTGCCTGCATGCTAGTTGTGAATTGTTATGTCTTTTCTCCATTACCTTTTGAAATATGATTTTATTTGTGCTTTTATGTAAGTTTGCCTGCATGCTATTTGTGAGTTGTCGTGCCTTTTCTCCGTTACCTCTATCCCTAGTGGATGTGATGCCAAGGATGCCAAATATTCTTTGACGCCACCATTTCCATGTCACGGAACGTTTTTACAATTGATGAAATTGTCATCATAAAGGGGCTTTTTTGGACACATGGCTATAGGAAAGAAAAGGCTTCTCTGAGGTTGGATACCACGTGGATATACCTTGAAGTAAGTAAACTCTTTCAGGATTTGCCTCAAAGGCAACAAATCTTCACAAAACAACAGGAAGTAAACAAAAGGCAATTCGACAGGTAAAAAGTTGAGACAATTTTCAGCAATTCTGAGGATGTCATTCATAATAATTCTCAATAATCTGAATAATCTTATTCTTACCTTCATGAGCACCTATCTATGGAATGCCATCGAGGACCAAACTGCATACCGCAGGTTTTCTGCGCAGCAAACAGATTTTTTCCTTGAAATAGGCATATATTGTGTTGCGCACGCGGTATGCAGTTCGGTCCCGTTCCATTGATAGGTGGTCATGAAGGTAAGAATAAGATTATTCAGATTATTGAGTATTATTTTGAATAACATCCTCAGAATTGCTGAAAATTGTCTCAACTTTTTACCTGTCGAATTGCCTTTTGTTTACTTCCTGTTGTTTTGTGAAGATTTGTTGCCTTTAAGGCAAAACCTGAGAGAGGTTACTTACTTCAAGATATATCCACGTGGTATCCAACCTCAGAGAATAAACCGCCTTTTCATCCGCATGAAGAACAGGACGAAATCTTTTCAAGGGATCTGCTTGTTACTGAACTTCACATTAGGAATAAGCAGCTTTGATTTTGACAGTTCTATTGTTTCCTGGCAGCAGCAGGTGTCTTGTTCTGCCGTAGCCGACCCACTATAGTCTGTTGGTTCTAACTTGAGTCCTGAGCGGGCGATGAAAGAATTTTGGAAAATAGAGAATGGCAACACTTCAATAGGTTGTCATAGCCGGAGAGTCGTTCAGCAGACCTGTCACCACGGCTGACTGACGAGGGTTAAAGCGGTGTCTCCACCTGCGAATTCGAAAGTACTTTCGAATTCGCAGGTGGAGGAAGGTGCAAAAGGTAGCTTTTTGGCTTTTTACTTTTAAAGTAAAAAGTAGGAATGGATCCTACTTTTTGGCTTTTAGATGGCATCGATGATTATCCAGAAATACATCGAAGACCTTTTTCTAAACTATTTCCATTGTTTTGGTATATATTTTGAAGGCTATCCGTGTCATTTCTAATTAAACTTTTATGTTTTGTTCATTGTTAGTACTACTTGTTCATTTAATTCAAGAACCACCCATTCCTCGAGATTTTTCGGCTTTATTAGCAACTTGTTGTAATTCTTCTTTTATTTGCAAGCTTTTAGTTATTATCATCTATTTTGACAGTTCGTATCTTTCAGTTCGTGACAATTTGTGCCTTTTTTGTAATTATCTCCCCCCTCCTCAAATTTTTACTTACTAATTGCGTTCATTAAATAAAGACAAGTAAAATCTTGCAAACATCTTCCAATTTCTCGATATTCTCCAATTGCCTTTTGCTCTGTGAGAGGTGACAAAACCTGACTACTAAACTTAGCTTCTCAAGTTGCGGCTCCCGAGGAAATATTGGCTCAGTTTAAGCTGTCGGAGACATAGCATTTGTGGCAAAAGTGGAGGCACAGTTTAAATAAATGAGAGTTTTTATTTACAGTGAACTCGAGAAAGTACCCTGATCTGGAATTACGGGAAAGGGTTTTTATTGCTGAACCTTTGATGTTTTTGCAGAGTTAACGATATTGCCTCAAGCGACGGAAAACATGTTCCTTTAAAAATCTTTTGCATAAATGAATGATTACCATGCAGTAAATCCACATCTTTGCCCACGTTTTTGGGTTTTGTCTGGTAGGCAATTGATTTACGTCATTGACTTTCCCAAATTTTCATGCCCATCGCAAGGCAAATCTTATCGGAAAATAGTCGAACAGACTATGTCACTCCATTTAAACCTACCTGCCACGTAAAAAGTGACAGTTTGATGTGTGTGTTTACTCACGACAAAATTCACTGTTAACTCTCCAAACCCCCAGCTTCTTCTGTAGCTTAGAAGTAAACTTATGATCAATTTTGGACGGAGCAAGAAATTGCAGCATTAAGTCATGTTTACTGTAACTGCGTGCCGTTGAATCCCCCCAGTGAATAGGGGGTTACAATGAAATGTCTCATTCAGGGGTTTATTTCACTCAAAGGGACTACTGGGGTTTGAGGTAGTTTTAAACTAGTTGCAGTGGAAAACATGCATCTTTTGTGTTTTAACACCAATATAAGAAATAAGTTAAAAAACTTGATACGTAAGCATTGAAATTGCCCTCAGAAAAACCCAAAAAGCATGGGTATGGCCCCTGCTGTTTGTCAATCTTTATTCATGCACACAGTTTGTCAAAAAAACCTACTTATCTGTATTTGGGGGAATCTCGTAAACTTTTCAGAAACAACTGGTAGTCAAAGTCTGCGATAAAACACTCAAAGGTAGTTTCAGATCAGAAGACTATCTTAAGTTCAACTAAATAAGTGTCTATTTTTGATGTAAAAGGTGCCCTTTACTTTGACCTCATCTGCAATGAGTCCCATTGCTTTTAACTGGGCCGTAACTTCCTCAAGAGCCTTATCTTTAAGGTGCTCATTACGGTAATTAGGATTTGTCATCTCCCACAGAGCTGGATGCAGTTTGGGGAATGTCAAGAAATGGAAGATTTTTCAAGATTCCACTTGCTCATTTTTATTTAATGTACTTAGAACTGTGGCAAGCTAATTGACCGCTTAAAGACGATGGTTGGGAACACCGCCAATACTTGCAGCATTTAAGAAGCTCACTGTTCATTATTTGCTTTGACCCCGAATTGCCAACTTAGCTTGCCGAAGCTCTAATTAGTTAGTAAAATTAGGGATGGAAGATAATGAAAAACAGCACAAGTACGAATGTTGCAAATAGGCGATGATAATTAAAAACAGCACATAAAAAAAAATCAAAAACCGCCAAGAATAAAAACCCATAACTCCCAAAGAATGAGTAGATTCATGAATTACATGATCAGTGTAATGAAAAAAAAAAAAAAAGTTTGAAAATGACATTAATCTGATAATACCGAAACAAACTAAACAAAGTCACGGAACTGTCATGAAAAAAAACTTTGATATAATTCAGGATGGTCATCAAAGCGAACAAATGGACTAAAGTAGGATCCGTTCCTCCTTTTTGAAATTTGGGAAAATTGTTTTATGATTTCACTTATCCATTCTTCTTCGATAAAATTAGCTAGAACAATTATAGGGAGGGGAAAAAAAAGTGAATATAATTTTCAAGGGTCCAGGAGTCGAGAGTATGATATTTGTGGAGGATTAGATCTTTACGAGGTTTGCTACTTGTCAGAATTCAACTTTGGTCGAGGATTCGATACTTGTCGGAGATTTGACTTTGTTGACAGTTCGATATTTGTCGAGGATTAAGTGCATATCGAGAATTTGATTCTTGTCGAGTGCTCGACTCTTGTCAAAGACTTGACACTTGGCATAGGATCCAGGATGTCGAGAGTTCGACACCTGTAATTTTATATTGAGCTTTGATCCATGTCTGAATCCATTTCTGATTGGCTCTCGGATTTAGGCTGTCAAGTAAGCCCCAAGAGGCAAAATGCAAATGGTGGAGGGTTTGTCTGCTTTTCGCGCACTCACTTTTATTTCACATTTGCAGTATCAGTGACCGCAATTTTTGCTTCCGCTTGGATATTATATTGGAGATCATTATCTTGTTCAATAACGACCGTTATTGTTGAGAATCGGAACCTAACCTAGCGAAATAGCAGCAACAGCGCAGAGGCAAACGGCCATCCGCCTTTTGTAATTTGCCTTTTGGAGGCTCCATGGGCTCAATTTATCCACTTCTTCTTCTTCATTTTGAAAGACATGGCGCAACTTTCATAGAAAAAGGGACTCTAAAAAATACTCAGTATCTGGCGCATCCCCATAAAAAAGAGTCATTCACCCCTCTGCACTTATTCTGTTTTTGAACTTTGTAGTCGAAAAACAGTGCGAAGCTTGTGCAATGAATGATCATTTTAATCCATCAATTCAATGACTATTTTTTTTTGTTTTGCAGATGAATGATGATGCCATGAAAGCTTATATACGACAAATTTTACAATCGGAGGTTGCCAAATTGGCGCAAGTACAAGCTCCAACTGTATCCTTAAATGCACCGCAGCTTCCACCACCACCAGCATCTGGTTCACCAATTATACAACAACCCTTCAGAATTCCGCCATCTGGATCTGGATCATCAAATTTAAAAAATTTCCCATCTCTAATGCACTTCAACAGTCCTGCGTCCCCATCAGCAAATCAGTTTGCATCTCAAGGATCTGAGTCAAGCTCCCCTACTTTTGCCGTTAGTGGACCATCCGGTGTGCCTAAGTACAACCAAAATTATTTCTTGCCTCTCCAAAAAAAACCCCAAAAAAAAAAGGGGGAAAGATTTCCAACCTTTAATCGAAAAGTGGTGTTGTTACCATCACCAAATGTAACAGTTATAACCAAGAATCAAGAGGATTTCTTAGGAAGTCTTAACTTTGTCTTCCATACTGTCACATTTCTAAAGTCATCATCACCTGACGATTTGGAAGCAAAATTAAAAAATCTATTTCCTGCCATCAAATCAGGTACTTCCTTCTCTCTTCTAACAGCCTCTGGCTCGAAGCTATCCCCTATTTACTTGGAGCCAGGGGTTGTTTTGGACGGACGCATCCTTAGTCGCAGCACTTACAAATCCATTTTCATAAGGCCATCCCAAACTTTAGTGACATCTTCAGAAGAAGAAATTTTTGAATCCCTAGGACAAGGAAAGGTGGTCCATTCCAAATCCAAATATAGCAGCACATCATCAGACGAAGAATTTGAGTGGCTACGCTCTAGGAAAACGTCAGAAAAAAATGAAACAACAACGTCTGAAAAAAATGAAACAACAACGTCGGAAAAAAATGAAACAACAACGTCTGAAAAAAATGAAACAACAAATCTTCAAACTTCTGAATCAATTCCTACAAACATCACCCTAGAAGCTGAATTCAACAATGAAGGCGTTTATTTGTTCCAGGACGAATCTGGAGTGGTTCATGTCCTGAAAGATGTCAATACTGGGATAACTACTGTTGATCAGTCTTTAAGTTTCGAGTCAACAGCTTTGTTATTCGATAACTTCAAAAGGAAAAAATCCTCGGAACTGGTTACCGTAGAATTCAAACGCAGTAACCTTCTGAACCAAACAATTGAATATCTTAAAACTTCTAAGTTGACTCCGCTTTGCAATCTACGCATAAAGTTCGAAGGAGAGAACGGTATCGACCTTGGTGGGGTTCGCCGTGAATTCCTTACCAATTTAATCGACGAAATCAAATGTAACGATCACCTCTTTCAAGGATGGCCCGAAACAAGGCAGCTTAAGTTCAATCAAAGTTTGGTTCGGAAAAAGATTTACTTCTATGTGGGTCAAATATTTGTTCTGTCTCTTTTGAATGATGGACCTGGTCCTAAATGTTTCTCCTCAGTTTTTTTTAAATCGCTGTACACTTCTCTGGAGGATCCGGATTTAGTCAAAGAAAACATTTGTGACCCGCATCATTTATATGCTCTGAAACTCTTGGAATCCTGCGACTCTTTTTTGAATTTGAATCAAACTATAGCCGAACACTCATTATTCAGTTCAGCCGGAATTGAACACCAAAGCAAGGATCAAAGCACATTAGAAGAAGCAAAATCGGATGTCTTCAAAGGTATGTTTCTTTTTTGGCATCAAATGCAGTGATGTTGGTTTCACGAGCAGACGTCTGACAAAAGTTGGCTGATGACAACTCGGACCAACTACTGTATCGTATGTGCATCGGTATATCTGTGTATTGACTTTGCTGCATGGAAATTTTAATGAAGCAACATTGAACTCGACAAACCAGCAGTAGTCATCAGCCAACTTTCGTCAAACAACCTTACACGGAAATAGTTTCTTTATCAACAAGAACCCAATATAAACCACAACTTAATTATTCTGACAAGGCACTGATTGTGATGTCACCACCTGTCTATACTCCCCGGCAGCCAAATTGGTGGTGAGTTTCGAAATTGAAACGCAAAATAAGACAGCGAAAGAGATCCCTGCAAGCCTCGAGTCTATGGCTCACTGCAGTAAATGGCATTGTTGACGCGCTCTGGACAGAAAGCCGTCTATTGTTTGGGATTAACTCATTGTCATCATCTCCAACCCTTCCTCTGTACCCAAATTTTCTGAGTTTCTTCGCATAAGAAATTATGGCCGATTTGGTGTAAAGGTTCAGATTCAAATCCAACCAAAAAACTAAGCCGACTTGTTAATTTGAAGCTGTTTTATACATCGCCAATAATCAGTTGTTGTTCGTCAGCGATTTATTGAACAGCTTCAAATTTACATATCGGCATAGTTTTATAGTTGCATGTCATTGAAATTTTGTGCTGAATTTGAATTTTTTTTGTAAAACTGAGTTTTCCTTTGGAGAAAAAATTGTTAGAAATTTTGAGCTCAGGGAAAAGGTTTGAGATGGGTGTGAGATGCTGAAACGGGGTTCATCTTAAACAATAGATGGCTCTCGGTCACTTGGTCCGGAGCGCATCAACAATGCCATTCACTGCAGCGAGTAAGACTCACGGCTTACAAGGATCTCCATTGCTGTCTTCTTTGCGTTTTAATTCCAAAACTCACCCGTCAATTCGGCTGCTGGGGAGTATAGTTTCCACTTTCAAGTTATGTTTAACAAGATTTTTGAACTTGTTAAAGTTTCCTTAATTTTCAACACATATTAGGCCATCCAAAAAATTATCCTCCGAAAGTAGAAAGGACATCGCACATTTCTTATGGCGCGTGGACCACATTCAAGGTGTACTTCTTCTTGCATAAATGGATTCTAGAGACCATTCTGAGCAAAAGTTCTCACGGGCCCAAAAAATTTCCATGGTAAGTTAAGCCGCTATTAATGTTTGAAAGTTGGATCAGCATAGGTTGTGAGTTCGTTTTTGGGCACACTGTAGCGGAGTGAGAGAGCTCTCTGAACGATCGTCCGGCTCCGTCCCTACCTGCCACTGAGCGACCAATACATACCCTCTTTTGTTTTCATTTCCCTTTTCTGTTCGTACACTCTAACTCCCATTTGACCCATAGTTTGTTTTGCCATTCTCAACTGTTTGTAAATACTTTCGTGATGGTCAATGAAATATTCTAGCTTTTTGTCTTCTACTTCCTCTCCTGGCTTCTTCTCGTTCGGCTTGTTTACTAACTGAATACGGAAGACTTCTGTTTAATGAGATGAAATTGTGATTGATCGGCGGAATATCGATCTATTCTTTATCGGATTTTCACGAAATCTTTAGTGCCCCCCCTCCCCCCCCCTCTAGGTGAAACATTATAGAAAAGGCTTGAAATCCCAGGTTGGGTCGCCTGCATCGGTGTAGTGGTAGGTATAGAGGCGGGGCCGGCCAGAGACACATTTTTTTTTTAATTGAATTTTATTTAATAAATTGATACAGTATAAAAAAAATGAAAATAATGGCAGGACCACCACCTCCAAAAGTGAAACTTGTGCGGAGGGGCTCCAAGTTTATATCAAAATAAACTTAAAATAACAAAATAAACTTACAATAACGATACAGCTAATAACTATGAAACTAAAAAAAAAATGAGTTTGGATGAAAGGGTGAGGTAGGGCTATTATGACTGTGCTTCTAGATACATTTCATCAAAAATCTTAATGATGTTACAACACACTTTAATGACTATGACTAGTTAAAATAAAATATTTTTACAACACACTTTAATGACTATGACTAGTTAAAATAAAATATTTTTGTTAGATGTTGACTGTTGACAATTGACGAAACAAAATTAAATTAAATTAAATAAAATAAAGTAACATAGAGACCCAGCACAAAGCTTGCGACAGGTGTCCACTTTCTGGGGCTCAATATTGGTCGGAGCTCATCGGAATAACAGCCAACTATTGCCTAATGTTGACTGGTGTGTTTTGCATTCGACAAGCAAAACCTGTTTCCGTTTCCGTGACTGCAAACCAATCACAGCCTTTTGTTGAGCTCCAACATTAGGCAATGTTTATCGTTGCAGCCGGTGACTCCCGAACAAAACTGTGACCGTTAAACTTGCTTTGCTTTTCCAACACGGGAAGCATACGGTGTGTTGGGTCTCTATTTGTCTCTGGGGCCGGCCGACCGTTCGGTGAGCTCTCTCTCGCTCACTCATACTACAGTATGCTCTGAAATGAATTTACGAACTGTGATAATCCAACTTTCAAACTTTGATAGCGGCTTAACTTAACATGGAAATTTTTTGGGCCCGCGAGAACTTTTGCTGAGAATGGTCTCTAGAATCGATTTATGCAAAAAAAGAACAACTTGAGTGTGGTCCACGCGCCATAAGAAACGTGCGATGTCCTTTCAGTTAAGCAAATAATAACACAATATCAGCAGGGTCACTAAGCATTTTGTTTCATTTATTTGTTTCAGATGCAATCACGTACTTGTTGACAGAAAGGGTCTCAACACCACTTCAACAGTTGAAGGATGGCTTAGAACCGTTTTTACCTTACGTGGAAGCGAACAAAGAATTACTTCTAGATGTCTTCATGAGTACAGAGAGGCGTATATTGACTGCAGATATTTTTCAGAATCTTTTCATTGGATACCCGCTGAATGATCTCGAAAATGCGATGAAAAATAACTGGATAAGTTTTTTAAAGGACTGTGAATGTAAGTTGAGTATCATGCATTTTCTGTTTATTCTTGCGCTTGAAACTACGAAAGTCTTTAAAGTTTTTCATTGTCTTGTTTGGTGCTATGAATCCTCTCTACAGGACGCACAATTTTCTAACAAATGCATCCTTCTGTTACCTTGATGTGTCTCACATCTTGTCTTCATTCTCTCATGAAATAAAATGATTCTCGTTTTTTCTCAAGGTGAACATTTTTTAGGTTTTTAGCGGGAGTAAGTTCGAAAGTCCAATAAGTTAGTTTTATTACAGTCAAATTTTTTTCATAAAAGCTGAAGAGGTTTTCATTGGTAGTATACAATGTTCCAATTAGTTGGTGCTTCTTGTCTCCGCTTAATATAACTTGAGGTTAGATCAAATCCTTTACCTCCGTTTTGCAATCAAAATTAAATGGGCAATCCAATCTCAAATGAAAAGAAGAACAGTATCCCCAAAATGGAATCATAAATAAGTTCCATACTAGTGCTAAAAAATGACTTTGTAACATCAACCAATCGTTGATTTTTGGCCGATTTGTAAGTTTGCACCACAGCACTGGTGCTTAGAGCAGTGCCACCAACATATTTCAACATCACTGGATCACCCCTTTGCTCAATAAGTGAGGTCTGATTCGTCAAAAGGGCGGATGTGATGGTTTTGAGAAAATTGCGTTTGAAGTTTTAAAAGCAGTGTATCTCCAAAAGTTTTGAAGTTAAATACTTCAAATAAATGAAATGTAATGATGAAAACTCTCATCTTTCATATTCCGTTAAGTTTTCTTTCCAAAATTCATTCCAAGAAAAGGGTACGGCCATTTTAAAAAAGTGTAACATCCTTCCTTTTAGCAGAAAATGACTTTTTATTCCAGAGAAATCTTCCGATTAAAGTGGAAAAAATTATGAAATGAAAAGTAACTAGCACGACATACAAAATAAACAGTCTTTGATGATATCCCAAAGCTTTAAAGGTAAAATAATAAAAATAAAATGGAAACCATCTTCTGAAGATGAATAGAAACTATGATTTCCACTTATAGTCTTGTAACTCTTTCGAAGCTGTATCGAGAAATTCATTGAAAAGTTGTTCTTGAAATTCACGGGGAACTTTACCAAAACACTTTTTTTTTTTTTGCAACACCCTGTTACTTTGAACTTCCTCCCATCAATTAATCGGCCACCTCTATTTGTGTGGGCTTGCCCAGATCTTTTGACCTTGTTTTCACGACGAGAGGTATCAGTAGTCCGTCTTTGTACGAGCAAAATGGGGGGGGGGGTTCTGCCGTCAAAACCTTCTTCAATGCTTCACCGATTAATCTTTTAAACTAAAAACTTTAGAACAAAGAACTTTGGGGCCGACTATAGAAACTCTGACTTACCGTGAAAACTAGAAACTTTACGAGTGTTTTCATTTTTGCTAACAATATAATAGTGAAAAGACGAATAGTTGCTGTGTCCCAGAAGGACATTTCATCGATAGGTACCATTCAGTTAGGCTTATCACAGATGCATCCGATCACATTGCAGCACCTCTTAATCAACGGCAAACAGGTAGCCACAAGCCTTGTTGGGCTCGCTAATCTTATCGCTGTTGGTGTGTTGCGACCGTATAAGGTATAGCGTATACGCACCACTATCCCCTCTTACGTGTTTACTATTCTATCTTCGGTGAGCTCAATTTTGTAGATTTAATTACGAAATTTGGTTTGTAGTATATGTAGGGTACAAGGAATCAGAAAAGCCGTTTGATGCCAAAAGGGCGGATGTTGAATATCCGCCCTCTTGACGGATCAGTCCTCAATTAAATTTCGTCTTACTTTTTTACTCTGAACAAACGAACCGATGATATAAAAACTCAGAAATAACCTAGCCTAACTTTTCTTCATTTAACGCAAAGACCTACGTTTCATACAATTCTCCGCTTGAGTGCCGAGTATCTATGAGCATGTGGTGGAAAGAGACATGGAATGCCCAAAACGACCTGACAACATCACTGAATCATTTGTTCAAACAGCTGTATTGCAGTTATCACTGAAACTATCACGATGGAACGAACACCATTTGTTACTTTATCATAATTTTCTGTCAGAATGGGTCTGTTGCACACTTCTGCCAGAGCATTTTAAAGTATCAATTCATTTTTCAAAAGCTGGAAAAATAACAATGGCAGCATCAGAAAACATTAAAATTCATTAATAAACTCACAAATTGCGAAAAACGCTAGACACTATTCACCCCTGTATCTTTCCACCACGTGCACAATATTTCTCGAGATTCGCGCGGCACATTCAAATAATCACGGCCGACTATTATCACAGCTGACTTCATAAACCAAATAAACAGTAAACACTATTTCTCGAGATTCGCGCGGCACATTCAAATAATCACGGCCGACTATTATCACAGCTGACTTCATAAACCAAATAAACAGTAAACACTGATGGCGTCTGTTCGAATTATTACGTCTCAATATCCGTAATTCCTCACAAAAGGCTGCGAAAAGTACGGAAACCGATATTTTTGTCGAAAACTTATCAAAATGAAACAATAACACACAGGAGTTCCAAGGATGATTCCAATTTCAATCATCTTATGAACTCCTGTGTGTTATTGTTTCATTTTGATAAGTTTTCGACACACATATCGGTTTCTGTACCTTTCACAGCCTTTTGTGAGGAATTGAGGATATTGAGACGTAAGAATTCTAACAGACGCTGTAAGTGTTTGCTGTTTATTTGTTTATGAATTCAGCTGTAATGACAGTCGACCGTGATTATTTGAATGTGCCGCGCTAATCTCGAGAAATAGTGTGCACGTGGTGGAAAGATACAGGGGTGAGTAGTGTCTAGTGTTTTTCGCAATTTGTGAGTTGATTAATGAATTTTGGTGTTTTCTGATGCTGCCATTGTCATTTTTCCGGCTTTTTACGTATGAATTGATACTTTAAAACGCTCTAGCCGAAGTGTGCAACAGACTCATTGCTCTTAAAAATTGTAGAATATGTACCCAAAAAATTCAACCCACTCATTTTAGGAATGAACTAATTTTCTCCTCAAGTCACCTGGTTACAACTTTTTCTTTATTTTTCAGTGGATAAGTGTCTCGTTAGTCTTTCGGAAGTGTTACAGTTTGCAACCGGTCTTAAAGATTTACCACCTCAGGGTTTTCATCCCAAACCTACTCTCAGCTTCAATGACCCATCAAGTCGTAGTCCTGAAATGCCCTCAGCCTCTACATGCAACAACGAGATCTCCTTACCATGCATTTACGATTACTCCAGGTTTATGACTAAAATGGAAGAGGGAATAAAAGGTGGCAATGATTACTTTGAACTCTAACTTTAATCTGATTCAACTCCAAGTTTTTAAATTTTTAAAGTTTTTATAGTCTTTAAATTTCTTTTAAGTTTAAAAAGTGAATGGAAGCATGAAGGGGCTTGAGTTGGGTCACTCTGAGTTTGTGGATTTGACAAGCAGTGTAGGCCAGGTTCAAAACATGTCTGTACATATTGATGAGTTGCTGTAGAGCAATGAATTCTAGCGCATTGACCTTAAGGTGAATTCTCAGCAAGTTTGGGTTCAAGATTTCTCCACTTGGATAGCGCCACAGGTTATTTCTCAAATTTTGACAATTATCGAACAGCTGAAGCACTTCCATGGACTTCGAAAGGTGTATGATTAGATTGTAGACAAAATGACAGCTAAATTGGTTCATTTTTGAAGGAGAAAGTATCTTTGGAAAATTGAAACCGGAGCTTGGACCTTCGTTCATGTCAAGCACAGTGATTTCAAAATGCAAATATTTTCCAAAGATTCTTTCTTCCTCAGAAATGAACCAATTTTCACAAACTAAGTGTCCTTTTGTTGGCGATTCAATAATCCAGCATCTTACACCCTTAAGAGTAAAGAGTCTGTGAAAGTGCTTTAATTGTTCGATAATTATCAAAGTTTGAAAGAATCGACTGTGGCACCGTCCAGGCAGAAAATTTCTGTACCCATTCTTACTGAAGATTCACCTTAACAGACTCTCCGATGCATCTTGAAAAGGGTCCGATTTCGTCTACTTGTCAAATCCCTGATCTCAAAAGCACCCTATTCCAACAAGGAAAGTGCCGCTTTAACACCTCGCTCTCTTCAATTCAGAGGAGGATGCCCCTAGCTCCATTCATGATCTCATGCTTTATTTGTAAGTGTGGTTCCTCAGAATCCTATATCTGGTCATATTTAAGCAATTAACACATTTATTTATATTATTCATCATTCATTCTTGTTTTTGTTTTTTTTTATTATTATTATTTAATTGTTAATTACCTATGTCCTTTCAGTTGTTAATGACATCTACCAATTCAGAGGATGATTTTTGAAAGAAAGTTTCTAATGAAAACATAGATTCTTACAACCACACCAGTATTTTTTTCCATTTTAAGCTCTAAGCTTACATACATGAACAGCACAAAATGTATGCTCTATCCCTCAAAGAAATTTAATCGAAAGCTGTTCTCGCCCACTTTGCTCACTTCTATTTCTGAGCTTTCCTTTTTGTCCTTATTTGTTCTATTTACTCAATACTCTATTGAAGATTTCATCTATTTTTGAAGATGAAAGTTCATCAGGTAAAGTGATTGTAAGTTCTTGAGTCCCTTATTTCATTTCCATACTGCTAACTGAATCTTTTTGCAGTTTATTTGATTCCGCCTTGAATATCTTGCTCATTTTTTCTCTTCCCCTTCTTCTTCTTTTCCTTCTCTTATCCTACTCATTCTCCCTCTCATTTACCTTCGCCTTGTTATAAATTTTCAACGAGCACTTGACTCTCACGCTGTTCCAGCAAAGCAAGTGTTGTTTGCGGAATTTTCATTGTAATTTCTTTGACCTAATATTCGTACAGCTCATTTCATCCTATTCATGATAAGGATGCAAATGCAGATTCTTATAATGTCTCCTCTATTGATAGTTCTACCTCTTTTTATCTTGCTTGAGCTTTCAGCCTCTTTTGTACTTTTCTCTTGCTGTAAAGTTCCAGTGTCGTATCTGTATGTGTAGAGCTGGTATCAAATCGTAGATAATGTACTTTTCCAATTTGTGTTGAAAATAATTGTACCTGATTACATTCTTGTCTCTAGTTATAGTTTAGTGAGAGCGCATAGATCTTCATTGTAATTTTTAAATGAATGCCTCAACCCAATTCTCAAAGCTGCCAAGTAACATGAAATCTTTGTCTCTCTGGCAGTAGTATTGTGCTTTGTCTCATATCGCTGTCTTTTCTGCTTTGTTGTTTAATGCGAGCTGAGCCAAGTAATGATTTCTTGGCTATGTGTTTTCAATTATCCGAACTGAGCCATTCACATGGCTACCGTATCCTAAAATTGAAGGATGTTGATGTAATGTCTGAAATGCAGTTTTGAAATTCTTATTCTTAGGATCCCAATTTGTGTTGAAAATAATTGTACCTGATTACATTCTTGTCTCTAGTTATAGTTTAGTGAGAGCGCATAGATCTTCATTGTAGTTTTTAAATGAATGCCTCAACCCAATTCTCAAAGCTGCCAAGTAACATGAAATCTTTGTCTCTCTGGCAGTAGTATTGTGCTTTGTCTCATATCGCTGTCTTTTCTGCTTTGTTGTTTAATGCGAGCTGAGCCAAGTAATGATTTCTTGGCTATGTGTTTTCAATTATCCGAACTGAGCCATTCACATGGCTACCGTATCCTAAAATTGAAGGATGTTGATGTAATGTCTGAAATGCAGTTTTGAAATTCTTATTCTTAGGACCTTCATTGAAGCAAAATGGACTTACCCGATTTTTTATTTCAGAACTAATTAAAGGACAGAGTGTGCTGAGCATGTAAACATTTTCACATGTTGAATCCACCTATTTTTTGTTGAGATATCAACGTTTAAAGTTGCGGATTGCGCAGAGCAATTTTAAACCACTTGGTTTTGTGTGCTCCGTGAAAAGGAAGATCACTCTTGGGAGGTAGCGATGAGGTGACACTATCTTGACTACTGGTCAATGCTACCGTGCGCACAATACACAACATCGACTAACAGTGGAAAATTAACCGATTCAACTTGTAAAAATGTCTGCAAGCCGAGCACACTCCGCACTTTATTTTCTAAAATAAAAAAGGGACCAGAAAATAACTGAACAAGCTTATTCTGAAAGACACTTTCTATTGCAAGAACGTTATTGATGAGTGCAAGTTTTCTAAAAGAGTCCTTTTAATTTCAGACATATTTACTCATTCTTGTCTTTTTAACACTCTTAAAAGAAGAAAAACGAGCATTCACTCTGTTTTCTTTAAATAGCAACTTGAAAGTATGACTTGAACTTTTGACAACTCCATGTGCAGTCACCTGCTTTGCCCCCCACAGTTGTCCCAAAATTGTGAAAAAGAAGGGGGATGTGACTCATCTCAACTTCAACCATTCTCCTAAACTTGCATCCTTTTCTCTTTTTTCAAGAAAGGCATTTAATATGGTAAATAAGTCATTTTTCTAGCTCTAAAGTTTCTGATCCGATAAATGGTGGAAACTTCCCATCCTAGGAGAACTCAAAATTTAAATACTCTTGCAGTTTACATTTTGTAAGCATCCTGCTTTCACTCCTTTTGGATTTTTAATTTGTGATATAAATTTGAAAAAATTCAATCCCAAATAATAGAAAGAAAATAGTCAGGTTCCTAGGTTGAGGCGTCACAGTCTCCTTTTCATTGAGTCATCTCAAGCTATCCCGCCCCCCTCCCCCCGCCACTCTCATCTTATTTGAAGGAATGTAATTATTATCAATCCACCAATTTAAAAACCTTTGCCCCCTCACCGTCTATTAAAAATTTGTAATTTTATCTTTTTGACTTTGTCCTCCGGAACTACTGCAGAAGAAATTTATTGAAGAAATATTGAAATTTATTGAAGAAATATTGGATTTATGATTAAGGAGCTCTGTCAATGAGTTAAACCGGAAGACCTGTTTGGTCTCTTCTTGAATGAGTGTGGAGAATGTAACGTACATTATGTACAATAAAAACACAAATCATGGCCAAAAATTAAATGATGAATACCTTAAGAGTTGGTCAGACTCAAAAGTTTGGAGATCCAAAAAAGAATAAAAAAACATTAAAAATAATGTATGTTTAATGTTAATGTTTGTAAATGTGTGTAACATACATTATTTTTAATGTTTTTTTATTCTTTTTTTGGCTCATTTGTATCTCCAAACTTTATGCAGTCCAGTCGTTTGCTGTGAAATATCAGCATAATGAACCATGTGTTTGGGCGGCTGGACTTTACTACTACTACTTTATAACTCCAATCTTTAGAGTCTGACCAACTCTAAAGGTATTCATCATTATGTACAATGTTGATACCCAAAACTGAGGCGCTTGATTCATCAATTAATGAATTTGTGAAATTTGCTGCGCAGATTTTTTTTTTTTTTTTTTTTTTAACGAGTTTTATTAACACAACTATACAACATTAGTACTCTTTAGCGCAGAAAAATTGAGGGCAGAAAGTTCATCGATGAGCAGGTGGTGAGACAGTCATCTATCTTTTTGAATTTTGTTTGTTTTTATCTTTCTATATATTTTTGTTTGATTGTCAACTATTTTCATTCCTCATTTGTTTATTTCCACTAATAAATAGTTATTTTTTTCTTTCATTGTTCAGTAACACTTTTTCCATTGTTTTGACTTCTTTCCATAACAATAATAACTGTTGCAGGCCTGCAGAGCAGTTTAGAAGGATTATGAGCAAGTAGTTTTCGTATTGTTTTGAGGGCCTCAAAGGGTGAGAACTGTGTATTTGATTCAATTGGATCACTGAGGCTGGGTTTGCACTGTGGAGAATTAATTCTACGTTAGATCAAACGGAAAAGTCAACCCGCATCATCTTCTGTAGAATTTGAAAAGTCCTTTGCTTCAATCACTATGTACTTTTAATCTTATTTTAAATTTTTCAACCGACAAGGCATATTTGCATATTTCCTCCAATTATCAGAAATCTTGTCATTTCTACTCAGTTCTAATGCATGGTAATAAAAAAAATTTGACGAAGTTGGAAATAGGATCAGGATGCAACATTCCATTGATGAGGTGTTGAATCTGCATCAGCAATACATTGGTAGGGGTTAAAGGTTAGATTAACTCTCAATTCACGCAATGCAAAATTAACGCAATTCCTCGGTGAAACTTTGTAGTTGTACAAATCTCCTTCAATAGATTGCTCCACATGTGCTGCCGTAAAAATGTACTATTTTTGGCTTATCGTAAAAGAAATTAATACGTTTTGCAAAAATCTAAAACATACAAATTGTACGTAGATAATTTTATTCTTGAATTGTTGACACCATAACAAAAATGGCAAGTTCATATTTAAGTCTAGAAACCAGGAAACTGTTTAATTGATTAATTCCATTGCTGCTGTGAGTGTGAGAGAGAAGGATCATTTTGTCTCTTTCAGGCAAGATTCTGTAGGTATCCCAAATTCAGACTTCATTTGTTAAACCTTGAACTGGTTTTGGTGGGTGTTTAATTAAAGTATGTTTCTACAGTGTGATCATTTTAGAATTTGAGCGTAAGGTGAGGTGGGGTAATTGGGCAGTACGCTCTGCGTTTCTATACTAACAGTTCTATTTGAGTTTCAAAAATTGGTCCTACCTCATTTTCATGTAAACCATCTGGAACAACAAACAAAATCTCAAAAAACAACTGTTTCGAATTTTGGTAAAAGCTCTGAGTTCATTCACTCGCTTATAGTAATGAATTAGCCTGCAATGGAAAACAGGAATCTTTTAATGGACCCCAAGGAATTCCTTGGTAGAAATTCCTCTGCATCTTAAGCGTGAAAATCGATACAAAATGAGGCAATATTTTTATGAATGAAGGACTTGCTGCTGTTCATGGTAGACCTTTTTTCTTTGTATAAGCTTCAGTTTTATTCGTTAACTATGCCTAAATAACCCTCAGTGGCGTTATAGAGTTTCCGCATGATAGATGGACAATTTCATGAGCCTCACGATTTATGAAGTTGCATCACCCTTAAGTGGAGGCGCTTCCTTTTGCAGTTATTTTGTCAACTAATTTTCCCAGTACTAACTCACCGGTGGGAATCGCCATTTGCACAATTTTATGACTGAATTGAAGGCATTTCATTTCAGTTGCACTCCAATTGAGGATGCATTAGTTTTAAAGGTCATGTACAATGGCAAGTCCTTCACTTTTAAAAGTAAAAATTAAAAGTATTGCTTTATTTCTTTTCCTTTTCAAGTAATTGTTTGAAGTATCACGTTTAAACAGGAAATCTGTTCCATACCTCTGGGAAATAGTAGAGGTAATTAACTTTAATCTATTTTTCAATTGAGATTCATTGATAAAACGCTTCCCGCTCTGATTATTTCAAATACCTTCAATTATTGGATAGAAATAATTTATAGCCTCCCTACATAACACCAAAAATTACTGCAGACATGTCAACTAAGGGAAAACTGATAGGTAACAGCGCTTGTGAACAATACTTGCCATTACGGTAAGAATGTTGATACTGGGTTTTGGTATCGATACTTTGGCTTAGTCGTTAGTATACTTCGGTATACTACATTCAGTTAGTACCTACCTTCCATCTGCTACAAGTAAGTACTGGTAAACGTTCCTGTAAAATACCTCTGAATCATCTTTAAGGAGCCGCGTTTACTTGGACATTTAGAAGCCATCTTGAGAAAGAAATCAAAACTTTGCAAATTGTTTTGAGAGGAAGAAGTTTAAGAAACTTTTAATGAAAACATATGAGTGTCAACTTCTCTTCTAAGATCAGCTATACCCACATGCATGCGGCAATCTTCTATAAAGCAAGGGCTATGAAATAAGCTACCGCACATTGCGGTTTTCCAACTATAAACCCTAATTCTTGCTTATCTTCAGCGCAGAGCCTAGAGGACAAATTGATGTTATTCAGCCAATTACTTGTGCGTGCATTGTTGTTTTCTCAGATAAGACGATTCTTGCCTTTGTTAGGTGCCCTCTGAGGACTTTCCTGCGGCCGGTCTATTTGGATTTGAGGTGAGCTACCTCTGCACCTGTTTGTTTCCAGGGTGCCTTTGACTAGGAACAAAGAAAAATCTGGAGAGATGATTTAATTCCAGTCATCTTTATTAACGGGCAAAAGCTCTGTAAGTAAGAGTAAGACTGTTAAAGGAGGAGTTCTTTGAGTGCTCTTTGGGAGGTTATCTGGTCAATTAGAACAAAAAATGAACACGAAACTGAGGTGGCGCTAGGATGTTGAATGCGTGATAAAAAAAGGCACTTGCAGCCTAAGCACAGCAAAAGTATTCATATGCAGCACATTCCTGATGGTTTCCCAGCCTTGCAATCGAGAACTTCTACCATTTTTTGATACTGATGGTATAGTATCAATATTTGGTGAAAAAAAAAAAAATTAAATAGCTGGCCGATTCATAAGTGGAACTATGTAGACATGGGCTTTGAGCTTCGAAGTTGAGAATCTCGGCCATTTTACAATAAGCATGGGTAAATCAATATATTTACAATCAAGTTGGGTCAACGTTGATTGTTTTTTGGGATCTCCTTTGGTTTCCGAAAATTGTAACTCTTTTGAAACTGTTGGCCAGCACATTTTGGAATGTTGATAGGAAGATCAACTTGTACCATCCGTTGAGAGTGATTGAGGCATCTGATAAAAACAGCACACTCACATCCATCCATCATGATCATGATCGTTCGATAATTGATCCTTGTTTGCCAATTATCAAGCGCCATGCCCAATATCTGGGACTAATGTCATTCTCATGAAAACCATAAATGTTCCCCTTATTATGAGAAATCATCCTGAGTTGATACCAGTGATTGTAACTCAGGTCTAAGTCTTAGGAGCCATTTTGGCCAGCCATGCCATTTTTTAGGAGCCATCAAGTAATTTTTAGGGTCCATTTTTTTTTTTTTTTTTTGGACACAGCGCGCATAAGAAACTAGTCATATTTTTTGCGCTCGATCAACAAATCAGCAAAAACCAAACGTGCAGGAGCGTGGACTTTAATCGACGGGAGGAAAAAACCATTTTTTGGCAAAAATTTTCTTAGGCGCCAATCTTGACCGTCAACTCAATTTCTTCGGTGCCATCAACTAATTCTTAGGCGCGAATGGCGCATATGAGTTACAATCACTGATTGACACTATTTGCTTCTTTCACTCCTCTGGAGGATCTGTTGCTTGCTTAAAGTTTAAGATGTGCCTTTTACCATTTTCAAGACTTGCGGGATTCGTTGCAATGGGCATACTTGATTAGGAAAATATTTTTATTTAATGAGAGCTTCCCTCCTTCTATTTGCAAGAGTAGCCTGTCAGTGGGAGAAGAGGAAAATGAAAGTTATTCATGATTACAGAACAAGTGATTTGAGCTCTCACCAACCTTGATATTGGAAAAGAAACTTTGATTTCCACAAATGATCAAGAATTTCTTTATTCATGAAACAATACAAACTAATTCTAGTAAATGATTACAGTTGATACAAATGTAAACTGTTGAAGCACATGTATTTTTATTTACAGGATGTAAGTAAACACAGGTAAGTATAAGGAGATCCAAGTACGTAATATGTTCATATGTGAATACAGGAGTATTTTTTACAAAACATGATAAGGAACAAACAATTCCCAAGAACATTAGCTATACAAGCTCAGTCTACTATCAACTATTGGCTTCATTTCTTTCACTGAGTGTTCTCACAGTATAAAAAGAGAGGGTGAGAGGCTGGCTGGTGGATAGAGCCATGACAAGATTTTGCATTGTTTTGATCTTTATGATGATGTAGCTGTTGGAGCGTCAGTATCATTCTCCAATTTAGTATAAGGGTCATATGAAGCGGAAGAATGAAATTTTGATTCCGAGGAATTCATTAGGCCCAGAAAAAAGAAAATACTTCCATTTTCTATCCAAATCTGAAAACTTTGGCGCTGTAAACTGGTTGAAAAAGATAAATAAAAATTATGCCAGTAATCGTGCATTTTTGACTCTCAGGTTAAAATATCGGATATTCTCCTCATAGCGTAGGTGGCGGGAAATATTTTTAAGTGAGTGCCGTGAAAGCTTAGTGACTCTCACAATTTCCATTTTTTTTCATCCATTTACAGAACAGAATTTTTGAGAATTAAAGGCTTAAAATGGTCCGTTTCATTTTTCTTTCCCATAAAAAATACTGAAGACAAAATGTTGCTCCTCTTTCTTTGAAGAAACAATGGAAGTGATAGAAAGTGCCTTCACAGAATATGGCAATTTTTCGTTAACTTATGCAATTTTAATTCTTTTCAAAATCGACTGAAATCACAGAATTTCCAAGTGTTTTAAGTGTTTCTAAAATAAAGTGGTTAGTTTCACTTTTTCTTACACCTTATGAGTTATTCAGGATGGAAATGTCATTCCTTCCTTGTTAATGTTGAATGACCAAACGAGCTATAGCGATAGAGATGATTTGTAGGACGTGATATTGAAACTTCAAGGAGGTAGTCATGATGGAAATCTCTAATGGACATTTTATACGGGCTCGATTTGTTTGCCTCACTTTTTTTCACCTTGAAAGAAAAGCTGTAGTTAATCCACTTCAAATTGGTTTTAAACAAAAGTGCAAGTGTTTGAGAGTGGCTATCTGGACACAGAAATCAATATAACAGTTTCTTCTGGTAGGATTTGCACCATAAAGAAACTGACGCATAACAGAAACAAGCAAAATTTTCTCACCTGGATAGTTGTATTAAAATTCTGTGTCCAGATATCCTCTCTTAAACACTTGCACTTAGCCGCGAGAATTTGAATTTTGATTCTTACATGTTACAAAGGAACAATAATAAAGATCTTTGAGTTTAAAAATTCACTCTCTGCTTACAGCTAATACAGTCTAGTACTTCATCTAAATAATAGATGTAGAGAATAAATAGAGAAAAAGAAACAAATTGTGATTAATAAGAAAATGAAACGAAAGGACCATTTGTAATAGTAAGAATAACAATTCTGTCACCAACTTATCACACCTTCGCTCGTTGTAGCGGGGACAAAGATATATGGCCACAGTATGCAATACACAATGAACAGTAGGTATACCACTCAACACTTGCATTAGGTGTGTGTTGGGTATTGCATATCCTGGCCAGGTTTCTTTGTCCCCGCTAGTACATTCCTGTCTCTAATCTGCTCTGATATGCTCTTTGAACTAATCATACAGTGGCAAAGATTATTATTTTATGGATAGTAAGGAATAGATTAAGTAGTTCACATCTCTTCAGAATAATCCCAATCAAATTCTCCACGAAGAGTAAAGCGAAGGTTTGCATAATGACTAACACCAGCATTAGAATCATCCATCATTGGATCAGGAACAATAAGTACACTTCTATTTAATAGATTATTAATTACATTTTCATTCATTACTGACTTGAAGGTTACAACATGAATTTCGAACCAATGTTCTCGGTCATAGCTTCTGTCTACGAGACAGTCATTCAATTTTATATCAGAACCTTCTTTAATCATCCCTGCTAGCCAGAGCTGTTCTGGCGTTCGTCCATGCACTGTGCGCATACTGTGTTTATTCCATGCATTTTTGAAAACCGCAAGAGAGTCATTAATTCTCGGTAGATACACATAGTGCAAACAGAAAATATCAAAAATGCTTGATTCATAAAGAATATTTTGACTTTCTAAAAATAAAAATACGTTCTTGAAATGATGGCTTACTTGCTCATTGACATCGCGCCAGAACCTTTCAATTCGAGTATTATGAACTGATGGGCCTGAAATGAAACTCCCTCGACCTTCTCCCATAGTCGCTTCCATGAAATCTTTGACATAAGAATTTTCACCTCCATGATCTCCTCTTACTCTGCGAGGTACACCATATTCATTGACACCTTTCAGAAATAATTGTAAAACTGTTCCAGCTTCATTATTTGTGCTGCAATGTAAAAAAATAATCTGTCGACTAAAACCATCAATGCACCCATGAACTACTAATCTGAACATGACTAGCTTATGAGTGCCATCCATATGCCTGAAACAATACAAGGATCACCTTCAAATTACAAGATAATTACAAAATTTAGATTGTAAGATTATAAAATAATTGGAAATCACAAAAAAAAAAACAATTACTATAAAGTGCTGCTGCATTAATTTTTCATTTACTAAAAACCAGGATCTAATCTTTAAACTTTCCAATTCATTTTTTGGTACAAAAAAAAAAAAGACGAATAAATATTCAGGTAACAGGATCTGTTAACCCAGCCACTGCCTTGGCTGTTGCACAAATATTTTCACTGTGAACCAAAGACCCATATCTGCGAACCAAAGACCCATATTTACAAACAAAGGGTCATAAGGATAAAAAAGAACACAGTGGAATTGTTCATGCAGCATGATTCTACTAGTGGGAAAGGACTTCTTACACCCGCTAAGGAATTACAAATGCTGTAGTGAAAAAATAAAATATGTGAGGGTCATTCATAAAGTAAGGAAACATGTTATATATTTCGATGATGAAAAAAGATAAATGAATTCTGTGAAAAAGATTCTAACCAGCATTCTTTCAGCTTTCTAATGAGCTACTGTTTTTAAAATTTGGCCCACTGGTTCGCAAGTGATGTCATTTTTGCCACTCTCACCTCTGGCAATAGCGTGCCTACCTCCGCACTCGCTGAGGAGCTCGTCAGGTGTCTGTGTTTCCCGATCAGATTCCATTGATTCAAATTGATTCAAAATTTTGAGATGTTAAAGATTCAAATTGTGATTGTCAATCCATAGCTCTCATATCAAAAGAAGATCAAATAAATGATAAAACTCAAGATCACAAAACTTTTACGATAATTTGGTCCCTATTAATCAGTGTTGAGCGAGTAATCGTGCAGAGACTCTATTGAATAATATGTTCGAATGTGAGTTGCATGCTGTGATCTATTTTCTTAACGCAAAACACGGAACTGCGATGAATATTCACAAGCAAATAATTTCTGTGTATTATGCTTCGACTTTTAGTTATATTACAGAGGCAAATCTGAAAAAATTATCGCGTTAGGGCTTTTTACGGAGTGTCAACATACTCATTGGACGGAGCTCTTCAGCGCGTGCGGAGGTGAAGACACAGTCGCCACAGGTGAGAGTTACAAAAATGACGTCACTCGCGAGCCAGAGGGCCAAATTTCAAAAACAATAGCTCATTAGAGAGCTGAAAGTATGCTACTTAACACCTTTTTCACAAAATTCATTTATATTTTTTTCATCATTGGCATATACAGGGTGTGTATAAAAAACGAGCCAGGCTGAAATTCTCGCAAACTGCTTTGATTTTCAAAAGACGCGTTCACATATTTGGAGAAGGACATCTTTTAAGGGGGTTTCCATGTACGGTGCCCCCCAGGGGAGCGGAGGCCCCACCCCCTATATTGCATATTTCACATGAGGACCCCCATTTTTTAATACAGATTTGGAAAGAATGCCAAATTCTAAGACTTTCAGCGCAAACTAAATGTCAATATCGATTATTGTCTTCGATACATCAAACCTCAAAGTTCTATAAATCGGAACTCAAAGTTCGATTTCGGCCAAATTTCAAAAAATCGTAACTCCTCCAAAAAAAAGGTTTGAATTAAAAAAACCAACAGCCTAAAATACTCCCAAAACAAGCACTTTTCAGATAAAAATGCATTTCTCAACTAAAATTTACACTGTAACCATTTTCGCATCCCCAATTTTTTTTCAAAGTTATCGAAACTTTTGATCAGGCGATTTTTTTAAAAACAGTCCAAATCTACAATTTTGGCTCAGAAACTGACTGCTGAAGGCGAGGAATTGCAGAAACGCTCAGAGTCCCTTAGAAGTCTCACATTATTCATTGAAACCACAAATTTTGGCCCCAAATAATAGTCAATTTTAGAATTTGATATCATTTATTTAGGATTTATAATGACTTTTGAGGGACTCTGAGCGTATTTCAGCACATCCTCACCCTCAGCAGTCAGTTTTGAGCCAAGATTGTGGATCATGGACCAAAAAATGTATGGTCCCAGCAGTGTGCACAAGTTGAATTGCGTGCGGTCTTGACTAATCAGAGAGCTTATGCAAGTCACGTGACTGTACGTAAGTAACACTCGGGACCTAACATTTTTTGGTCCTTGTCCTTAGGACTGTTTTAAAAAAAAAAAAAAAAAAAAAAATTGCCTGATCTCTAAATTTCTGATAGTTTTGAAACAATGATAGGGTTCCAAAAACGACTACAATGTAAATTTTACTTGAAAAATGTATTTTTATCTGAAGAGTGCTTGTTTTGAAGAGTATTTTCGGCTGTTGGTTTTTTTTAATTTCGACCTTTTTTGGAGGAGTTACAATTTTTTTGAATACTGGCAAAAATCAATCTTTGAGGTTCGGTTTATCTAAGACGATAATCGATATTGATATGCAGTTTGCGCTGAAAGTCTTAGAATTTTGCGTTCTTTCCAAATCTGTAATAAAAATGGGGGTTCTCATTTGAAATATGCAATTTAGGGGGGTGGCGCCCCCTCCCCCATCCCCCTGGAAGGCGCCCCTGAAAAATGCCCCCCTCCAAATAAGCACGAGTCTGAGCGTTTTTCGAATATCGAAGGCGTTCGCGAGAAATTTGGCCTGGCGAATTTTTTTTATACACACCCTGTATAGCATGTTTCCCTATTTTACGAATGACCATCGTATTTTTCACAGTTGAGGGAGCTCAGTTAAATTGGTGTAGAAATTCACTGCAATTTCCGATATACAGTTCAAATTAATCAGGAGAAGAGAGAAAAACTACTTTTAGACTGAGAGTATGTAATTAAGTTTCCAGCGGTACGTGAAGAAATTCACAAAAAATGTGATCAAAAATCAGGCGCACATGCTTTCTTGCCTACATTGTTTACATGATCAACCCATGAAACATGATATATGGAAATACACATACCAGAGATAATTTGGACCCTTCACGCTGTATACTCTTCGACGTATTTTTCTCCTCTTTCGCATATGCACTGCGACCGGGTCTATTCTTTTCATAATTGTTTTAATTCTATTGACATTAATTTTAAATCCATTAGCAAGCAGCATGCCTCTTATAGTGACAGCTCCTGCAGCTGGAAACTGTCTCATGATATTTGGTAACATTGCCTCCAAAGCAGGATCTTCTAAATTCACATTAGGTTCTTCAATGTTATTACTGTTCCGAAAATTGTAAATTGATTGCCTTGACAGAGAAAAAATAGACCCTATTTTTGACCATGGAAGGCCACTTCTTCGTAGGTGCAAAACAAGCTCCATATCCAATTCACAGGTTAAAGAAACAGAGCCATTCTCGTCTGCACTTGATGATCCATTGAGATGCTCATTTTGAACTTTAAAACTGTGGTCAACCAGTTGCTGCAAAAAATTTCTCATTTGTGATAGAGTGGATTCTTCATCTGCAGTATTACAATGCGGTAATAATGTATCTAACAATTGTATATGATGCTGTACATTTGGTAAGCTTTGCTGAATCAGGAAAACATTGTGTTCTTGTAGCCCATGGACGAGCAGCTGATAATCATGATCAATGGTATCCCTAACTGCTGAATTGGTCATCTTGTCCTAAAAGAGGAGAAAAAAACATGTAGTTGTAAAATTACAGCCAAACAAAAATAATCGGGGATGTATTTTTTAACTTGTATTAATGCTTGTCTAAAGATGCAACGAATCTTTCATAATTGAAGACCTTGCCGAGATAAGGGCGCTAAGCATTTAACGCCCTTTTTTTGACAATTGGCGAAATGTGATCTACGTACCCTCAAAAATATACCCTGAAAGCTTCATAACGATAGCATTAATCCTCAGCTCGTTAGACCCCCTCAAAGTGCACGCCCTTGTTTCAGCAATCGACTTTGTTGGGGCTTTGATGCACTGGTTTATGCATTTTTCTGATTGTTCGGATAGTTATCATACTTTTTTAGGTAATCGATCAACTCAAGAGGTAAACTTGGCTCTGCCTTTTAGTTAATCGATGATTGATGAATGAAAATCATATCATTCAAACATATCTATAAGTTGATCGATCCTGTATTACTGTCCATTCCCAAGATGTACAAAAATTATGTATGGTATGGTATCAACTTGAGCAGAAGTGGCGGCGCGTGAGATGAGGCAACGTTGCACCCAGTCCATTTAAAGTTGTGTAAAAGGTCGATATATTGGGGGTGCACAGTGCACTCCCTCGAATCGATAATTTAAATGGGTTTAAAAGGAAAATGTGCTTTGCTAGATTGCACGCGCCTCTACGACTTGAGGTTCTTGGCGTTTCTGTTGGATTCAGTGTTGTCAAAGTTTTGAAAAAAATCCTCTTATTTCATTGCTGAGTCTTATGAAAACTGTAATAATGTAACACAAAGCGGCAACCCTAATTAGAGTTTGCATGGCCATGGACTTTATCATGATGAAAGCCGAGATCTGTGACTAGGTAAAGATGTCGCTATCTGAAAATCTTGTGAGTATTCTGGTGCTTGCTCCAGAAGTGCAGGCAAACCCGGACCATTTTGATTTTAAAGGGTTCCTCACTGAAAAGCCAATGCTTAAATTCAGTATAATTTATTTTCATTTAACAACATGAGAAATAATAATGAAAAATTCCAAAGATTATCGGTCTAGGTACGCCTTCACTTCTAAAACGCCTTCTAGTCTTATTTTTCCCAAATTCATTATTCGGACTTACAAAATAACAAAATAAGCATTGGATCTAAAGAAAATCCATCAGAAATGAGAAAAAAAAATTGTTTTTTGTGTTCTTGCCCCTTCCAGGGAGGGGGTCATAACTGTGATTAACTTAAAGCGCATAACCACTAATGGAAAGAGACAGCTGTAAATTAGTGCTTAAGAGTTCAACTTATGAAAGTAACTGCTAAAATAAAAAAAACTGAAGTTATCTACATTCAATAAAGTCGATTGCCAATAGAAGGGCGTATAAAACCTGCATGAATGCTCCGAGTTATTACAAGAAGTCAAATATTTCAATATTTCAGAGACCACTGAAGGTGAATCTCATTGGTAGTACGTTGGCATGAATCGGTAAGCTTGGTTTTATTTATTTCCTACTTTAACGTATCAAAAAACCACTTTGAAACTTCAAATGTGGTTTTCTCAAGACTATAAATTCCACAAAACGCCCTTATCGGCAAGGTCTACAATTCTGGTTTATTTTAATTCCTGTTTGTTATTATTTGACTAGTTTATTTTAAGAGACTCATAGAGTTTTCCCTTTTTTGCTTCGTTACCATTTATTTATTTTTTTACTTTGATACGTTGCTTTCGCTTCTAGTTGCAGTAAGCATATCAACACCTTCATGGCAACAACCAAGTCCCAAGTTTGATTCAAAGACTTCTATTTATACATCCCAAAACCAAACTACAGAATAAAAAAAAAAATGTTGCTACCATGAGTGCAAGGATTATCCATCTTACTCGAACCCACAGTCAGTCAATGGTAAAGTTCCGTTTGGTTTTTTCCGACTTTATTCTTGAACCTCAGTTGTCCAACCTCAGCAAACATCAACTTAACGTATGCTTATTGGACATTATCCGTTTCATGTTCCTTTAAAATCAGGCGAAACAGTAACCAAGATAGGCGCCGAATTGGAGCAGTCTAAAGTTGTGTTCTGATTTGAAACTGATTGAAAGGAAATCATGTGAAGAGCCAACACTATTATCTAGTTTGTTTTTAAGGAACGTTTAAACAAAATGTCAATGCCTTGACACTGACACATGCTGACATGAAGACAGATACTTAAAATAAAGCATGAGCCAATCTGAGCTACTTTTGGCTGATTAGCTTTCCTTGAAGGAAATTTTTGGATAAGTGAATACAGAAACTCAAAACTAACCTGAAGAGAGATACTGGGGTTCAGAGTCCTTGATCCGTCAGTTGACTTACTGTCTGATATTTTGTTTATGGTCTTGATTTCATTACAACCTGCAAATTATCTGAGGTTGCTTCCCGAAAAGCATTCTTTCAGAGTAAAGTTCAAGCACCATCATCTAAACAGTAGAGGGAATGAACGTCATAATTATAATTGCAATAAAGTTTGTAAAATGTGGGAGGGCAAAGGATCCCTAATGAAATAGGGATTACATTAAAACTGCATATTTGTGACAATGCAACTTGAATTTTAAACACCAGGCAAAAATAACACACATCTTTCACAGCCAAGCCCCTGTAAAATGCTAGTTCAGTTTTTTGCACTGATACTTACTACAGATTCTTCAAACTCTCACCAAAAGAATTTTCTGTTTTATGTATAGAATACTTTAAAACGTTCAAAATGTTGGTGCAGGACCTGATTTTTTTCCCCTCTTATAGCTATGAGGCTGCCCATTTACCTTCCAACAGCTGCTAATGATGGACGTTTTACATCAAAACATCTAGGACTAGACATTAAATTTGCTCTTTCACCTATGGATCAGTTATTTTTGCAATTCACTACTACAATGTTGTCATCGCCGAGTGTTGATTCTTTACGTTTTTCTAAGCGCTTTAGCTAACAATAGTACACCCTTGAAAAAGGAATAAAATATGTCATAGGATGAAAAAAAATACAGTATACTCTATTCAAAATACAATGGCACAAAATTAGGTAGATGAAAATCAGCAAATATCGATAAATGGCAACGCTGCACTATGGTCTGAGATCCAAAGAAAGTGGCCGAAAATCAATGAAAAAAAGCCATCAAAAATTGTCGTTTTCAATCTTTTGAGCTTAAGTTAAAACTTTCCAGTGACATTCATAGGTTTAAATCACGCGTTAAAAGTGTTCTCTGTGATTAAAATTGGTCCTAAAAGTTTATAAATGAAGAATTTGTGTGAAATTTACCATCTGATTTTTGGCCTCTTTTTGACAATCTCAGACCATAGTGCGCTGAAGCCTCGAAGAAACCCACTCTGAGGAAAAGGGCTCATGAGCCGGGGCCTCTCACTCTTTTCATTGTTACGAGTCGCGATTGTTGCGACGCGCGTCAGTTACTTGTTCACTTTTTGGGGTAACTTCATTATACCCCGTGTTCAAAATTCTTTCCGATCAAATTAAATGCGCATTTATGTATCATATTCTTATTCAACGTAAAATTTGAGAAGATCAATACCAAACTATCAATTACAAGTGATCTGAGATTCCATGCAAATTCGACTTATGCCTGTCTCTCCTTAACTTCCTTCATTGGGTTGTATTCAAATTTGTTCTCCTTTTCCCAATTTTTTGGTGTCGCGGAGGGAGCCTAGGGAGGAATTCGTTTACTGCTGAGAGGGTTTGAGGACTGACAGGAATTCACATTGGCCAATTCTTATCTGAAACCACATAAGGAAATAATTAAAGGTGAGGTAAAGAAATTTACTCTAGCGGCACAGTTCCATCAAGACTGGACAAGTTTAGAAATTTGATTACATGCATCTCCTTTGCAAATGCATTTTTCTTCCGAGTGGGATCTTTCTTGCATGAGTATTTAAAAATAGCATTAAAGGTTAAAATTACATATCTTTGCAATTGAGAGAATTTTTGTCTCAGTGTTAGCCTTGTAAGATCATTCAGATCCCATTTCATTTGCATGCTGTGAAGAATTTTTCATCTTCTCTCCGTTCAAATGAGCATTACAAGAAAAGACAAGGATCCAGATCTAACCCGTTGGCATAAGAAGAAATTAGAAGCAGACTGGATTAGAATTCAATCCAGCAGGCTGATTATTGAAACTGATCGATAAAGGTTCTAACAGGTTACACCATTGGCGGAGTTAAGTGTTTCCATGGAAACCAATAGATTCGCTACCGGTTAGTTCATTGGAGCCTTGAGCCTATCTATTGGTTGCCATGGAAACGCTTGAATCTGCCAACGGTGTAGCCTGTTGTAACCTTTATCCATCGGTTTTAATAATCTGACTGCAGGTTAGATACTGTGAATTGACGGGATGTTTCATCTGTTCTTCATTCAACGCTTGATTGAAACCATTCCTTAAACATTATGTCTCTCGCATTATGACACGGAGCTTTATTAAGTGGGATAGATTGGGCTAAGATACTTGCAAAAGTTATGCTCGACAGGTAAATAAACGGAAAAGCTGGGAACGGTAATTATTTACTTTACGTACTTTTCGCAATTATGATTTAATTTTTTTCAAACAACACTGAAAGGCTTCCTTAGGGTATAAGTAACAAGAAAATAGCGGCGGAAACGTACTATATAACAGTTTTGAGCAACCATTATAATCTAACAATAACCGAACCTTATCTAACCTAACCTCACTGGAGTATTGCTTAAGTAGGGGATACTGCAGTTAAACGGACAAGGAACCCAAGTTTTTCGCTATAAAAATTGAGGTTCGGTGGGGTTAGCATATAATTGAGATGCGGCTTTGCCGCCTCACAATGATTTGCTAACCCCCGCCGAACCTCAATTTTTTGCGAAAAACTTGGGTTCCTTGCCTAGATATCAAACAGAGGAGTACAATTAATTTTCATTGCTGAATTTTGAAGTCATAAATACTTTGATGGTAAAAATTAATTGTACACCACTATTAATACCTAGGCAAGGAAACCCAAGTTTTTCGCTAAGAATTGAGATTCGGCAGGGGTAAGCGAATCATTGTGAGGTGGCGAAGCCGCATCACAATTATCCGCTAACCCCGCCAAACCTCAATTCTTAGGGAAAAACTTGGGTTTCCTTGTCAGTTTGGCTGTATCCCCTACTTAACCAATATTACTGTGAGGTTAAGTTAGATAAGGTTCGGTTATTGATAGATTATAATGGATTATAGTGGATGGTAGCCCTGGTTTCTTTAACAATGAAGATAGTCAGTTGGTGGATAGATAGAGTGCCCGTAGAGTGTGCCACTCAATGTAAACATCAGGAATATCGCAGTCTAATAGCATTGCTGTAGTACCACGGTAAATCAAATAATAACTAATATATGAGTAAATGCAACAAAAATTGTTTCCGCCGTTATTTCCTAGTTACTTAGGCCCTAAGGAAGCCTTTCAGGGGTATTTGAAAAAAATTAAATCATGATTACGAAAAGTGCGTAAAGTAAATAATTACAATGATTCTGGAAATAGGTCCAGTCCAATCAGAGCGAGGTGTTTCACAAATGATCGAAGGTGTTCATGCTGTTAGGAATCAATGTGATTTGTCCTTAATGGGTATGACCAGGTATCCACTCTCGTTATTTCCTAGTTACTTAGGCCCTAAGGAAGCCTTTCAGGGGTATTTGAAAAATAATTACAATGATTCTGGAAACAGGTCCAGTCCAGTCAGAGCGAGGTGTTTCACAAATGATCGAAGGTGTTCATGCTGTTAGGAATCAATGTGATTTGTCCTTAATGGGTATGACCAGGTATCCACTCTTTAAATTCACTTGACACTTCGATTCGAACTCTAACCTCAAAGCCGAGCGGACATACACATACACATTACACCCGCATGTAAATAAACCGCACAAGAGCTGTAAAATGCACCCGCGCATGCGCAGTAAACAAGTGCGCACAAGAGCTTTACGGAAATGCTGCCATATCTGGTGTCTCGTAATTGTGACAAGTTAACTATTTACTCTGTAATCACTTGCTTCACTGTATATTCTTTTAATGATTCACTACCTTTTTCTTGCAGCTTTTAATTGAGGTTATCATAAATGGTGGTTTGTTGCATACCTACCTGCGGAAATCGTTCTGGCCGTAGTGACCGACCCAAGAAAGAGAAGCAAGTTTTGCTAGAACATCAACTAGGACGCCCTCTCAGTTTTCACTCGTAAGCGCAATTTTTGTTCTTGTTCAACCCTCTAAAGTTCACAATCAGTTTGTCGGGATTTCCGGAGGGTCTCTAACAGATTACTATCGCACTTAGTGAAGCTTTCTGATTTTATGTCATCAACCGCTGGCTGTGAAGTGTAATAAACCTCTGTAATCTACGGTTGCTGCTTTGTTATTTGTTCGACAACCATGAATGGGCAGAGCTCTTCTCACACAGAAACCTTAAAGGATCCCCTTTTTCTCAGATTGTTAGCTATGCTGAGAATGATTGTGGATAGAGCTCATGGATTTAGCGAAGCACGTTCTGACAAGCAGCAGTGCCTGCTTCTGAAATGTATCAAAAGGCATTGGTTAGCGATTGGTTAATTTGGTCAGAGGCTTTATTGCTTACCTAATTCTAACTGGCGTGTTTTAGTGCATTTCTAAAGCACTTACCGCCACGTGTCGGAATGCGATAATCTAAATATATGAGCTGTACCAATCGTCCACACTCTCCAAAGCTTGTGGACGAGGGGAGTGAGAGATATGGTGCGCCGCTTGTGTCAAAATTCATTTCGCTTGGTTGCGTAATGGATGTGGTTTACCTAACCACAGAATAATACAATCAGAAAGGAAACTCTGCCGGATTTTGAAGCAATTTCATTACGCGTTCGCCATGATGAGATATAGGATGTTTACACCTGGATTCGCGCGCGAAAAAAAGAATATAGGACTGGCCCGCGTAATAATCATGCTGAAATGCCAGTAGAATAAAAGTGAGGCCGGAAAATAAGATTTCTTTCCAGAATGAACAGAAATGAATGAGTTTCAACACAAATCAACCACTTCCGCCATGTTGGGATATTGGACCACAGCGTTGCCTATCGGTGCAGTTAAATTCCAAATTTGCTCTTATGGGAGTTTCCGTTCTGATTGTATTATTCTGTGGTAAAACTACTTACAGCTTCATCTTTCGTCCTTTCCTTACCAGAGGCAGGTAATGAGGGAAAGAGAGAGGTAGAAGTTTTCACCGCTTGTCAAAGTAAGTCCTCTAATTGTATGCGAATACTTGTCCTGTTCCACTAAAAACATTTTAACGTAGTTGCCATTGGGTAGCATTGCTGTAATCATCCTTTGCAGTGAAGAAATGAGATTAATTTAAAATAAAATCGTGTCTCCACAGCCCTTTGAGTTGATCCGTTAAAATTTGATAATTTTCTTTCAGATTCCCTAAAAATGAGAGGTTACGTAACTTATGGGTGAGAGTCGTGCGCAGGAATAACTGGGAACCAACGCCAAATAGCAGAATTTGCTCTGCACACTTTCCTGATGATTGCTACGTGGGATTTGAAAGTGGTCGACTGGTCCTTAAGTCGAAGGCAGTCCCCTCAATTATCAATCCATCTCTAGATCCTGCCAGGAACCGGGTAAGAATTAGTTTAATTTCAGTATGGATGCTGCCAAACTATGTAGCTTATTATGGCCCTTGCCTTCCTAATTGTTTATGATGGAAAAGACCCGTAGAGAGATTTTTGGTCTGTTGCATTCTATTAATACAGTGTGTCTAAAGCGAGATAATTGCTGCGCAATGTGGAAAAGTTGGCGCTTTTACTATGACGAGCCGCCTGAAGAAGCAGTGAAGTGGCAGGTTGCAGACTTACTGCCGCTCATCGTAGTAAGAGCACTGACTTTTTGACATTGTGTAGAGATTATCTCGGCTGCAACGCGCCGTAAAGAAAAAATTCAAAAGACCACAGATCTTTCTAAATAATCGTTTCCAACTGATTTCAGTAATTATTTTTCAAATTTTTATTGGGAACCTAAAATTTGTGCCATTAAAGGTACAAGATTACCTGAAAAGTACAGTCAGATTTAATTTCTGAATATCTCGAGGTCTTTAATGAAGTTTACTTGTAAAAATACTCTAGGTTATCAATTTTCATGAGTCTTGGTTCACAATTGTTAACCCTATTCTAAAAAAACCATACATTCTTTGAAACTTTCGAGAGCTCTAGCTAGAACTGGGGGCATTTGCAAACACCTTTTTGTAGGGAAGTAAATCTTATTTTTACCTGTTGAACCTGCTCTGAAAATATATGTATGTTGCTCTGTTACACCAAGTATACAGGGGGTTGAAGAAAATATGTACCATCTCGAATTTCGAAAAATTCCGAAACATGTCTAAAATATTTCCTAGGGGGACAACTTTCCAGGGGGTTTTCGTTTTACCCGCCCCCGGGAGGGGTGTCCCACCCCCCTAACTCAAATATTTCAAATGGCGACCCCCATCTTGTGATACATCGATCAAAAGGAAGTAAAATTCTGAGACCTTTGGCGCAAACCGCAGGTCGATATTGTTTTTCGTTTTCGATATATCGAAGGTCAAAGTTTGATTTTGACTATTTTCAAAATATCATAGCTCGAGTTTAAAAAGTCGTAATTAAATAAACTTTGAATCTAAAATACTCTAAATTGCAAGTACTTTTCAGAGAAAAATACAAATTTGGGCTTAAATTACTCAAAATTAAAATTTATGGCCCCAAATTTTTTTTTTCAAATTTCGGAACTTTGAGGTCCTGAGAAAAGAGGAACAGTTGCGATTTTCAAAAAACGCTGAAACACGTACCCATTACTTTTTCAGGGAGTAACTTTCAAGGGTGGGTTTTTTTATTCCCGGCCCTCAGATAGGGGGGTTGCCCCCTGGCTAAGCCAATCCCCCTAAAAAAGTAATGGATACGTGTTTCAGCGTTTTTTGAAAATCGCAACTGTTCCTCTTTTCTCAGGACCTCAAAGTTCCGAAATTTGAAAAAAAAAATTGGGGGCCATAAATTTTAATTTTGAGTAATTTAAGCCCAAATTTGTATTTTTTCTGAAAAGTACTTGCAATTTAGAGTATTTTAGATTCAAAGTTTATTTAATTACGACTTTTTAAACTCGAGCTATGATTTTTTGAAAATAGGTCAAAATCGAACTTTGACCTTTGATATATCGAAAACGAGAAACGATATCGACCTGCGGTTTGCGCCAAAGGTCTCAGAATTTTATTTCCTTTTGATCGATGTATCACAAGATGGGGGTCGCCATTTGAAATATTCGAGTTAGGGGGGTGGGACCCCCCTCCCGGGGGTGGATAAACATTGTTTAACAAAATTTTAGAAAAAAACACACAAAATTAAGAAATAAGTGAAAGATACAAAAGAAAAAAAAAAAAAATTGATTTAGAGGATGAGGAAACAAGCAATTTACTTAAAATTCACAGCACCACAGTTATGAATTAATCCTCAAAATTGTAAAGTTGAAATTTTATAATTAAATACAAAAATGATGCCAGGACATTTTGAGTGGCGTTTTTAAAGAAAAAAAATTAATTTGAATTAATGCCGGAACCTGGGATCTTACCTGGTTCTCAAGTATAAGAGCCACTTTCTTAGACCGCTCAATCACAGTAGAGGACTGACTAAGGTGGGAAATTGAGACGGATATCATCTGATTATGTTTGATGTTCAGTGTATAAGATAGGTCAGTAAGAGTTGATTGATGACAGTTGGAATGTTGGCGAGTTTTGGGGAAAATCACTTGTAAACACTAGCCGTGTCAGTTTGTTTGAGCCATTGAACGAAAGTGGTATGAGTGATAATGGATACGCGCAGTGCGAGAGAAACTGTGGTGCTGTGACTTTTAAATAAATTGTTTGTTTCCTCATCCTCTAAATCGAAATTTTTTTTTTGTATCTTTCACTTATTTCTTAATTTTTTGTATAGAGAGTTGAGAGAAGAGAGGAGATGGAAAGGAAAAGATTCTTCCGCAGTTTTTGCAGTTATACTTAGCAGAGTTGCCAGAGTTATACCCCTCAGAAATGAAGCAAAATAGAGAGAAATAGAGAGTTGAGAAATATTTCGTATGAGAGAAAAAAAAAAAAATAAATAAAACTAATTATATTTAGAGCGCTTTACCTCCTCGAGTGCTCTAGGTATTTCCTTCCCAAACTTGAGAGTCCCTGGCAGGTCGCCGTTACTCTCCTCTTTCCTATCCTTTGTTTTGAGAATATTTTGATTGTCTTTCCTACCCCTTCTTTTTTTATGCAGTCCAGTCGTTCGCTGTGAAATATCAGCATAACGAACCACGTGTTTGGGCGGCTGGACTTTACTACTACTACTACTACTACTACTTTTTTCTTTAATTTTTTTAAACATTTTGGTCAAACCTAGGTTTGACTGAACATTTTAGTCAAACCTAGATTCTTTGTTTCTATTCCGCTTAAAAGGTTTGACCAGCGCCTCATTTGTCAAACCTAGATTTGACCAGCGGAACCATGGTCAGACCTAGATTTGACTCGTCAAATCCCGATTTTTCATCAACCCGTCAGGGTTTGACCAAGGGCCCTTCGTCAAACCTAGGATTGACTGGACATCGCGGTTTGAATGTAACATATGCAAAATGTCTATACAATTAGTTCTGAGTTTTTTCGTGTTTTTTTTGCAGTTCTATCGGGTTCAGAGAAACAGTTGTAACGGAAGCAGTACAGTAAAGCCAGAGCAATTAACTTTGTCTGAGGTACGTAGCAAAACAATGTCTTTTGTAAGAATGAAACAGTATGAAAAATTTTTAATTCCTTTCCTAAAAAATAAACAAAAATAATAAATAATAGCAATTTTTTTTTCTAAAATAGGAAAGAAATTGGAGTGTCAAAATTTCATATTGGTAAAATTAAGTTGTAGAAATTTGAAAAAGAAATTGTGAAAATTAACAACCTTCGATCACTTCTCTGTGATTAGGATCACATTTTAAGATTGTTGATAAAGGGTTCAGCTCAATATCTATGGAGTCCAGAGCAACAATGATACAGAAACGGGTTATTAATGACGCAAGACACCACTGGTTAGACTAACTTGTATTCGATCATCGACTTGATAGGATTAGAAAAACAATACGATCCTTCAGAAACACCCTCTAGCTGTTTTAATGAGATTTCCTTACTTAAGGCCAAAACGCGCGTAACGAACGGAACACGTGACTCCTAAAAACTGGAAAAAGCTGGTAAAAATGTTGAAAAGACAAGTCAAAAACAAGCATATGTTGTGCCAAATGGTGTCAAACACCTCAGAAAATGTTTTTTTCTGTTTTTCCATGTTAGAAATATTTTGACTTTTAGGGTGTAACGAATGAGACATCTGGGAGGAACTCACATGTCCCGTTCATCACACCCTAAAAGTCAAAATATTTCTTAAACAAAAAAGTAGAAAAAAAACGAAATCTTCTGAGGTGTTAGTAGGCACCGTTTGGCACAACTTAAGCCTGTTTTTGACTTGTTTCTTCATTATCTTCACCAGCTTTTTCCAGTTTTCAGGAGTCAGGTGTCTCGTTTGTTACGCGCATTTTGGACCATTATTATATTTATTCTTTAAGAATTATTATTGCACCTGTGTTCACATTTGGGCCATTTTTAGTCGCCAAGTTTACTTTCGGTACATTTACCTTAGAGTCCCTATATACTATGAGAGTTGCGACAAGACTCTCAAAAATGAAGAAGGAGAAGAGGATCAATGGAGTCCCCAAGAGGCAAATTTCAAATGGCGGATGGCCATTTACCTCTGCGCTGTTGCCTCTATTTTGCTGCGTTAGGTTCAGATTCTCGACAATAACGGTCGTTATTGAAAGAGATAATGTTCTCCAAAATAACATTCAAGCAGAGGAAAAATTAACAATAATTACTGCGGTCACTGTTACTTCAAATGTGTAATGAAAGCTAGTGAGCGAAAAGTAAACAAACCCTCCACCATTTGCATTTGCCTCTTGGAGCTTTCTTGACAGCCTAAATCTGAGAGCCAATCAGAAATGGATTCAGCAATGGCGCAACTCTCATAGTATATAGGGACTCTAATTTACCTCATTTACTTTTCTTAAAAGTTTCTTCAATTTTCAAAAGAAGGTCTTGTCATGAGAGTATCGAGTTGTAAAATCGTAACATACCAACCCCTCCGCCCCGCATTCACGAAATTTAGTAACTCCTACGTTCTGGGTCTCTGTCCGTCCTCCTCCGCGAGGCGATGCCACTGCTGCGCCCTCTTGTGGAGAGAGGTGGACTGAGCCCAGAAACGGGCACTCTCTCTCAACTTTCTTAATCGTATTTTAGAACTTCGGAGAATCGGTTCGTTTCTCGTCGTTTGTCATTTAATGTGAGTATAGTTCAAGGGTTTCTTCCTCTTCTGGGGTGAAATTAATTAATTAATCTAATGTTAAGGGTTTAGGTGTGGGTGGCCAAGTAATAAATAAATCGGTTGTCTGTTTCTTGATTTGCATCTGCATCGATCCTTCTCATCTCCGGGACAGGCCTAGAGCCTGATCCTTGAGGCAGGCTCCTAACCTGTCTCAGAAAGAAAGTGATTTTGTTTTTATAACTAAATCAATTCATTTTAATGACCTGATTGCATCTATGACCGTTTCACCTAGCATTTAATCAAAGTTTCTTTTTGTTTCCTAGAAATTAAAAGCGGAATGCTTTTGTGCTGTCCTTGGTTGCTCAAATTTGAAAAATTCGGAAAGAGATTTGAGACTAAGACAGAACTGTTCGTGGAGAACCAATAGCTCGGCACTTAAACTGAAAAACGAAGTGAAGGTAAAAACCGAGAAAAACCAAGTGAAGACAGAAACCAAGAAAGAACCTTCGAATAATGGAGCTGACTGTAGCGATTCTGAACTGTACTTCTACGAGTAAGAATTGTTTAATTTACACTCTTTCGCTCTTGAGTCCCTTGATGGAAACTCTTCATAGCAAGTTATGACTCAAGCTCTACGAGTTTTGATTGTTCGTCGGTTTTAGGTTTTCAAGGAAGTGAAAAAGAGTCAATTACACCTGAGACCCCCTTTCAAAAAAGTCGATGAGGGAAAAGAGGAGAAGAGGAATGTTTGGACATGGACAGGAATGCCGGCAAATCTACCTGTCAAGGCTGATAGAGGCTTAAACCTAAATAACTGTACAGTCAAAATGTTGGGAGTGTTGGACGTGGTCTGATTCTTAAGTTATTACATGGTTTGTGGCGCCTTGAAAAGTCCTTGAGTATCCTTGATTTTTTTTGTCGTTTTTTTCATACGTTCAAATATCCTTGAATTTTTTTGAATTTGTCAAATGTACTTGAAAATCCTTGAAAATGGCCGGCTTCAGATAGTTAGCGCGCCATGTTGTTGATAATTTTGTTTGTGTGCCTGAGGAATGTCAAGTCACTTTTGTCGCAAAGTCATGAGAAAGAATGCAGGACTTATAGTCCAGTCAAATGGTAGTTTCACCTGGAAAAAAATGGTGGAAAGCGGGAGTTGACGTTTTTCGGTGCAGTTAGGTGTCCTTTGTAACATACTGATTTTTCACCCCTGTGAGGCCTGTGCTAAAGCCGCCATCTTGAAAATAAGAAGCCTAAAAACGGTTTTTTGCAAATATCTCGATTTCTATGCATTTTACGAGAAAAATACTTTGATACTAAAATGTTGTACGCAAAATTTCCCACAAAAAAGATTCTATACACTTTTTACGTACAGCGCATAGTTTAGGAGCTAGGAGCGTAAGTAGATTTACCCTTTTTTCGGTACCCCCGCGCGAGCTGCGAAACGCGCCCTAGGCACTCGGTGCATCACGCCGCGCTTGTCTCCTCTCTATCTCAACGCACCGCATGCTTTATTTAGGGAAGAGGGGGTAACATTGGCACCCCAGGGTGTCCCTAAAGCACCCTCTAGTGCCCCCCTGAGTCCCCTCCCCTCCGTTGAGAGTTAAAACAGCCTATGTGCGCACGGGAATTGAGGGGTCCATTTTCCCACTTTGTTACCCGATTTTCGACGAAACTTTTTGCTTTCCCGCTTAAGATATGAAATTTCATGCCGAATTCCAAATTGTAGACCAACTAAATTACCTCCCCCCCCTTCCTCCCACCCACGTTCCTTCCCAAAACACCCCCCTCTCCCCATAATTGCCGCGTTATCATCGTTTTGATAGCGGTTATAGAAAGAATTGGAACCGTTTTGTTTTGTTTGTGTTTTTTCCCCTTTGGAAATTTTTTTTTCCCCCTTAGCATAGAGGCAAATATAATGACAAAGTTATGCTGTTCCTCTTTTTGAGCAAGATATATATTACTGCGTAGATACTGAGGAATGGAGGGGGATCAACTTTATTTATCAAACATTTCTTTTAAGTTTAGAATATACAGGGTGTCAATTTAAAAAGGAGCCAGGCTTAATATCTCGAAAACGGCTCCGAATTTCGAAAAACGCTGAAACACGTGTTCGATTATTTCGAGGGGGACATCTTTTGAGGGGGTCCCCAATTTCGGGGCCCCCCTCTGGGGAGCCCCAGGGGGGTCAAGTCCCATATTTCAAATGGGGACCCCCATTTTTTATTTGATAATCGGTAAGAGGGTAAAATTTTAAGACTTTTGGCGCAAACCGAAAGTCGATATCGTTTTTCTTGTTCGATATATCGAAGGTCAAAGTTCGATATGGACCCATCTTCAGAAATTCGTAACTTTCCTTTAAATAGTCCAAATTTCAAAAACTTTGGGTCTAAAATGCTCTACAGAGCAAGCACTTTTCAGAAAAGAATTCAATTTCAACAGAAATTTAGTCAAACTTTGATTTTAAAGCCCCCAAACATTTTTAACGTTTTTGGCCCCCACGGAGGGCTATCAGAAAAATTCCGAGAGACGACCCCTATCGAGTGATACATCAATCGAAAAGGCGTAACAAACTGAGCATTTTGGCGTAAACCGGAGATCCATATCGTTTTTCATATTCGAGATATCGCATTCTGTAAATCGACATTTGACATTCGATATCTCGAATATGAAAAACGATATGGATCTCCGGTTTACGCCAAAATGCTCAGTTTGTTACGCCTTTTTGATTGATGTATCACTCGATAGGGGTCGTCTCTCGGAATTTTTCTGATAGCCCTCCGTGGGGGCCAAAAACGTTAAAAATGTTTGGGGGCTTTAAAATCAAAGTTTGACTAAATTTCTGTTGAAATTGAATTTTTTTCTGAAAAGTGCTTGCTCTGTAGAGCATTTTAGACCCAAAGTTTTTGAAATTTGGACTATTTAAAGGAAAGTTACGAATTTCTGAAGATGGGTCCATATCGAACTTTGACCTTCGATATATCGAACAAGAAAAACGATATCGACTTTCGGTTTGGGCCAAAAGTCTTAAAATTTTACCCTCTTACCGATTATCAAATCAAAAATGGGGGTCCTTATTTGAAATATGGGACTTGACCCCCCTGGGGCTCCCCAGAGGGGAGCCCCGAAATTGGGGACCCCCTCAAAAGATGTCCCTCTCGAAATAATCGAACACGTGTTTCAGCGTTTTTCGAAATTCGGAGCCGTTTTCGAGATATTAAGCCTGGCTCCTTTTTTAATTGACACCCTGTATAAAGAATTTTCTGTAAGAAAAACTCTCTTCAAATATTATATAATTAAACTCAGAACTGTCTGAATGTTTTTGCTCTTAATTTAAACACGATCGAAAGTCAAAATGTTTACAATATCAAGTATCAAGAGCCGTTTGATTTGTATTTGGCGCGTATTTTATTTTCTTTCCTAGTTGTGTAAATGAAGCATAATTTTATACATTGGCAGCTCGTGACATTCGGCAACCGTGTCGTTTGCCATTTGAATCTATGTAAAAGAATCGATTTCTCTGGGATGCAAAACGATTATTTTACGTAGGTTCAAATGGAGCGACTCTGTTACTGCCTCATGGCACGAGCCGTCACTGATTTTTTGTTTAATGAGATTGATTTTCTCACCAGACTTGCCCTCATTTAGAACTATACACTGAGAAAAATTTCTTGTTGCCGTAACCGGACGTCCTTTTAATACTTACTTAATCAGAATTCCTATTATTTTAACAAGGAATTCCTTTTATTTCAACAGGAACCCCTGTTACTACACCAGGAATTCTGGTCAAGTAACAGGAAATCCTTTTAAAATAATATTGGTTTCTGTTGGAACAGCAGGAATTCCAGTTAAATATAAGTATTAAACAGACGTCCGGTTGAATTAACAGAAAAATTTTTCTCGTTGTATTATTCTTGTTCCAATAAAGAAACTGCATATATAAAATTGTCCATGCAACGATGTAAAGATCATAGCATAAGCATAATACTACTTTACACTTTGACCTACATGTGTTTAAATGTAAAACGAAAATATTTTTACCCAATAATGCATAATTTTTTAATGTTACTTGAAAACAACCGTGCAAAGTATACATTCAGAACTTTTCGCCATTTTTGTAAACTTATCATTATTCTTTAATAAACTATACCAACCCCGTTTCATAAATGTCAAGAGATATAGTTTTTGTAATAAAGCTAGACATATTTCTGCATGTTGACATTTATGAAGGGGGGTTGGTATAATTTATTAAAGACAAATACAAATTGAACCGCTCTTGATACTTGATATTATAAGCATTTTGACTTCCGATCGTGTTTAAATTAAGAGCAAAAACATTCAGACAGTTCTGAGTTCAATTATATAATATTTGAAGAGAGTTTTTCTCACAGAAAATTCTTTATATATTCTAAACTTTGATAAATAAAGTTGATCCCCCTCCATCCCTCAGTATCTACGCAGTAATATATATCTTGCTCAAAAAGAGGAACAGCATAACTTTGTCATTATATTTGCCTCTATGCTAAGGGGGAAAAAAAAATTTCCAAAGGGGAAAAAACACAAACAAAACAAAACGGTTCCAATTCTTTCTATAACCGCTATCAAAACGATGATAACGCGGCAATTATGGGGAGAGGGGGGTGTTTTGGGAAGGAACGTGGGTGGGAGGAAGGGGGGGGAGGTAATTTAGTTGGTCTACAATTTGGAATTCGGCATGAAATTTCATATCTTAAGCGGGAAAGCAAAAAGTTTCGTCGAAAATCGGGTAACAAAGTGGGAAAATGGACCCCTCAATTCCCGTGCGCACATAGGCTGTTTTAACTCTCAACGGAGGGGAGGGGACTCAGGGGGGCACTAGAGGGTGCTTTAGGGACACCCTGGGGTGCCAATGTTACCCCCTCTTCCCTAAATAAAGCATGCGGTGCGTTGAGATAGAGAGGAGACAAGCGCGGCGTGATGCACCGAGTGCCTAGGGCGCGTTTCGCAGCTCGCGCGGGGGTACCGAAAAAAGGGTAAATCTACTTACGCTCCTAGCTCCTAAACTATGCGCTGTACGTAAAAAGTGTATAGAATCTTTTTTGTGGGAAATTTTGCGTACAACATTTTAGTATCAAAGTATTTTTCTCGTAAAATGCATAGAAATCGAGATATTTGCAAAAAACCGTTTTTAGGCTTCTTATTTTCAAGATGGCGGCTTTAGCACAGGCCTCACAGGGGTGAAAAATCAGTATGTTACAAAGGACACCTAACTGCACCGAAAAACGTCAACTCCCGCTTTCCACCATTTTTTTCCAGGTGAAGCCATTATTTTCGACCATTTGACTGGACTATTAGCAGGAACTTTTTTCTCTCTTTTATTTTTTAGTATACTGTTCTCCTCAAATTTAGTTCCAATAGATTTTGTGGAAATTTAGTGAGTGGAAATGTAATTTGAGGTAATCTATGTACTTTGTGGCAATCGATTTCCAAAGAAAACACAAAAATCCATTTCTACCAAATAAGTTCACACAATAGTCAAAACCAGTTTCCGCAAAATGGATTTCCAAAAATCAAGTTTCGCTTTCCACAAAAGTCATTCTCTTTGTAATAACTGGTACCCCTTCTTTAAGCCAGAGTGCTGCCAGTATCCTGTTTTAAATTGAAACTAGAGTTAATGCTTTCTTTCTTGCTGAACATTGAGTTCATGCGTTCTTTCTTGCTGAACATGGAGTGAATGAGTTGATTTTTGCTGGAAATTAAGTGAGCTCACTGTTTTGAGCCAAAAAAAAGTTAAATTTTGTAGAGAAATAAGTGAGTGCATCGTCTCTTGCTGAAAATTGAGGAACGCATTGATTTTCTCTGAAAATTGAGTAAGCGCGCTGTTTTGAGCCAACATTTTCTTCAGTTTATGAAATAAGAAAAAAAAGAAAAAAAGAAGGTTTTCAGATTTTGTGGAATTCAAGCAAATTATGAAAAGCTCCAGCTTGGAGGTCGCGTGAAAATGTGGAAGCCTGGGAACATTTTGCACCCGTGCCCAAAACTAGGAAGGGAAAAATTCAATATTAAGCTATAGGTGGAAATGTAAATTCTATTAATTGACTGGGCAGGCTTGTTTAATTCTGCTGAAATAAGGCAAGCCAGCGGGCCATTCATTGGAATCATTTGATAAGGCTGGTAGACTGGATAAAAGGGGGCTGCTACTGGTCCCTTTAAAGAGTTTATCAAAAAGAAGAGCTCTTTAACCAAGTATTCCTCTGCTAAATTTGCTAAGCTATCGGCTGCTTGAAATAAGCCGATAAAAGCCAATAACTTTCGAATGTAGAGGTGGGATACTTGGTTAAAGAGCTCTTCTTTTTGATAAACTCTGTAGAAGGACAAATAGCAACCCCCCTATTTATCCAGTCAACCAGCCTTATCTAATGATTTCAAAGATCGGCCCGCAGGTAATGTAATATTTATCACTGATTTCAGTCAGTGTCGGTTCAACAATTTGGAATTTTTTTTGTTTACCTTTTTATCTCTACCTTTTTATCTCTACCCTTATATCCTTTATTTTTACCTTTATTCAATGCATCCTTTATCTTGTTCTTACAGATTTCCTAAACTTGAACCAATAAGACAAAAATGGATTGAAGCAACTGGTCGTACAAAGTACAGGTTCATTTCGAAAAAGACTACCATTTGCTCTGAACATTTTGAAAAGTCTTGCTTTGTTTCCGTCACTAGAGGTGGTAAAGTACAATTGCTAAAAAAGGATGCCATCCCCACTATTTTACCTCACAAAGTAAGCAAACAGCCCTTCTCTAGTTTTATATTTGTCAAGATTTTGTCATTCTCTTTATCAATATCAATCAAATCTATCAGTTAAAAATACTTTGTATCGTACAAAATCAGTGTAGAGCAGGGCATTAGACTGAATCGAACCGCAAACTGAAAACCACTCGGAACTGCCAATTTTCTGAACTGCAAACTGAAAACCACGCAAAACTGCCAATTTTCTGAACCGCAAAGTTTTACCTAAAAATACAGTGAACCGTGGCCCAAACTGAACCGACTATCTGAACCCGGTTTAAAACGTTTTTAGCGAAACAGTTTTGATGGAAAGTTTAGGTATTCTTGTCAAAATGTAAAGGAATAAAGCTCTGAAAGTTTCAGCTCTTTTCTCGCGTGATCTATGTATCACATATTTGTAAAGAACGTATAAAGAATAAAGTTATCAATTCAATAATTATTAATAAATTTTGAACAGACGCAGCTTCTTTTCTACGTTTTTTTTTTTAACTTTGATCAAGGAAATGTTTCTGATTCAAACCGCTCTGAACCGGGAGCCCATTTGAATCCAAATGCAACGGCAAACTGACAGAATACTATTTTGCAACCTTTGTGATCTGTCCACAGTTTCTAACTTTATTGAAAATGTTTTATTTATTTATTTATTTTTTATTTTTTTTTCAGAAAAACCAAAAAGTAGGAGACCTTGCAGACGCAGATGCTCTCGTATTTGAATTAGAGTCTACTTTCGACTTGAAAGACACGTTGCAAAGAAACTTGGGAAAAATCTACAATGAAAAAGCTCTTTCAATTTTAGGAAAACGGCCAGTAGATAAAGAGGCTTTAAGCAAGAACCCTTCAGAAGAAATGGATGCCAATCAGTTTCTGCGCCAAATCAGTCTGGGCAACATTCGCATTTCCCATACCTCATCCCCAGGAATTTTGAAATCAGCCCTTACCAACGGCAACCTTACATCTAACATTTCACAGCTACAGCAGGCGCTGGCGCCACAAGTAGTAATCAAACCGTCTTCTGCTGACATTTCTGCCAAATCACAACTGACGATAAAAAACGACTTGAAACAACCAATCGTTATTGTCGAAGCTCCAGGCAAATTAATCGTAACTCCTGTCAAATCTACTCAGCAAAGTATTCTTCCTTCGATACCTAATTCGTCTTGTGTTCAAGTGAATCCTAATTCATGCATCACGGTTACATCATCCCAATCCAAGCGAAAAGTTCCGCGGCCTGTTAAATTAGTCGAGTGCACCTGTCCAAAAGATAAATTCTTTATTGACGGCAACAAGAGAATTCGAGTTTTAACTGAAAGGGAACATAAGTTGAGGAGTAGGTGTTTGAAAAACGCTCGTCTCATAAAAGCGTTGCACCTTTCACGGAATCGAGGGGAGGAAAAGGTAGAAGTATTGAAGAAAACTCTGAAAGAGTTGCGAAGAGACATAGATCGTAGAGATAGAACTGGAGTAGCCAGCCCAGCGTTCTTAAAATTCTGTAGAGAGTATCTCGATCAGACGAAGAGACCTGAAAATCCTGATGCCAAGTACAAATATGGCAAAGCGCTCAAAAAATTTTCTATGCGATTGCACGGTACCTCACCTGAAGCTTATTCTTACGTCAGAGAAATTTTTAATAAATTTTTACCTCATTCGAGTACAGTTCGACAGTGGAATTCCAAAAAGAAGTCTCAAAAAGAATCGAGCTCGCAAAATTCCAATGTAGATACAGAAAAAGAGGAAGAGAGAAATGAAGAAAACTATGACTCTGATTGGAATGCTGACTTGGAATCAGTTACCTCTGTTGGCTCTGATGTTGAAAATGAAAAGAGTGTGGAGAAAGCTCTACATGCGGAGATAAAGGCTGAAATAGACTGCAAATTGGACAGCGAAGGAAACATTCTCAGCGAAACGCCTTTTGACCTTGACGATGTGTCAGCATCGGATGAGGAATCCGACTCTGATTTCGAAATGTCTTTCAATACCTTATGTGATGTTAACTCCATTACTGAATTGGAAATAAACAGGGTCAGCTCTAAAAGTGGATCTCAATTTTCGAAAAAGGAGGCACAAAAAGCAGGGAAACGGTCAAAAGACAAGTTCAATACTTTAATCAAAGTTAAGTCAGATGTTGAACCAGGAATTACCCCTGGAGTTGTTTTTGAAACTTTTGCTATCTAGAAAGTTCAGTCCTATTTTTGTTTTGACCTCAAGAAAGTTTTTTATCAGCAAAATTTAGAATGCCACCCCCCCTCCCCAAAAGAAATCTGTTGAGATTAAAATTTCATGGTGGCCCAAACAAACCCCAATAACATATAAGTTCAATTCATACACCATTGTTTAAGATCAGACTTGGGCAGAACTAATTCGAAACTTAAGTTGTTGAGAAACAACTGACACTTGCTAGATTAGTGTGGAAAGCAAAAAATTTAGTCGTTAGTTGTTTAGGTTGACAACTACTTTGCAACAACAGTAATAGTTGTCTATATGAGCAACTAATTGCTAATTTAGTTGCTTGCTGGACTAATGGGGCTGTTGCACACTATTGCTACAGGCGATCTAAGGATTAGTGCAGAGGTAGAAACCTCCAAAAATAACGATAGTTGAACATAAAACTTTCAAAATCCACTCCTCAGCTCATAAAATGCTTTTAAACACGCGTTTGTAATGGTGGCGTTGGGCACACTAATGATGGAATGTTCCCATTTAACAGTAATACTGTCACTTCATCAAGAAGTGGCAGTAAGAGACAACTTTCCTTTCGCACAGGTGTCATGGTATCATTAATCAACTGTTAATCACTCTTTCAGGGACTCGTCACTTTGTGAATCTTTCTTCCTGATGTATAAAGAGTGACAAAATTAATATGGAAATCTACTATTGTTAGTGTCCAGCACCGCCATAACAGTTGCACGTTTTAACCCTTTGCGGTCGTGAGTCGGATAGGCCCGACATTATAAAATTCCCATTCCGGTCACATGTCGGGGCTCACCTGACATGACATAAAAGTTTCACTTTGCTGAGTCTCGTATCAGGCCAGCCCCGACAACTTCAGTGCGTGCTGCGCTCTATGCGTCTTCTTGGGAACTTCTAGTAGTTTCATTCTCACATAGTGTGGAGGTTGTTGCCCACAGTGCTAGCGGTGCGGCGTGAAAATAAACAATAACCTCTCTTCTTCGTTTTTAATTACGACCTGAGGGGAGTGCATGGAAAAAAAAAATGAGACCGCAAAGGGTTAAAGCAGTTTATGTGTTGAGGAGTGGATTTCATTTTTCATTAGTGCTACCATTGTTATTTTTCAAGATTTTTACTTCGGGTTCGACCTATTAATTGCCTTTAGCGAAAGTGTGAAACAGCCCCATTCGATGATATAGTTGTTTTTGGACAACTTAGTTTTGAATTAGTTATGCTTAAGCCTGCTGACGGTGATTCTTCAGCATTTAGTGCCGATTTCTGCCACCAGAGCGCTACTGTTAGATCATTGTCAAAATACTGGCCAAACGGAGTTTATCCTCATTTTTGAAGTTTTTGATGAAATTTTTTTTAGAGACACTATTTAGATGATTTTCTAGTACCTGACATCCCATTTACTTAAAGAATAAAAGATTTTAGTTTGAAAATAATAAAAATATGCCGCTTTGGTGGCGGAGATCAGCATTATATGCTGAAGAGTGTTGGCTTTATTCTTTATGCGATTCCATGTAATTTACAATGTCATAACAATTGTCAATTACTGTGTCATAAGCCTGTCACATGTACAAAGTGGGTTTTTGGGAATGAGCGGTGACTGGTTCCTTTTCTTCAAAAGATTCAGTTTCCTAGAAAGATCTGCTTTGTCAGCCATTCAGAGCTCACTTACTGCTAACCATTTTGTTAACCCTTACTGCTAATGTGTTGAGTCCTACTAGATAAAATTGTTTTATTGGAATAAACTTGAACAGCGAGCTGGGCACCGCCAATTTCAGTCACATTTTCTCATTTTATGAGAGGACATTCTTGTTACACTGGAAAAACGTATACTGCCCTGGATATCTTGATGGCCATTTGTTTAACCACTGTAATGCATGCCTCATTCATGATTTTTCAAATTATAATTTGAGTAGTAAGGGTTAAGGTTATTCTTCAGTGTTCAGTGCCGATTTCTGTCACCAGAGTGTTACCGTTCGATGAATGTCTAATTACAGGCTGAAAGTAATTTATATTTAAGAAAACGGAGTGTCAGTTACCAGATAACCATCTGAAGTATGTCCCTGCAAAATATCTTGTCAATAACTTCAAAAATAAGGCTGAAAGCACTAACAAATGAAATATTGCATTTCGATTCAAGAATCGATTTGCTGTATTCCATTCTTTGGTACTTTCAGCCTTATTTTTGAAGTTATTGATAAGATATTTTGCAGAGACGTTCTTCAGATGATTATCTAGTAACTGACACTCCGCGTTCTTAAGTATAAATTACTTTCAACCTGTAATTTGACATTAATTGAAAGGTAGCGCTCTGGTGGCAGAAATTGCACTAAATGCTGAAGAATCACCTTAAGAAGACACGGGCTGTAGAGTTCTGCTGTCAACTAGGTCCAATGGAGCCAATGGTCTTTCTGGGACGGTAACAAGAACCATAACTTTTTTGTCGGGCAAAAAATTTTTTTTACCAACTGGAAACCATAGCTTTGTCAAATATGTTAAGTATAAGTTGTATTAATTTGTTTGAAGAAATTGAGTTGATTTTTGATATCTAAATTTTTTGTTTTTTGTTCTGTGCCTTTTTTTATCCTTCACACTATATCACAGACTTTTAGTTACTACACAACAATTTTTAAACTGGTTTACAAGATGTTCTCATGTTCGTCTATAATGGGGCTCTTGCAAACTTTTACTGTCAGCAAATGAACAGTCCAATGTGATTTAAAAACCAGCGAAAATCACACTGAGAATGTCTAAAATTCAGTAAATAAACTCACATAACTGCTATAACGGCAAATTTGTAATGGCGGCTCAAAGCAGGTATTATGGGAGATTCCTGTCCATTATGTCACTTTCTCTATGGAAACACAGAGATATGTCTCAATTTAAATAGGAATCTTCCATGATACCTGCGTTTCTCCGCAATTAAACCCGATTCTGAGAAAGAATTTTGTGATTTTTTAGTGTACTCATTGCCATTTTTATAGGTTTTTATGCAAGGATCACCGCTTCAATCCCCTATTGCAAAAGTTTGCAGGAGCCCCATTTGTTGATTGTTTGGTTCTTATCGGCAATCTTCTGGCTCTTTAACTTTCACGTAACCCTCTCCAGAGATAAGTTCTGAACCCAATAATTTGACTTATTTGGCTGAATTTTTTTTTGTCTGGAACAAATTCTATGGCTTTCAATGGCTGTGCAATTAAAAAAGCAGGGAGAAATCAGCTATTAACAGTTTTGAGTATTAGAAAGAGACAGCGCTAAAGAGGGGTCATGTGAAAGAGAGAGAGAGAGGTTGAAGGTGACGTGCTTGAACCAAGCCAACCAAAAACTAACGTACATTTATGGAAACATCGGGTGAACATCTGTCTGTGTTATAGTCACTAAAACATTCTACTTATTATGTTATCTTTGAAATGTAAGAATAACACGAGATGCTTGGAATGAAAGGAGTGAGTTTAGGTAATCATTTGGTTTTATATAGAGACAGTTGAGACTACGCACTATCTATCTCGTCCGTGTTAAAATCGGGTGGCAACTTTCTTTTTTTACGGGGTCTCAACAAAATAATGTCCTACTGGACGTTACGTTGACTGGTGAGCAAATATGTTGAGGTCAGTTGCCTAATGAGAGGGAAGCACCGGAGTTTCATCAGTCAACGTATGGTCCATGTTAGGTAGTGCTCCCTGTGTTATTCTGTTGAGTCCCTGAAAAAAAAGTTAGCATCCATCAGAGACAATATATATTTGAAACCATGCACTAGCCGTGCGCGCAGCGGCTGACTTATTTTTCGGCACTCAACAGGAATTAACACAAGGAGCATGAAGGAGCACCATCCAACGTGGACCGTACGTTGACTGATACAATTTTGGTGTTCGGTTTCACTAGACAAAAATCTCAACCAACTAATAGTCCATGTTTGCGGTGTTCTGTTGAGACCCCAAGAAAAAAAGTTGCCACCGCGCGCAAACATGGGCAAGATAGATAGTGCGTGGTCTCTATTATATATTGTCTGCATCCACCGCACGATCATCTAGTGTGTAGTCTCTGGTATGTATGGTCTCTGGTTTTAGAATGGTATATCAGATTTCGGAAATCGCTTAAAACCAATCCAACCTCGTAAAAATTGAAAAGGAAGTTTGAGGAGAGGAAATTCTTTGGAAGCCCTAACCCCAACATCTAAATAATCAAAATTAAAATCCAAACCAAATAAAAAGCAAATGTCAAAATTGTAAAAAAAAAGTTCCTTATTTAATCAGTTTCTGTACATGTTATACAAACATACAATTTCGCAAAATTTTAAGCTTAAACTTAAAAAGCAAATAATTTAAAAAAATTCAATAGGAAAGCAAATAATTTAACAAGGTTCAATTACACAAAAATAGAAAATATTATACAAGTTTAGGATAAATTATTACAAAAATTAACAATATTAATAAATTAAATTAAATCAACAAAGAAGCAAAATACTACCTGCTGAGGTAGCAAAAAGGAGGAGCAATGAGTAAGTTTCTTCTCAATTTGTCTGAACTAGTGTTGCTAGATCTTGCGGCTTTTCTCATAAGCAGTGTTGCCAGATTGGGTTGAAAAAGCCGTAAGTTTTACATTGATTTAAATGGGGGATGATACGGCTTTTTACCCTCCATCTGGCAACACCGCACATAAGAACACATGGAAAAAGCCGCAGGATCGAGCAACACTGGTCTGAACTTACCTAAATTATGGCTTTGACCCGTCATACTCTTACTCTAAATGAATAAATAAGAATAAAAGGGTGAATATAATAGAGGGTGTGCTCAAGCTAAAGAAACCTGATTTTGAGGGTTATTATGTGAGCAGGGATTGTTGGATTGGTTTTTCTTAATCCCTTGGCGTATATTTGGGTACGCAATGATAGTTAGATAGTTCAGAAAACTTAGTTCTTTTTCCATAAAAATGTCGCACATTTGGGTGATTCTTCAGCGTTTAGTGCCAATTTCTGCCACCAAAGCGCTACCGTTCGAATAATGTCAAATTACAGGCCGAAAAAATTATTTATATTTAAGAAAACTGAATGTCAGTTACTAGGAAATCATCTGAAGAACGTCTCTGCAAAATATCTCGTCAATAACTTCAAAAATAAGGCTGAAAGTACCAAAAAATGAAATATCGCATTTTGATGCAACAATCAATTTTCGATATTCCACTTTTTGGTACTTTCAGCTTTATTTGTAAAGTTAATGACGAGATATTTTGCAGAGACGTCCTTTAGATGATTATCTAGTAACTGGCTATCCGTTTATTCAAATATAAATCACTTTCAGCCTGTAATTTGACATTAATCAAACGGTAGCGCTCTGGTGGCAGAAATCGGCACTAAACACTGAAGAATCACCTTAAGGCGACCCTTGTTAAACTTCTGGATACCCAAGGGACTAAACAAGATGACTGAAAGACATCCAGGAAACTACAATTGGCTAGCACAAAAAATTAAAGCCAAAAAGAATAATGAATATACTTCAGCGACAAAAATCTAAACAAAATATTTTTCTCGGAGGCTTCAGTTTAAATATTAGCGCAGCATAAAAAAAGAAACGGAACAATAATCTCCTTCCCTTAAAAAATAAAACAGAGAAAGATTCAATTAACTTAATCAAGGTCATAATTGCGAGTCCACTGGCAAAAATTGAAAGAATAGGAACATAAAAATAAGAATTATGGACAAATTCATGATGACCGAGGCCACTCGGCAGCGAATTGTAATGGTCTCAGATAAAACAAGAATAGAGATGATTTAAAAAAGAAACAAAACAAAATATAGAGAAGGGCTGATTAGGGCTGATCAAAACAGAATTTTTTAGCCATGACACTGGGTTCCTTAAGTCACTGGTTTAAAAAAAAAAAAATTATATTAGTAGTGGTATGGTTCAGTCGCCAAAACCATTTGTTTGTTACACTGGTATTTCACAGCAAACGACTGGACTGAGTACAAAAGAAGGAAACAGAAAGAAATGAAGGTAGAGGTCTTCCAGAAGTAAAGACGCACCTAGACCAATAATCTTTGGAATTTTCCAACCTTATTTCTCTTATAACGTTAAAAAAAAATAAAAATGAAAGTACATAAAATAAAAATAAAATAAATAATAATAAAAAAAAAAAAAAAAAAAATTAAAAAATAAATAAAATAAAATAAAATAAAAAAAAAATTAATCCAAGAGTTGGATTTACATTGAGGAACCCTTTAAAATTAAGTTCACAGTTGCAGGGAAGTTTTCTATTTCATCTGAACAAATGAAATTTGAAAATTTACCAAAGATTATTGGTAAGGCGCGCATACACTTCTGAAACAAACTTTGCCAACCAAGGTACGTCACAGTAAAGGAAGGGGACAGTAAGAATTAAAGAGAAAAGAAAGAGGAACAGAAAAACTATAATCAAATTGAGTAAAATATATTGACCACCAGATCTTCGTGAAATAGTTACTTGACTGGGGTAGAGGAAAGGACGAATAAATCTCACGAACATAAAACACAATTGAGAAAAATTGCAATGATTATGAATGTAAGATCTGCGATGTGACAAAAAATTTCGTCTGTCATTTTCCTTTGATAAGACTAAAATTATCTTTCCAGCAAAGACAAAACCAACAATCCTAGGTCGATGGAAAGGACAATGTAGACCTTACCAAACAAACGACAAAAAAGCAAAAACTGCATTTCAAGAAAATGTGTTTCAAGATTCATTGGGCAGGTCTATCCTCAAAAATAAACCTTACATGTATAAAAGAGTTAAAGATAAGCTTTTTTTTATCTCGTATTCTGCCTTCAAAATTTTCAATGGTCGCGTCTATCCGCAAACATAAACTTTACACGTAGATATGTAAGATATTTTTTTGAATTGTGTTCTGGTGATAAGGAAAATGCTAATGATTAATGTTAAAGCCTTTTCAGATCTCCAGAGAAGGACCACACATGTGTTGTTTGCCTGGCAAGGTCTACAATTGTTTAATAAATCCAGTGTTATGTAAGGAGACAGATAGGAATCATTAATATTAACAGGGTGACCCACAATTGAGTCTCCACTAACATTTCACTTAAATTAAGTGTCTTTCGGTAATATTAAACCGGAAAAAAATGATTTTTCTTCAAGAATGTGATAAATTCACTCTTCAAAAAACTGACGTTCCTGATCTACAATTATTTTTACCTGATCCGTGAGGAAATGCAACAGACACGCTAAAGTGATTTCCTGAATTTGTTATTTTTGTTTTATTCTATATGAAATTACAAGAATTTTGCTGAATATTAGATCATCAGGACCTCCCATCACTCTTTAAACCACAATTGATTAAAACTCCTTGAGCATTTAGGATGTGAATAGTCACAGCAGAGGGTCTGTGGCAAACTTTTGCTAACACATTATGGAGGGTGCAATAGTATGTATAATCGCATGAAAATCACATCGTTAACATCGAAAAGTCTCAAAATCCACTCACAAACTCAATAGATGCGTTTGACCAAATTCAAAGATGGTGGTCAAATGAGCTGGTCACAATGGGAAAGTTCTATCTAAATGCAACTTTCTATGCTGAGAATTGTCATTCATCATAGAGAAAGCTGCAATAAGATGGGACTCCCCGTTTGTGAACCGCTTATTTGAACACCATCGTAGACTCTTTTAGAACGCTTTTTACAGGTTCATGAGAAAATTTGGAGAATTTTTTACGCTTTCAATGTAATATTTATGTAATTTTACAGAGGAATCAACCCTCCAGAACACTTAGGCAAAAGTTTACAACAGACCCATGGAATGAAAGTACGGTCATCTGTTTAATGAAAGGCAAGTGCGACAGGAATTCCTCCTCACTTGCACTCATTAAGCTAATGATAAAACAAAATTTGAACGGATGCTTAGTCAACTGGTCTTGATAAAAAATTAGAGGTGCTAAACTATCCAATATTAATTGTCGTTTGCTTTTTACTTCATTCTAATTACAAAAAAAAAAAAAAATCTGGATAAACCATTAGTGTCTTTATCAATCGAATAGAAATTTTGGATAGTTTTGCGAATCACACTAATGAAACAGGAGGCACTTAAATAAAATTAGAGCCCGTTTAAATAGGGCAAACACAGGAAATTGTAACGGTTCAGTATTACTTTCAAAAATTGATGTTAAAGAAATAATACGTAAGTGGTAAGATTGTGGCAGACGATACTACTTCGAGTTACGCTTATGTGAGTCGGTTTGTTTCAAAACATAACTTAGATACTTTCCATTCTTACTAGATGAAACTCTTTTAAAAACTTTCCGAGATTTTGCGTCTTGGATCAAAGCATTCCAAGTGGGATCATCCTATAACAAAAAAGGTTTCACAAAGATGAGATATAGAGTGCACTTGAAAGATTTCACAGAAAATTTTCCAGAAAGTCGAAGTCTGGTATCATGGGCGGCGCGTGGGGTCGAAAAGTGGGGGGGCTAAAAGAACTCGATGACTTTTTTTTTGCTTTTCAGTTACAGTAATTTTATTTCTTGACTTAGTCTTCTTTTCCCCCATATTTAATTGCAGATTTGCAAGGAACGCAAAATTCTGAGATGTCCAGCACAAACCGTATGTCAAGATCGATTTTCGACTTCGATGTATTGAACTTCGAAATTCGATATCGGCTAATTTTCAAAAAAACATAACTCCTCCATAAAAGGTGGGAATTAAAAAAAAATACCTATGCCTAAAATACTCGCCAAAACCAAGTACTTTCCAGATAAAAATACACTTTTTAAGTAACATTTCCACTGTTGCCATTTTCGGGTCCCTAATTTTGTTTTTTAAACCATCGAAAACTTTGATCAGGCGCGATGTTCCTGAAAAACGGTACAAATCCACAATTTTGGTTCCAAAGCTGTCAGCTGAGAGTTAGAAAGTGCTGAAATACGCTCAAAAACAAACAGAAGTCTCACATTTTTCATTAAAACCACAAATTTTTGCCCAAATAATAGTCAGATTTTTATAACATCATTTATCAAGACTTTTAAGGGATTCTAAGCGTATTTCAGCACCTCCTTAGTCCTTACCCTCAGCTTACAGTTATGGATTTGGACCGCTTTTCAGGAACATCCTTTGATTAAAGTTTTCAATAATTTTGAAAAAAAATTAGGGGTCCAAATAAGGCATAAAAGTAAATTTTAGTTGAAAAGTGTATTTTTACCTGAAAAGTGCTCGCTTTAGAGAGTGCTTCAGGCTGTCAGTTTCTTCAATTCCCACCTTTTTGGAGGAGTTATGATTTTTTGAAAATCAGCCAATATCGTAGCCTATAACGTAACTTTGAAGTTTGGTAAATCAAAAAAGAAAAGCGATATTAACATGCGGTTTTTGCTAAAAGTCTTGGAGTTTTGCGTTCTTTCCAAACCTGCAATAAAAATGGGGGTTCGCATTTGAAAAATGCATGTTAGGGGGGTGGTGCCCCCCTTGTAAGGCACTAAACATGAAAAGCCCCCTAAAAGATGTGTGACGAAGTGGTTCCTTATTAGTGGCAAGGTGATCTATCCCCCCCCGTTATAGGGTGGGTCTTGCAAGGTCTCTTACTTCCTATCTTAGTCTCAGCTTCAGAGACTTGAACGCTGAATCAAACAGTATCCCAATGCCAATTAACTCCCAAAAGAAATGCTCCTATGAAGAGGTTGAACGATTTACGATCGTCCTGTACTTATAAAATTCCCTCGAAACCACCTAGTAAGCCACGTCATCAACCACTTTCCTTCGTCCGATTTCAATCAATGAGCTTTCATTAACGGAAAAGGAATGAAGGGACGCTTCATCTGGACTTTCTGTCTCAAGATAGTGATGGGGCGTAGCAATGGTTAGAACACTATTGGACGATGGAGGCCACTTAATCTTATCGTAGAAAGGGTAATTAATAGGGAGGGCGCTCGCGCGCAAGTCAAATCAAAAGAGCGGTTTACGGTAATAAGGCTATATTCAAACTTTCCGCGACACTGAGAGCGCTTACGGTAATTTTCACAGAATTTACGGAATAATAAACTGGTCGAATTAATTGCTCAAAATCCACCGAAGGCGTAATGGAGGGTGGAGAATTCACAAGATATCGCTGTTTTATCAAAGATTAGCCAAACGGGCGGGCGATTAGAAGAATCGGAAATTGACACACTTTTAGCGATCTTTTAAAGGGGTCGTCACCATCGCGCACCAGAGAATTAAATGCACTAAGATTACGCGCAAAAACACACAATTATCGAAGCACTTGTCGTAGAGGTGAAGAACACTTAGAGGCACAAATCTGGAGACACACTGCGTGGTATATCACTAGGGGTCAATAAAATTTACTCACGAATGAGCAGATTTTATATTTCCCAACACAGAGAGAGAAAAAATCATTTTTAGCGCGAAGGTAAAAATTAAAGGTACCGCAATTCTACTCGAGAATTAAATGTAACACTTAGAGAATAAAATTCGCCAAGGAAGCAAATTTCTAAAGTGCGCAATTTTCACCACAAGGATAAAAACAGAACACAAACGAAATTCACCACGAAGGGAATTTCTCACACATTAAATTCAACCGCGAAGGTAAAAATTAATGCAGATTACAATTTTTAATCCGAAAGTAAAAATTGTAATAATTGGCAAAAAGTCACAAAGACTAAAAACGAACACCCTGGAGGTGAAAAAATAATAATTACCACGGAGGTAGAAATAAAAATGCACGGAGCGAGCGCGAAGCTGAAAAGTCTCATAGAGTAAAATCGAGAAAAAGAACGCCGATTTTTTGTGTTTTTCCAAATTTATAACCTCGGTGCCTTCACCCCCCTTGCCTGTGCTGAAGAGTTTGCCCAATAATTTCACCCAAGTCAAAAGTCGGGGGTTGTGATTGGGGGATGTTAAAGATGACGCCATCACGCCCCTACCGAAGTGGTGGTCAATGCATTCGCGCGTCTAATTGGACTAGCGCATCCGCGCGGGCGGGAGGGGTTGCCATCGGAGAGGAGGAGTCGAGGACGGCCGGTGTTAGCGCGTGCCGGCGGCCCTACGCGTGCCACAGGCGGATGCGGCATGCTTATTGCCCAGCGCTGAGATCACGGCGCTGAACTGATCTACTAAGAGAGTCGTGAGATGACATGCAAGAATTGCATGTTGTCACAGATGTCCTCATCCAAATTAGCAAACTCTCTCTGAGAGTGTCTCTGAGTGTCTCTGAGTTTTTTGAAATTCAAAGCCGTTTGCAAGTATTTTAGCCTGGCTCGTTTTTTATACACACCCTGTATAACATAATTGAAGAGTCCAGAGGTTTAGTTCCACATAATGAGAATCTGCACTTACCGATGGTTTAACAAAAAGAGGTTTTACTGTAGTTACGCTAAGGTAATGCCCTTACCTGTAGTGAAATGAAGTTTCCAATAATGATCAGAGACGATCTGGCTCGAGTCAATGAGACATTCAAACGTGCCTGATTTTCTAAAAATCCTATGCCTTGCGTCCTGACAGTTGAGAGAATTATTATATCCTTCTCACTGCCTTGATAACTGTCAATGGTATTGCATTCAACAGCTTTAGGCACAGTGCTGTAAAATTTACAAAGTATATTTTGTTAGAATTTTTATTTTACAATTTAATACATAGAGCCCACGCAGAGAGCTATAGTACAATTCAAAACCATTACAATTAATTACTGGCTAAGTTTCGTAAAAGAGTAAAAGACATGGGTTAGGAAAGAGTTAGAGATAAGATTAGTGAAAACCTGCAAATCGCCCACTAAGATGCACTTCCTGACATTAAGTGGCAGCATGTTACAGATTTCCACCACGGAAAAGGAGACAGTTGGCTCACATATTTTTAGTCTCACCATTTTATTTTTTATAAAAGGATTTCGTGGGTTTTTTTTTTTTTTTTTCATGTTAGGTGGGGAGATATAATCCCACTATCCATGGTGGTTCAAAGAGGTAGAACAAAGGAAGAGTGAACAACCTGTGTTTTCTAAACAATCCCCCGCAGAAGTGATCCTAAGGTTTCATAAAAATGATTCAAATAATTGAACAGGCTCATGCAAAAACGTACTATGTCCAAAATATTTTTATGGAGAAGACAAATATATTAAAAAAAAAAAAAACAATTATCAAATTAAAACATAAAAAATTAAAGAAAACTGCCGAGACAAGGGAAATAGGAGCAAGAAGCCGCGGAACAAGTCTGATCAGGACTTATTCAGACGCAGCGTCATCTTAAGAGTAATGTGCGCTAACAAAGTTAAATCACAAAGTTACCCTCATATTTAAGGGGTTTTGAGGGTCCTCCCCTGAAAATTTTAGAAAATTTGACCCATGAAAAACCCAATTTTAATGGATTTTCTGGATTTCATTTGAAAGAGAACCAAGAAAATATTTTTTGGGTGGAGACAAACTTTCAATCCGGTTCGATTTAGAAGAGAAGAAAAACAAGTGATTAAATAATCTCAGACCTAACAGTTTTTGGGGGATTTTTTCTTTCACTTCCATGATCAGGCCCACAGCTAGATCGAATTTGTTGCTTTAGTTTAGGCTAACATGGGTCCCTAGGCCTCGGGACCCCCTGCGCCATTGCCAGTGGCGCAGATGAGAGGCCAAGGCCCCCGCAGATCCTGCTTTACAGTGGCCCTTAGACCCCCAGTTCCCAAAAAATTCCTACTTAGGCTAACATGGGACCCCTGACCCCCATGCTCTACACCATTGCCGATGGCATAAATATGAGGCCCCTGCAAATCTTACATTGCGGTAGGCGCCGAACCCTCGGGGGCCCTATCTTTAAAAAAAAAATTCCACTCAAGCTTACATGCGGGGCCTTAAAACGCTTTTTAAGAGGAGGGGCCCCAAAAATATTAAATCGCAGCATACACTGAAGTCAAAAATGGGTCTTAATAAGGATTTAGGTGAATTGGAGCAACAATGTTTATAAACACTGCAAAAAAATAAAAAATGGTTTGTTGGGGGGGGGGGGGCGAGGGCAACGGCCCGACTGCCCTGCTCATAATTTAAAATGTAATAATATCATAATAGGACAGCTTTCTGCAGAAGAGAGCAAACTTTTCTGTGTCTGCAGGAGGAAACCAACTGCTGCGGGCTTCCATTGTAATTGGGGTTCCTTTCTTCAGACACAGAAAAGTTGGTTCCCTTTTGCATAACGCCGTCCAATTAATCAGCAGCTGTCATGCTGTTTCCAGATTGCAAACAATTGCAGAGGCAGTCTCATATCCTTTCCAGTGAGATCCATCAATTATTTGACACCATTAAACCATCTGAGAGAAAAACGATTTCTGATTATTTATTTCAAAACTATACAGGCTAGCCAGAAGTTCTATCTCTCGCTATAATCAAGATGGCAGCTAAACAGTTAAAAATAAGTATACAAATGTATCTAAATATATTCTGAAGCTGTATCATTTAGCAGCTCACACTAGAACTGTAAAGCAATCAACCTCAATATCCGAAATAACACAGCTTAGATATTACTAACTGATAAGGTTCAAATGACTCATTTTGAAGGCACTTAAGAACATAAAAAAGAAGTTAAGAAGATAAAGAAGAAGTTAAGAAGCAAAACTTTGGAAACGCTTCAAACCTCAAAGTTAACAAATTTACCCCTTCCCCTCAAAAAAAACTTTCTGGTTCTGCCACGGGTTTTAACACAATAAGCTGAAATAAAAACTTACCCGTTGAACAACAGTTGAATCCCCTTCTTTTGCTTTTGGTAGGGAGTAATGACACCGATAGACATTTCTCCACAACCAGGTAACTTTAAAATTTCTTTGACTAAGGTGAAGACCATGTTCGCCTCATCTTCATTCTTTTCAGTGCTAGATGCAAAAATGGGATAAAATAGTGAGATTAGGTTAGTTTAAAAAATTTTGTGAGTTAAGGTTAAAAAATACACTAGCACAGAATTAAATACTACAATTAATTGAGGACTTTTCCGGAAGAAGGGCCATGAAACAATGGGTGTGCTCTTCCTGAGAATTTTGCATTGTGAGTAAACGGAGGTTTTTAGCTGAAGAGCAAACCTCTTGTTTTATGGGCCCTTCTTCCGGAAAAGTCCTCAATTACAGGTGTTTGAGTACCCAAAAAATACCCAAGTTTCGAGTTTTCAGACACTGAAACAAACAAAAAATAATTTAGTAATTTTTTTTTTTTAAATCCAGTCTTTGAAAATCATATTTGCGTGCTAAAAATCAGAGCTCTTGAAATTTATTTACTTCGCCTGGATAGACTGTTTTAGTAGAGCAATACGCAATACATTGTACGCATTGCCGTCAGAGGATCTCTGGTTCAAAACAAATTCTGATTCAATGCATTTTCCTCCATCTTTGCTCCTAAATGGCTTAGCTATGTAGACGTACAGGGGATCTTGTCTCATATTTCATTCTCTCCCGATAAACACACAGAAGAAAATCTCAAATTAGATAGGAATCTCTCATTGAACCTGCATGGCTCTGCCACTATGCCTAATTAAAATCATTCCGTGAGTCTGTGAGTGAATTTGGTAAATTTTTTATGAGGTCATCGTAATTTTCGCAGGATTTTGCTCAAGATATAACTATTCAATTGCTTACAGCGAAAGTTAGCGAGAGCCCCATTGGATTCGTTAAATTTTTGAATTCTTTCATACATAATTCACTAAATTCCAAAATATTTTGAGGAAATCATGCAAAAATAAAGGAAATAAATCCAACTGAAGTTTAGAAAAGGTATTACATGACAGAACTCCAAGAGTTAGGAAAATGAAATTTCAGCGCCACCAAACACTGAAAATACTGTAGGCAAGCACACTAAAACTCACCTTTCATCAGAGGGTTTGGAATTGGTTGATAGAACTACATAAGGCAGAAGTGGGCTCTTGCATAATTTTTCATCCACTGATGGATCAGTTTTTAATTGACTATGGTAAAAATACTTATTCGGCCACATACAGATTTTAGAGTGCATTCTGTACTGAGTATCAAGAAAGAAGTAGGGAAAATTCGTTTGATTGCTAGCACTAGAATGCATCATTCGAGAAAACAGTGACTGCCCGTAGCCACGTTTTTGAGCTTCCTGCAAAAATAAAAAATCCAAAAGTTAGCAAGAAAATAATAAAAATTGGATGAGAAGAAGAATTTACCAAGACGCAGAAATTATGAAAATTTATCGGTCTGAATGGATTTTGAGCAGATGCTCTACATCAGTAGAGTGGATACCAGAGACAATAGAGACCACACACTACCCCATCGCGCGGTAGATTAATTTATTTTTGGGGACACAACAAATAACATAGGGAACAACATCCAACGACTACGTGGATTGTTGACCAACGACCAAAACAATGATGCTCTGTTCTGATTGGCTACTGATATCAACATCTTTACTCAATAGTCCACATAGGAGCCGTTGGACGTTGCTTTGTTGCAACCCCCAAAAAAAAAGTTGCCACTACGGGCGAGATAGGTTGTTTTTTGGTCTCTGTTGTCTCTGGTGTATACCCAATAGAATTTATGAAAGAATTATCTTGGTAAATCTTTCTTTTCATCCAATTTAAATAAATGCAAAATGCGCTTCAATCATTAAAATAAAAATCTGACCTTTTGCTATTATATAGTCCCTACGAGTCTGTTTTTCTATTTTTTTACAGCAAGGAAGAGGCTTCATTCTAATGTAATATCACTTGAAAATGACGTTGGGAGCATCAATAAGTTTCAAACTTTACTAACAAGCTCAATAAATGCAATTATCCCTTGAGAGCTCAAAAAGAAGCTCAAATCGACCCTTTACCAGTTTTTTTTGGGCATAAAGCTTCCATTTTTCAAAATTAGATTATGTGACTTCATGACATTCAAGGTACTGATATAATCCACCTTCATGCTAATTTTCACATTTTTTGGGCAGCAATGGTCTACATGGTCTAATGGACAAATAGTGTAAAATCACTTGAACATTACATTGGGAGCACCAGAAAGTTCCAAAATTGACTCAGAGACTTAATAAATGCATTTAATAAAATTCCAAAGATATAGATAAAAAATTAATTTGTAGAGTTTTTAATTTCATGAATGAGATTTTTAAAGCTTACCAAAGATAAAACTGTAGGACTGAGTTGTTTTGGATCGCCAACTAAAACTACCGACTTCACTCCGAGTAAAAAAGGAATCAGAGACTCAATTTCACTACATTGAGTAGCTTCATCTATGATACAAACTGAGATCTGTGACTTGACACCACTGAGCCAGAAAAGAAAAAGACATGAGAGTACAAATTTAAGCGATTACATGAAAAGAAACAACTTTATTAGCTACTAATTTGTCAAATAAATATAAACATCATTTGGAAATGAAGCTAAAACATTTAAATTAGAAATGGTAAGACATTTCAAAACTTCATTGTTTCATTATCAAAAAGCACTCACAAAATTAAATAATAACCTAAAAATCAAGTTGCCACTCTAACAGCGGTTTTTGAGCCTTGGCCTTGCTGTTATAGAGCAGCGCGGTGACTTGAATTTCAGGTTATTATTTCATTTGGTGTATAAATTTTTACCATTGATAATGAAACAATAAAATTTTGAAATGTCCCACCGTTTCTAATTTAAATGTCTTAGCTTCAATTCCCGATAAAGTTTTTATTTATTTAATCAATAAAAAATAGGTACTCAAAATTCAAAGAAATACTGAAGGACAACGGGTCTGCTAATAAAAGGTAGCGTTCTAGAATTCAACAATTTACTGCATCCGTGCAAAAAAGATTACATTATCCTGTGATGTAGTATATCTATGTACATCAAAAAGTGCTGCTATTCATAATCTTTTCTGCATCAAGAAAATGAAGGGATGAATTCTAGAAGGCTACCTTATGCTACAGCATTGTAGGAGGTCAATTCCTATGCAAAATTACTTAAAAATAATGTTGAGAGCATCAGAACATTCCAAAATTCACGACAAACTCAATAAATGCATTAAAAAAAATTACAAGATATGGTGCGTTTTTTTATTCTCTAAAATTTGCACCAGTCCGATAACCCAGAGCTTTTGGAGCTGCACCAAAGCTACTGGTGCAGCACCGGGAGCTCCGGAGCTTTGCACCATTCTTAATAATAGAAAAACATATCGGAGCTCTGGGTGGCACAGACCACCAATTTGTTTGCAAACGAATCATATTTTCTTGGTTAAACATAGCATTAGTCCATAGTTAAACATTGTGTCGATCAGTCCCATTTACAATCTCTGTTTTATTAGGCTGTCAGTTTAGATTTTCCCTCCTTTTCAGAAGCTCCAGAGCTCCAGCTCCAGTGCAACGGTCTTCAACCCTGGTGCTCTGGAGCTTGCACCGGAGCAGCTCCAGGCGCATCGCACTGCTACTAAAAAAACACTTTGGTGCGCTCCGGTGCTGGAGCACCGGAATAAAAAAACAGTTCCACTGCACCGGTGCGCGCACCCATGAATAAAAAAATGCAACAAAAGTGGTCAAATGAGCAGGTGACAAAGGGGGAGTCCCATCTAATTGAAGCTTTCTATGCTGAGAAAAGTGATTCATCACAAAATAAGTTGCAATTAGATGGGACTCCCCCATCGTCACCCGCTCATTTGATTTGACCACCATCATGTAATCATGTTATGGACCCCTCCATTGTCACCCGCTCTTTCAACCACCATCTTGTAACTTTGTCAAACGCATTTATTGAGTTTATGAGAGGATTTTGGAACTTTCTGATGCTCTCAACGTTATATCAGCTCCTTGTATCATCATGTATCAGCGAACAACTTTTCATCCGAAATCAAAGAGTACCATGACATTCTGCTAAAAGCATAATCATCCATACTCCATTCAAATGAGACATTTGCAAACTTTTGCTGCAGCATCATGGAGGATCAATCTGAAGCTTTGAAAAGTCTCAAAATCCACTCATAAACCCACAAAAGACGTTTTAAGGACAGCCAAAGATGGCAATGAAATGGGCGAATCAACCCTGCATGCATACACTACAAACACCAAAAGATGGCCGACGACAGCACACAAAACTTTCGTTTAGAATCACCTTACAACTAGCAAGTCAGACTATCAAAGTTTAAGAGCAGGCAGTTTGAGATGATTCCAGGGTCGGCTAGTTCGAACTATAGACACCTCGCCGCGCTGCTCAAAAAGTCAACAGTTTTTGGCTAAAATCGTTGAATTTACCCTAGAAGTACACATTTGAGGAATGTCAGGATTTGCAAGCATACTTCAGAAAGATAACCTCAAGCTGAAACACTCAAAAATAAAGCCGGATATTATGAAATACAAAAATTCCCATAAGCCTCAATAAATGCGAGGGAGAAAGATACACATACTATCATTCCTACTCACTAAGCTTAAGCGAAATGAATTACATAATTTACAGCGTTAATTCTCAACCAATTCAGCTCATTTAAGGCTCGAAAATCCAACAACAAATTTTACAGGTGCTTACTTTCTTTGATTTTGCAGTTTTTCTTTGGTTTCAGTTTAAAATGCTGAAAATGCGACATTCCCAAAAAGTGACAAGTGGCGCTATCCATGAGATTAAAATCTAGAAAACTTTTGCCTGGAATCACCTTAATAAACTCACCTAAACCTTAATAAATAGAAGATAAAAGTTGAAACTTACGCCCTTTTATTATCAGGCATGAACACCGTTTTCATCTGATGGGAGACACACGAGGATAGTGTGACCGCAACTACTTGAGCCTGCTTCAAGACACGATTTTCAGCGTCTTCTTTGGCTAGGTGCTTCTGTTTTGCCGTGAGTTCTGGCGACTGTAACCATAAATCGAATTCAATCAGAAACTGAATTAAATCAGCCATATTTTTCCTCCTTAACTTTGATGGCTCATCAATCCATGTATTTAAGGTGATTCCTCAGAGTTTAGTGTCAATTTCTGCCACCAGAGCGCTACCGTTCGATTAATGTCAAATTACAGGACGAAAGTTATTTATATTTAAAAAAACAGAGTGTCAGTTACTAGATAATCATCTGAAGAACATCTCTGCAAAATATCTCGTCAACACTTCAAAAATACAGCTGAAAGTACCAAAAAATGTGATAATATCGCAAATCCATTCTTGTATCAAAATGCGATATTTGCGATATTGGTACTTTCAGCCTTATTTTTGAAGTTCTTGACGAGATATTTTGCAGAGATGTTCTTCAGATGATTATCTAGTAACTGACACTCCATTTTCTTAAACATAAATAACTTTCGGCCTGTAATTTGACATTAATCAAACGGTAGTGCTCTGGTGGCAGAAATCGACACTAAACTCTGAGGAATCACCTTCAATACATAGATTGATGAGCCATCAAAGTTAAGGCTTCCTCAATGAACCACAAAAAAGCAAGGTATTATGGATGCTGTACTTGATGCCCCTAGAAATCCAAAAAATCTTTGAGTTGTACCTAAAAATGTCATATCTACCCTACATTTCTTCAACAGAGCATCCGAACGTTTGGAGCGCTCCCAATTATAGTACTTAGGGCCAGTCTAGAATCTACTCAGCAGCATCATTTGAGGGGGGTAGGGGGGAGCAACTGCCCCCTCTCGACTTCAAAGGTCAGAGCTTTAGGGATCTAATGCAAAGAGAGGCCAAAAAAAAAAAAAGTCCAGCATACTTTTGTCCTTCCTCAGTAAAACTTGAAATGACGCCACAGAGTCTACCTGACTCACCCTAAGTGCTGCTTGGTTTACTGCATGTGATGGTTTTGAGGTTCATTGAGGCATTTTTAGGTTAATTTGTGGTGCTGCACAAAGACAAAATGGAGGCGGAGCACTAACTGGCTGCAGCAGAGGCACGCTGAATTCTCGCCGATTCAACAAACAACACTCAACACCCTTCTGATGCCGCATGGTGTTGAATGGTGAGCACCCTCCTCTTCACTTCCCCGTTCAGCCCCCAGCGTTTTCCGAAAGTCACCGTTCGACACCATGCGACTTTAGAGGGGTGTTGACTGTTGTTTTGTTGAATCTGCAAAAATTCAGCGTGCCTCAAATCTTTCCTATGTATTTAAGCGTAGTGCTTTGTCTTTATTGGTGTCTGGTGAGTGGTGCTGCCATATTTGGACAGTCCGTTGAGTGATGACTGATGCGTGTTGAGGTCCTTGGGGCAGACTTTGAGGACCGTCCATCCCGAACATTTTTCAGTCAACAGTTTGTCGGCTATTCTTTTTCCTACCACCAACAGGGTTTGTTGTAAACCTTGGTGACAGAAAAAATAGTATCCCAGGCAGCAGATAAGTTTTTTCGGAAAAAAAACCCCTACTTAATGTCCTCATTCTTTCCACATCATTCTAACTTAACCCTTTACTGCATGAATTTTTTTTTTTCAATAAAATAATTTTTTTTCAGTACAATTTTGATCCTTGAGACAGGGAAAAATAGTGAAAAAATTCTTTCCATTATATTTCTATGGTAAAGAGCCTGAATATTAATTTTTCCAAATATGGCCTTACCCGCATTTAGGTATCCATGCAACTAAAAATAAAGTTTTCAGGCTAAAAAAAAAAAAAATTAAAGTAGTAAAAAATAAGTTAGTAAGTTTCAATAGTTGTTTTTTTTTGTATATGGTACCCCTGCGTTACTCCCAAACATAACAATGAAAATCGGAAAATCTCTATCAGATTTTCAGTAAGCTATTTTCAACCACTCTGCACGTTCTCTATCCTGTGCTGCACGCTCTAGGACAAAATCGACAATTCTTACTCGTTTAGTATCTGTTCCACATGTGACCCACCATGCAGCGACAGTACAACTCAAGTCTCCTACTTTTAGATAAGGCTTCAAAGTAATTGTTCCAGATCTGGGCTCATCTGCAGTTAAGGGTTAAAGAAGATTTGGATGATTTGGATTTTTTGGTGAAAAGCAATACATAAGAGGACCCTTAAAAGGTAAAACAACACTCTGTTACAGGTTTGCATGCTTGTGAAGTGGTTTTTTCCCTTCTTAAGAGAGCACCCAAAACCAAAAACATTGATTCACCAGCCTTATTGAACAGGCTCACGTAAAAATGGTCATAGTCAATTTTTTTTCATATTTGACTTAAATACTGATCAGACAGTAAATACTGATTAGACTTGTTCTGCAGCTTTTTGCTCAGCTGATTCCCTTGTCTTCTCTTTCTGCCTTTTTTTCATTCTTTTAAATTGCTTCATTTTTATTGTCTTCTAGTAGTAGTAGTAGCAATAGTGAAGTCCAGCTGCCCAAACCTTGTGTTCGTGATGCTTGTATTTCAAAGCGAACGACTGGACTGAGAATACAATTAAAAAAAATTGAGGACATCAGACGTTTTTACATGGGCCAATTCAATTACAAAAAACAGTCAACAATAAAGAATTCACATAAATGAATAAATTATTTACCTGATTCGTTCTCATCAGCTCCAATTTTCTGAGTTCGTTAGTGGTTACATTCCTATCAAATTCTGCTCTTCGTTTTTTTTCTTGCCAACTTGTTTTTAGCAGTATATCATTTTCAGTCATCCCTCCTTTGTTAAGTAATTTTCTAAGATTACTTTCCAAATTTTTGATGGTTTGATTTAACGAGTTTTCTTTTGCTTTCATCATTCTTATCTGAAATTGAAAAAAAACAAAACAAAACGAAAAAATTAATTTGATACATGATAAAATATTACATATTAGACAAGACAAATACCCAGTGATTGAAAAGTAGTGCAAGTGATGTGTAGCATATGTATTTTACACATAGTGCTGTACATTTTATTCAGTTGACACAACAACTCTGATAGTTTGGCAGAGCTGAAAAGGGCTCTTGCAAACTTTTGCTACAGGAGATTGAGGAGTTGATTCTTGCATAAAAACCTGTAAAAATGACGATGAGTACACTGAAAAATCACAAAATTCACTCTCAGAATCGGGCTTAATGGCACCGAGACGCAGGTATCATGGGAGATTCCTATCTAAATGGAGACATATCTCTGTGTTTCCGTTGAGAAAGCGACAAATTAGACAGGAATCTCTCATGATACCTGCATTGAACCGCCATTATAATCTTGCCACTATAGTAGTTATGAGAGTTTATTAATAAATTTTTGACTTTGAGACATTGACCATTCATTTTAGACGTTGATTTTAGACTTGGCCAGACACTTTACTTACATCGATATCCAAATAGTATCCATCAACATTATCATGTCCAGCAGCACCTCTTTCAACAATTTTAGCAACTGAGAAAGGAACAGCTTTGTCACTTAGATATTCTTTACGTCCAGCACGCACAAGATTGAACTTGTCAGAGGCTGCAAAAAGATACAGAATGATTGTGAATAAAACTGCAAAGAATCTGGTAGCAGTAGAGAGAATTTTAGTAAATCTAAGAAAAAGATGGATAAAAATCATCCAGTAAAAATACACAGTAAAACTTCGATACAACGTTTTTCAGGGGACCGAGAGTTGTCAACATTATATCAAGGTTAACGTTATATCAAAAAACCTGAAAAATGCGCTTAGCAGTGCAGGAATTTGGTTCCGATTGTTTTAAACCGCGTTATACAACATTCACCCTCCCCCATACACTTACTCAGCTCTTCGGAGGCTTTTTACCTCAGTAGCAGCAATCGGTCGGAATACACTGACTCTGCCGTTATCTGCCGAAGAGGCTCTTGTATCGTTGTAATCACCGGCCGTCGCGCGACGATAGTGCCGCCAGACCATCGGTCCCTGCACGCGACCAGCACGTGATGCAGCTCAGGCACAGTCTGCACAGTAACAACCGAGGGTGCCGAGTTGGACGCCGATGCTGTGCACTGCAAGTGCAACAGTCACGCAAAAAGTAGCATCGGGTCATTTCCTTCTGAAAATTTATCAATTGGAAATTGATCTCTAAACGGCAAAAAAACATTTAAACTTCTCTTGGTTGATTCAAAATTCAACAATATTTAGAGGTTTTTGCCTATCCAAAAATTGGATTTTTTTTAAATAAGTCTTGTGGGGAGTTGGACGGGACCAACGGAAATTGGCGTTAAATCGGGGTAAACGTTAAATCGCAGAACGTTAAATCGAAGAACGTTAAATCAAAGTTTTACTGTAATCTTGTTTGGAACTGATGCTCGCTGAATCAAAGAGCCTTGGGTAACAAATTGGAAACCAACAGGGAAAATCATTACTCTACCTTTTTCGAATGAGCATGTACTAGCAAACGCAAAAGTTTGCCCCCCCCCCCTGGATCCGCCACTGCCTTGAGTCATTTGGGGTCTCAGAGATGGACAAGATGTTAATCAGGAAAACTTTGAGGTTAGAATTCTTTTTTTAGTCAAGGAAGTGAAATTCTTTAAAACGCCTTGGAGCACAACAAAGTAGCTCTTATTCGATAAATGAGGCGTGCAAATTCAAAATGTTGTAAGTGCCATCAGACGTTGCAAAAATTGTGCAGCTTCTTCATCTTTTTCAGAGTAACCTCTGAGAAAATTTAGCTGGAATTTTTTCCCTGAAAAATTTGTCAAATTCAAGAAAATTATTTGCCAAAATTTTCGTTCTTTTCAGAGCCTTTCAATCATTTTTCACAGAGAGAAAAAGTTGCACAATCTTTGCAACGTCAGATGGCACTTACAACAATTTGAATTTTCACGCCTCAAATTATGATCCCAAATGGATGCCCTTGGAAAAATTAGGTTGCAAAATGCATCGTAATACTATCTTAAGAGGGCATTTCTGAAGAAGTATTTAAAATCTTACACTCGTTAAAACCAAAAATAATTTTCGGACAGAGAGAAATTTTGTATCCAGAAAATAACTTTCTTGATTAATGTGACCTTGATTCAGAGCCAAGAATTTAAGATTAAAGTGAATCTTTCTTGTTTAGTGCTGATTTCTGCCACCAAAGCGCTACCGTTCAATAACCTCTTCGTATCCTGGCGATACAAATTTGTACCACCAAATTAACATGGTTTTAAATGTATTTTCAAAAAATCAGTATGCACATCAAACTAAACGAGAAGAGTTCATTCTATTTATTGAGATTGGTAAAGAATTCGTGAGAAGAGTTTGTAATAGTGCCTGATTAATAGGGTCAGTGTCAAATTATACAATCTAAAAGTAAGTTACATTTAAGAAATGGAGCGTCAGATACTAGTTAGTTGTTTGAATAGTGTCTCTACAAAATACCTCAAAAATCACTTCAAAAATATGTTAAGCGTACCAAAAAACAGAATATCGCAAATCCATGAGGCTGTTGCACACTTTTGTTAAAAGTGCCTTGAGGGTCGAATTAGGTGTAAAAACTTCCAAAAATAACAAAAGTAGCACTAGAAACTTACAAAATCCACACTGAAACTCATAAAATGCTTCTAACCATGCTACTATACGATGGCAGCGTTGGGCACTAATATAATAGGAGATTCCTATCTAGTAATCACATCACTCCATCAAGAAGTGGCCAAAAAGAGATGACTTTCCTTTGGCACCGGAATTATCAGATGTCTTGGTACCAGGAATCAGCTGTTAATTACTCTTCTGGTGACCAGTTAATCAGTAAATCTTTCATCCCAGCATAGAAAGAGTGACGAAATGATAAAAAATCATAAAATTGCAAAGTTAAAAGCATTTTATGAGTTTAAGAGTGGATTTCTGAAGTTTTCAATGCAACAATTCTTGGAAGTTTTTACAACTGAATTGACCCTTAAAATGCCTGGAGCAAAAGTGTGCAACAGCCCCATCTTAGTATCAAAATGCAATAGTCCATTTTTTGGCACTTTCGGCCGTATTTTTTAAGTTATTGACAAGATATGTTGTAGAAACCATCTTCAGATGATTATCCAGTCTTTTCACTGCGGAGCTCTTTTGAATACCAAGTTGCGTGATGCGAATAGCGTTGCCAGCGCCTCTATCATATAGTTCATACTCTTCCCAATAGATAGAGTAACTCTATCATATAGTTCATAATCTTCCCAATAGATAGAGTAACTGTAGCTATGTTCCGCGCAGATGCGGCAGCTGTACAGGCGGAGAAAGCGAGGGGGGAAACCGGATAAGTATACTCGTTGAACGCAGTGAAAAGGCTAGGTACCTGACAATCCGTTTCCTTCAATATAAATTACTTTAGACCTGTAATGTGACACTAAGCAAACAGTAGCACACTGGTGGCAGTAATTGGCACTAAAGACTAAAGATTAACCTAATTAGTTGAGTCAATAATGATAATAACAAAAAAAATCTTCATGCCATACAATTTGCTTTGCGATTGATTTCGCCTAGTTTAACGACGAGCTCATCAACTGCAGCATTGGATGAGGCACAGAGAAGGATCGTGTAGTCTTTACTGTCGTCAGTTAAATCGCGACATTTCAAAATTGATTGAATAATGCGAGAGATCACAAGCGATTTTCCAGTTCCTAATAAGATAAAACAAAAACCAGATAAAATAGAAAAATCAAAGTTTTACAACAACAACAAACAAAAAATTATTCAGACCAAACTGAATAGACCATATTGATTTGTATATGTTTCCTTGGATCCCTTTGAGTTTTTTAGGGTTTACTTTTACTTTGTGAATTCATTAAGGTGATCCCAGGGTCAATTAGTTTGAACCGTAGACAGCACGTGACGCTGCTCAAAGGTTAACAATTTTTGGCTAAAGTTAATGAATTTCCGCAAAATGTACCGATTTGAGGAACCTGAGAGCATACAAAAGGAAGATACCCTAAAAGTTGCAAGCTGAAACACTCAAAATTAAAGCAGCGATATTGGAAATACAAAAATTCCTGATTGCCTCAATGAGTGGAAAATGAGGCAGATCGACATAGTATCACTCGCACTCACAAAGCTTATAGCAATGTAAATTTCCAACATTACGGCTTGAATTTTCAACCACTCTTGCTCATTTTCCGCTCAAAAATTCCATAGCAAAATTAAGCAGGTACAGATTGTTCTTGGATTCTGCATTTTTTCTTAGCTCAATTTAAAATACCAAAAACACGACTTTTCCCAAAAGTGACTTAGTGGCGCTATCATAGGCTTTGATAGGAATGAAATCTGGAAAAGTTATCCTTGAATCATCATGATGTTATCATAATTAAGTCTTCTTTGGTTAGTATGATTAATAGAAAAATTCCTGGCCATTAATTACAATGTTAATTTTCTTTCTTATTTCTTTCTGGCCTTTGATTAGGATGTAATATTTTTTTCCTTATCTATAACAACCATTTAACTACTAGTTTATTTATTAGAACTATAAACTTGTTCTTGATTGATTGTTTGCTTTCTTTTGTAACATCAGTTGAATTTTTTTATAAATAAGTTTCTGTAACACATACATGGTTAACTCGAGGAATTGAGTATACACAAGGTTGCAAGGGTGGATATCAGAGCTGCCATTTTGCGTATAATTGATGACACTTTTCAATCCGCCGAAGATTTCACCATTTGAGAAAAGATTACAAAGTTCAGCTCAATGTATGACTGAAATGAAAGAAAATACTCGCACCTGTAATCTTTCCTCAATCAGAGAAGTGGTCGATGACTTAAAAAAACTTGCGGATATTTTAATAACTAAACGGCGATTGCACCGATTGAGGAGAGATTACAGATCAGAGTATTTTCATGCAGTAAAGCCATACACTGGACTGAACTGTGTAATCTTTTCTTAACCCAAGGAATCATCGATTAATTGAGAAATGCTATTAATTACACGCAAAACGGCAGCCCTGGTGGATACAGGCATTTGTCCTTTCTCTCTCTCCTTCCATTTGAATTCGTGCGTTAGAAAAGGACAGAGATAGGAGCTAAAGTCACGTGATGGCCCCTCTGCTATCCTTTTCTAACAAATGCGTTCAAATGGGAAAAGAGAGGGAAAGACAAATTCCTGTAACCGCTCATGCCTGATTGATCCGCATGGTTCGAATCAAAATTATAGCTTTCACACCTGCATGAGACAAGATACTCCTTGTAGCACCAACTATGCAAAGGAGTAAACATGATTCATATAATTCCTACCTGGAGCTCCTTGTATTAAACAGAAGTTGGGTTCTTCACTCAAACACATTTTAGTAGCGTAATCAACCGCTTTCTGCTGACTACTGTTTAAATCACAGGTAATTTTCTGAAAGAAAAAAGGAAACACATGTGAGCCAAAAAAAGGCGTCCGATCAAGAACAGGAAAAAACCCTTCAGAAACAAGACTAGCCCTTTCTGTTTAAGTATTGTATTGCACCATAATCATAAACGTATTTAGTACCTGACTACCTGAGGACGGAAATCGCAAGTCCAAAATGATCATCGTATGATTGGTTTCAACACTTCAGATCTGGAGGTGAAGTTTTTTAAATGATAAAGTCTATTAAAAGCAACTTCTTTACAGCCAAATGACTTCAATATATTACTAATAATGAGTCTTAATTATTGAATCCTTTTTTTTTTTTGTTATCTGATGCACACACTTGAATAGGTACAACAAAAATATAGAAACAGACTAAAAATAGAAATTAAAGTCTTTGGCAGGACAAAATTACCTGTTATCTGATTTTTTTTACTCTGTTATGTCCCATTTTGTTTTTGTATTGCATTTTGCAGTGATCGTATTACTTTCATAGTAGGTTCGACCCGTGACTTTTTAAAATAAATGAATAAATAAGTAGTAGCAGTAGTAGTAGTAAAGTCTAGCTGTCCCAACACGGTGGTTTGTTATGCTGATATTTCACAGCAAACTACTGGACTTCAAAAAAAAAGAAGGGGGGGGACAATCAAAGTATTCTCAAAACAAAGGATAGGAAAGAGGAGAGTAAAGGCGACCTGCCAGGGACTCTCAAAATTGGGAAGAAAGTACCTAGAGCACTCAAGGAGGTAAAGTGCTACACATACATTTTTTCTCTCTCTTTTCTCATAAGAAATATTAATCCACTCTCTGCTTTAGCTTTGCTTCTCTATCCATTGGCGTTACTCAATTTTTTTTTTTTTTTTTTATAATATTCTCTCTATGCAACTTTGTAATCTTCCTGCAGTTCTTCTGTCCACTCTCTTTGTATCTATGCAGCTCTGCTCGGTATGTTTCACTATCAACAATTCAAAAAATACAATTATTCTGACTGTTAATCATCAGTAATATTTGCTGCAGTAACATGACAAATAAATCATGAAAACCAAATGTAATTAGTAATAAGGAGCTAACGCGACAGCACCTAAAAAAGGAAATTGAGAGACCTTGCACAGGTGTTTTCTGGATATTTATCTAATTTAGTCCATCAGTCTAATCAAGTTGTTTCGTTTTCTCTATTTTAACCCATCACATTTAAGTGTGAGACATACATCATAAAAAAACAAAGGTCCCATAAATGAAACGGGGCTGAACAAAATTTCCTCACATTTAAAGCAGGGATCATATCTTCTTGGTGGTTGTAAGAAACCGAAAAATTGTGCTTATCCACATTGAGCAGAGCATTGCACAGGGGGTAGGATGGTATGGCACGCAAGGCATCAAATAATCTCATTTCCGGTACTAATGATTTAATTTTCTGCAAAGGAAATGACAATAGAATGATGATTAGGAAACAACAATAAAATGATAATTTACCACGGCAAAAATAGTTTGAAGAAAATAATTTTGGAAAGAGAGAGGAGATAGAGAGGTTGTGGGAGAGGGAAAGAGAAAGGGAGAGAGAGAGAGAGAGAGAAGAGAGAGAGAGAGAGAGAGAGAGAGAGAGAGAGAGAGAGAGAGAGAGAGAGAAAGATTAGTTAATAGCTTTTTTATTTTGTACCAGAATATTTGAGGGGTTACTTGCAATGACGGCCCATAAACCAAAACCCTAGTTTCTGAAAAATTTTAAAATCATGTTTGAAAAGGAGAGACAAATGTTGTTTGAAATTTGATTGACGCATATAGCTGTGATCCAATTATTTCTCCTACTTATATCCCTGACAACAGCAGATGACCAACAGATAACTAGGGTAAATTCGCTCAAAATCACTGATTTTTGCACCGATTACGTCAGAGGGTTCAAGGGTACTTCTGGTATGAAATCCTTGAGGTGCTTGGTAAGAACTGATGAGTGATGAGCCATCATTGGAAATTAGGATGTTTCATTACACGGTGAGAACTTTGGGTGTATAAAAATTAATGAGCTGATACAAAGAGATGAATAATTTTGACTAATTTCACAGTGCCAATTAAATGGAAGGATCCTCATAATTTGTGCCAACCATAAGTTGAACAAAGAATTTACGTACAACTACTTAGACTAAATATTATGCACTGCATGAAACTACTTAAACATTGACAGACAAGAAGGTACTTACACACTCTAAAAAAATTAATCTTGATTTGATTTACTGAATTTAAACGTGAACATTCTTATCAAGAGCAAAATGTGACAATCTCTCTTACTTACCTGTGAGATGATAACAGACAGGGTAATCGTAACGAGTCAAAAATCATCCAATCCTAATGTTATGGGTGACTCATTCCAATACAATCAAGGTTATAAAATTTTGAAAGGATTGAAACGGCAGCCAGGGATTAGGAGCCGAAACCACAGTCAAAATTGAAATTTGCTCCTCTCCTAGAGAAAACAATGACCAACACTTTCAGACTTGAAATTTACCTAACTAATTTAAGATAATCGGCACACACAGAAATTGCTTTCCACGAATACAGTTTGAATTATTGCATTTGAGCTCTGAAGCTGGAACTGCTCCGGCTCAGAGCTACAAGCGCAATAACTCAAGCGGTAATCATTGAAAGCAAATTCCATCTGCGCAAAAACATCTTGAATCGGTTCTTGAATGATGAATTTCAGGTCTGGAAGGAATATTTATTTTTTCTGTCTGGAACCGTGCAGATTTAGATTTACACCGTGGCTCTCGCTTAGAATCCCTGATGGCAGCCCTGGGTTTTCTTACTCTATACAGAGTAAAAATTAAAGAGATTTTGATCTGATTCCATAAGGTTATAATAGTTCCGACCATTGACTCGGTACAATTACAATCGCAAACATCCATGAAATAACCAGCTGGTTTTTCAGAGCATTAAATAGAGACTGAACAGAAAACAAACCATTCCGCGCCGCAATGCAATCAGCATAGGATGGATCAGGGGGCCGCGCCGCAATGCAATCAGCAAAGGATGGATCGGGGGCAGTGCCGCAATGAACCAGCATAGAATTGATCAGGAAGCTGCAGCGTGCCTTCCAGTGCATGCACGATACAAGTCTACATTTCACACTTTTGGTGCCATTTCTCGAAGAGACATTATCAAAGAAGAGATATTATCGAAGAGAGATATCATTATGAAACTTTGCACACATGCACTTGCAGGATCAAAGATACCTGCAGGCTGATTGTTTACTTTTTTACCAAGCAGATAGTTGAGACTGTCTATAAGTGATGCTAAAGGTCAAGCGTTGTAGGATTTGGCCGTTGCAACAGTAACTATAACAAACAATCTCAGTCGTTCCTGGTAGTATTATAGAGGCTACACAAGGGTAGCCTTTATAATACTACCAGCAACAGGACTGTTAACTATGGCTAACGGTCCCGGAAGTTCCCGTTCCTCATAGTATTATAGAGGCTACACATGGGTGGCTTTTATAATACTGCCGGCAACGGGACTGTTAACTATGGTTACCGTGGCAACGGCCAATTCCTACAATGTTCGACCAATAGCATCACTCACAGACAGTCTTTACAATTGGTTTAACGAAAAAATAAACGATCAGCCCGCTGGCCGGGATACACAATTCCGAATAAGCACGAAATACATGTGTTGAATGGTATCTTGTATATTACATATGGCATACCCTCGCCAGGTATTTTTGTTCCCATTATTGCATTAGGATATAAAGAAGGATTAGAGCAATGAGTCTACCTCAAAATTTTGCTACAGCTCTAAGGAAAGTCCGTGAGAATAAAATCACTTGTAAATGACGTTGAGAGCAACAAAAAGTTCCAAAATTGACTCACAACGTCATAAAGCACATTTGAACGAAATTTCAAGATGAATTTGTATAACAAGTCACAATCAGGAGGTTCCATCTAATGCGGCGGTTGCTCTATGATGAATCACTTTCTTGAGCATAGAGAGAGCTACAATTAAATGGCACTCTCCCATTGTTACTCCCAATTCGACAGTCATAGTAGAGTTTTGTCAGAACGTATTTACTGAGTTTGAGTTTGGAGCTTTTCTATACTGCCAACGTTAATTTCAAGAGATTTGACCCCAGAACTGTTCCTTAGTACAGCTGCAAGAAACGTTTGCAACAGACCCATTACACTCCATTCTTACCAAACAGATAAACTAAAAACAAACCATGAACTAAAAAAACCTACTCTCATGGCAAGGAGACAGAGTTAGAAGAGGGTTGCCCTCTCTTCCACACAACTCAGGAAGAGAGGGAGAGATATTCATTCGCCAAACTCAACAATACAAAGCAGAATAAACACAGAAAATGGTTAAAAAAAAAAAAAAAAAGTCAACAAATATAACAGATGAGTAGATTATAGCTAGGAGAACAATTTAAGGTTTAAAGCTCTCTCTTCTACTTGCTTACCTAGCTCACCCTCTACATTCTTAACATAATCAAATCAAAAGAGAAAGAAATGGAGAAACAGGCATAAAAGAGAAGATAAGAAAAAATAGTACGGCTGTCTGTCTACATCTACAGATGGGAATTTTGGCAAGAAATCAAATCTCATGACAAAAATGAATGGTACATGGCAATTTTTTTATAGAAGAAGACTTTATGAACAGAAAAATTCAGCAAAATACACAGGGATATCCACTAATAAATAAAAAACAAAAATTGATACATGCTCCAACAGTTTTGGAGAAAATAGGAATCTACTCAACTGGGTACTCTTTGACGCTTGAAAATCAGATAGTTTTGACCAACAATAAGATCTATGAATACCAGGTCAATCTGGTAGCAAGTGGGCGGAGCGAAGGTTTTCCGTCCAAAGTGTGCTTACTTCCGGTTTGGGTATTTTGCTCCCATTGTGGTTCAGAAGGCAGAATCAAGAGCAGTTATGCGGAATACAATGGTGAGGGCACACCCATAGCCTCACCCGCGGGCCGATCCTTGAAATTCCCAACTTTTGTATAGACAGGATAAAAATGGAAACCCGTGACTGGTGGAGATGAATCACGTGGTTGCCAAGTCTAATCAAAATACAGAATTTACCTGATTGGTTATCGTGCAGTCTTGAGCGTCTGATAACCAATGAGATAAATTCTGAATTTTAATTGGACTTGGCAACTACATGACTCGTCTCAACCAATCACTGGTTTCTATTCTTATCCAGTACATCCAAAAGTCGGGAATTTCAAAGATCGGGCCGCTGGTGTAGTTCCCAAAAATAGGGAAAAATAAAGGCACCTCTCCGCTGATTGAAAACAGATCAGATAGCCACATTTTGAAGCCATTGAAGTTCAATATTCCAACATGCAATAGAGAAAGAGTGAGGAAGAGAGAGTAGGACAGAGAGAGAGAGAGAAAAAAAGGGGAGAGGAAGAAAATAAATTACCTTCATTTCAACTACCTTAATTTGCATTATGCTCTGATCTTTCGGTCCAGAGAGAATACATTTATTTTCCAAAATTGTACCGTAATGAATCTGTATTTTGAGAGTTAGATACGCGCAAGGTTTCTCCTTCAATTTCACTAAAAACAAAATGTGAGGAATATGAGAGTAAATTCAGAGAGGAAGTTGATCTGAGTTGGGATTCTGATACATAGTATTTCACTCATTCCATGGTTGCAGATGGGACAATGCCTTTACAGATAATTCTCTTACATAAAATCTTAAAGTTTGAAAACTACAAGTTTAGAATCTTGTAACACTTTCTCTATAGTTACTCAAATGATGACCAAACTAGGACACATTTCTTTCGCCGCACTCAGGTTAACCCTTCACTGCATGATTTTTTTTTTTTCAAGCAAATGTGGATTTTTCAATGTATTAGGTGGTCAAATACATGGGAAAAATAGTGAAAAAAATAATTTGACGGTTTTTCGGTCAAAATTCTCTTTTTTCTATTTTTTACGCCTTTTTTACAAGTGATAAAACACCATAAGAAATGGCGGAAATTTTTTTTATTTTTATTTTTTTAAATTTTCAAAAAAAAATTTTTTTTTTTTACTTTAATTGGATTTTTCAAAAAGCCAATGCCGGAAACTTTATAAAAATAATCAAAATGTGGTCAGTTTGGATACGGGGGCAAATTTCCCCCCTGACATGATTTCGATCACGAACCCTTCACTGCATGATGTTTTCTTTCAGCCAATTTTTTTTTTTTTTTGTGAGCTCAAAACATACCTTCTCCCGCGTTGACCCACCATGCGCCAAAGGTACATCTCAAAACCTGTATTTTATATGAGCGTTTGAAGAATTTGTTCCACCGGTGGAACTTCATGCAGTGAAGGGTTAAGACCCAAATCTTTGCTGAACAGTTTTTTTTAAATGGTGGAAATTCGGGGGTTTGTCCTATGATCGTCCGAGGTGGTTCTACCCCCCTCCCACTAACTGCACCAATGTTTGGACCTGGATTTTTGCAGGACAAATTTTTTTTCAGGAGGTGGAAAATTCTGGGGTTTGTCCGAAGATCATCCGTAGTAGTTCTAACCCCCTCCCACTCACCGCATCCAGGTTCAGACTCAAACTTTTGATTTTGGTTTTAATGGTATTGGGTACATTGTACATCCATTTAACTCAATTCCTTTACAACTTACAACAAAATGTTGGAAATTTCTTACGCAAACTAGGAATCTTTGCATCCCTTACAAGTAGAAAGAGTTAAGTTTAAAATCACTGTGGCCAAAGTTTGAGACAGATTGATCACCAGGTGTCATGCTCCGTGGATCAATTAATTACTCTTGGAAACATAAAAATATATTGAGTCATGATTTTCATACCACACCATACTAACCACTGTATGGTGGTTTTTTTTTATTATTATTAATATTAATTTTAGGTTAAGTTTTGAGATAATGTGCTCAGTTAAATTTTGTTAGGCTGATAGTTCCGTACTTCAAAAAAATAGTATAGGTATTCTGACAAAGTTACAAAAAAATAATCCAAATAAAGTAGAATTGGACTAGGAGTTGGACTAAATACAGAAGAGTGCATATTATGCACAATTCAGTAAAATAACAAAATTCAAAAAGTAAAAATGGTCTTTTATACTCACGCAAAGGCCCAAGACTCATCTGGCTGGCTTCCGACAATTTATTTTTTTTATCAAAGTTCACATATCCAAAAACGGTGTAAGTTTTTGGCGGAGCTTTCTTGTCTGGACCATCATAATATTTCAGATTTAAAATGACCAAATCCTCCCTCCTTGGAATATGTCCTTCTCTCCAATCATCAATAGAGAGGACCACTACACACAAAAAAATTGAGAAATAGAGTTAAAAAAGGGCTTGCAAGAAGAAGAAAAAAGGACCCAAGATAAACAAATATTTAGATTCGATATTCAAGAACCAATTTTAACCAGTGATCATAAAATCAATCGCCCAAAACCTTTTCTCAGTAAATGAAGCTGTTGCAAACTTGTGGTACAGGCTAAAAACAGATGATTAAGGGGTAAAACCCAGTAAAAATGACGATAAGCGCATTGAAAAATCACGAAATCCACCCCCAAACTCATAAAATGCTTTCAAACGCAAGACCGTAGTGGTGGTGATTACCGCCTTAAGCATTGGGATTCCCTACCTCAATAAGCTCCATCCTCACAAAACGTTCTCGCAACATCACACAAGAAGAAGAAGAAGCATACAATTGCCATAAGATTTAGGCGGTAATCACCGCCATTATAGTCTCCCGTTTGAAAGCATTTAGTGAAATTGGGAGTGGATTTCATGATTTTTCAGGGCGCTTCATGTCATTTTTACATGGTTTTACCCCATAGTTAATAAGCCTGTAGCAAAAGTTTGCGACAGCTTCATTGTAGAAACTAACGTATTAACCAAGGCCTGTGCATTTTATCAAATTTTCAACTGTACAACTGAAACAATATTGTTCAAAATAACTTGAATCGATTAAAAAATGTCAAATTTTGTTATCATATAATTGAAGATAAGATTCAAAATTTGAGCAAGTTACAAAAATATCAACTGATTGCACAGGCCTATGTTTACTTGTGTGCAACGCGGCCTCGCGTATGATGTCCACCTCAAACCAAGACAAGAGCTAAGCAGCCTATATGATATAGTGGAGCCATGAGGCACAGCAAATTGCTTATCCCCTCTAACACTATCTACCAGGACCTGTCTGAACTTGTCGTCCATCTGACGCATAGTCATAAGTCAATCCAACGTTTTATGATCATCTTTCACGTTTTAAATTTTTTGAAGGACAATGCATGTACGAATAATCCTTGAATATTTTTTCCTTTGTTTTTCATGAGTCATATAATCACAGAAAAATATTAATTAAAGAAATAAAATGATTAATTGCAGTTGAAAAAATGAAAATGAGTTTGGAAATTTTGAAAGGTTGGATTCGACTTACGCCTATGCGTCAGATGGACGATAAACTGCGCTCTGCTGGTACTGCATCAAAGTTGTCTTGCAAATGATGCAGTATCAGCAGTCTCAGAAGCAAATCATGAAATGCTGCACAGTGGGTTCCACCCAGAGCAATAACCGCAGATTCGTACAGTTTTGCAGAAACCAATCCTTACAGATCGAATTAATTGGCATTTTTTCTTATTCGCTCCACTTGTATTTAAATTGTGAAAACCTGGTTTAGAATCAGCATTGCAGCATGCAATTTGTGTTCTACTGGCAATAATGTGAACCACGCATGCACAAGCGGTTCAACATACTGCCGCTGAGGTGCAAAAGCACTGTAAGCATCTGACGCATAAGCGTAAGTTGAATCCAACGTTTCAAAATTTCCAATCTCATTTCCATTTTTCAACTACGATCAATCATTCAATTGTTTCAATCAATATTTTTCCGTGATTCTATGACTCATGAAGAACAAAGGAAAAAATATTCAAGGATTATTTGTACATGCACTGTCCTTCAAAAAATTTAAAACGTGAAAGATGATCATAAAACCTTGGATTCGACTTACGCCAATGCGTCAGATGAAAAACGATTTGACAAATGTTACATGGTGCCTGAAAGACAGATATGGGAGCAAGAATGGAGTTTCGACACACGAGAGCAACCTGTAGAACGATTTTTTGGATAGAATGCAACACATAAGCGGTAAGGGTTAGGTCCTGGTGAAAATGTGCACTTTGTAACATTGTTGAAAATGGTGAGTGAAAATAAATGGAGGATTTGGATGCATGGACCAAGAAAAATATTCTGATAGCTTTGACTGATGGATGGATTCTTTTAAAATTCTGATTTTATAATTTTCGTGATCAATTTTCCAAATTACATAGATGGCCTTACTTTGAAAACTTAAAAAACTGTTGAATCTACACTATTTGCTGCAGGATCAGGCTGTGATATAAAATTAATGAGATTACACTACTTCCCGCAGGATCAGGCTGTGATATAAAATTAATGAGATTACACTACTTCCCGCAAGTAGTTAGAACAGATTCTTTAACCCACAGAAAAATCAAAACAACATAAACCTTCCTGTTACATAGCAACAAATGGACTAAATGCCTGGTTCAAGTATTTTCTCAATTCATGGCAACACTTTCAGGGGTGCTGAGAAACCTCGACCAAGCGATCGTAAAATTGTGTGTAAATAAAATTGTGGACACTGTCTCTGGAAGAACAAGAGGGATTTTTTTTTTTTCCAACTTTTTGATCAACCAAATAATGTTAATCCTGGTGAGTAAGTTTAACTCATTTCTACAGTTATGCCATTTGGTCTCACGGACCACATGAGCTCCTTGAAGAGCATAAGTAAAGAAGGAGACACAATAACTGACAGCGGTGCTACGCTAGATCACGCTGATCACGAAACACAAGTTGCGTCGCAACCAAGGAAAGGATGGAGTAGAGGCTAAAAAAAAAAAAGTCATCAAATTGTGGACACCATCCTCTGTGTTTGTGAAAATTACAACAGTGGAGTAGATTTTACACCCCTGGACTTGTGTTGCAACGATTTTTATCAAAATTTTCGCGAAGTGGCAGGTGGCACCACCAGTGGCGGCTCGTGCAATTTGGCAACAATGTTTTCCCTCCATTTGACTCTATGAACAATAATCGATTGCAGGTGAAGCGCCGCTTCACTATCGAATCGATTGTTTTATATAGAATCAAATGGAGAGAAAACATTGTTGCCAAATTGCACGAGCCGCCACTGGGCACCACATGTTGTACCCAGCAGAGTGAACACTCTTGTCCACCAATTTTTCAAAATTTAATTGATCAGTCAATGACGCAGATAAAAAAACAAAGTAAAGAAGACTGATAAACTGAAAAAAAGGCCTACCATTGCAGTTGATTTGTAGAAACCTCCGGGGCGGTTTGCTGGATACTTCTCTAATGGAGCAGTCATCAATAAGGCAGTTGAAAATGTTTCTGAAAAAATAAATTAAGCAGGCAAACTGTAAAAAAGCGGCTAGGGGAAATTCACTGGAGAGGGAAAATATTCAACAGTTTTACTCAAATCTTAAAATAGCATTTAGGGCAGTTTTTGATTTACCAGTGTGCTGCCCAAGTGCACGAAAGATTATACAACCTACAATTATTTTCATGATGCACAGACAGACTACAACATTTAGCTATGCATGCGTCATCTTTTTCTGCACCAGCACAATTATCTGATGAACCCTCATTAACAATCATTATTCAACTACATTTACACAGCAAGCATTAAATATCAGTCGGCTTGTTGCAAAAATCTGCTGGTATCAACATTTTCTGAGACCGAAAATGGGTCTGTTGCAAACTTACGCAACAGCTTTAGAGAGGGTCATTTCTGATATGAATAAATCAATTAAAAATAATGCTCAGACCATCAGAAAGTCCCAAAATTGACTGAATAAATGCATTTAGCAAAATTCATAGATGGCAGTTGAATGAGCAAGTCTAGATGGGGGAGTCTCATCTAATTGTAACTTTCCATACCGAGTAAAGTGATTCATCATAGAGGAAGCTGCAATTAGATGAGACTCCCCTATTGAAGACCCGCTCATTCGATCGCCATTTATGAATTTTGCTAAACACATTTATTCAGTTTGTGAGTCAATTTTGGAACTTTCTGATGCTCCCAATGTTATTTTCAAGGGATTTATTAACATCAGAACAGGTCTGTTGCATACTTTCGCTACAGCAATATATAGGGTTAATTCTGGTGTAAGTTTGCATGAAAATCACATTGAGAGCATCAAACAGTCTCAAAATCCACTCATAAACCCACAAAAGACTTTTTGAGGAAGCCCCAAGATGGCGGTTGAAAGAGCAAATTAACCCTGCATGCATGCACCACAAGCCCCAACAGATGGCCGATGACGGAAATTTATAATATTAGAAAAAATGTAAACAAACGTCTTACTTCCTCATAGTACTTACATTTTGAGACATTCTGTGTGTTTTTTTCTGGTAAATATTACTTTCTAACTGTTGTTTGTGATGACTATAAAGAATAAATTACGTTTTGTGTCGATTTGCTGAGATTCTGAAAAGGAAACGACAAGGCAATTACCTACTTAGTTGAATGCCGTTGTCGGCCATCTTTGCTGCTCGTGGTGCATGCATGCAGGGTTGATTTGCCCTTTCAACCGCCATCTTAGGCTTTCCTTAAATGCATTTTGTGGGTTTATGAGTGGATTTTGAGACTATTTGATGTTCTCAATGTGATTTTTTAGCGATTTAACACCCAAATTGACCCTCCATAACGCTATAGCAAAAGTATGCAACAGACCCATTGACCCTGTATGTAAATGTAGCAAAAGTTTGCACTTTGCACTGAGAATTCGGCCATGACCGACAAATGCATGGAAGTCAAGATGTAATGACACAAAAATTATTGAAGAGGGTCAGTCAAAAATTAAGTTTCATGGGTCTTTTTCTCAAGCCCTGTTTGTGGTAGAAAAAATTTAATTACATCGCTGAATTTGTCATATCTTCAGCTTTATATAGACACATAGTTTTTTTAAAAAAAGTTCATTTTTGACAGAGATTCCTCAGAGATATGGCTAGTTTTTTGCACCCATGTCAAAAAATTTCCCTCCACCACCTACCAACTTTTTACGAACAGGAGCAGTACAAAGACAGTGATAAAAATTATCCATTTTCAATCGGCCACCTTCGGTGCACTTCTACAGTTTTAACAGTTTTTTTTTCTGATATCAAAACAGGCGAAGACTGGTTGTAACTTGTAAACCAACATGCTGCCAACTTGCCAACTTGTTGTAACATGCCAATGTCAATTTTTGGTATGAGCCATTTTTTTATCGCTGATTTGAAGATTGCTTTCGTTCGCAAAAAGTTGGCGGGAAATTTTTTGACATGATTGCAGAAACCTAGCCATATCTCCGTTAAAAATGAACCTATTATAAAAACTTACATTTAGACTGACCCTCGTAAGTATTGAAAAGAGATGAAAAATAGAACATACCTAGCATTAACAGAAACAGCCTGATTCACCGGTCCCAGGCCAAAATGACGCTTATAGTCTTGCGTTATTGACTGCCAGAGTTCATACTGTAGCAAATATTTCATAGTCCAATAATATTCTTTAATTGACTCATATTTTAGTTTTACATCTCTAAGGGGGTGATTATGTGTGACAGGTGGATGATCTGTATTCCGTTCTTGTTCCTTTGTAAAAAAAACAAAACAAAAACAAAACAAAACAAAATAGAAATAAAAGGTTTAAGAAACAACCTGAGCATAGTTAAATAAACTGTAAGGAAAACCCTACAAACACTTTCTCACATCAAGTTTAATCTGGGGGAAACCCCCAGACCCCCCTTAAATATTCTGGGAGAAACCCCCAGACCCCCCTTAAAAATTTTGGGGGGAAACCCCAGACCTCCTTTCATATTCTGTGGGAAATTCCCAGACACCCCCCCCTCCTTCAATATTCGGGGGGAGACCCCCAAACCGCCTTCACATTGCTTTTCCATTCTATGAACAAAGAAAGATGAAATAGAAAGGAACGAGTCCTGATATTCAAAGTTCACCTCTAGAAATTATACAGCCTTCAATCCGAAAAGTATGCAATTTTGTTATGCAGCTGTAGGTATAGTTGCCAACCTGAAAATTTGAAGGCCATTTGAGACCACTAATTTCAATTCTCAAGTTGCTTTCAGCAAGCTTTCCAGCTATTCCGGATTAGAATTTAATTGTTTTTTCTTCTTTCAGTTACAGCTATTCTATTTGTTTTAGTAGTTTAATTTTCCTCTTAGTTGTTATGGCTTTAAGCAATCAAGATTTAATTCTTGATTCCTTCACTTATAACAATATTGGTTTCCTCATTTAGAATGTGGATCTATAAAATAATTTTTCAGCTTAATGGATCAAGCACCTCTTCAAAAACTTATTTTAACCTGCCACTTTAGATTGTGTGTGCCAAGCTCCATCAAAATTCATCCAGCCAATAGTGATTGACTCCACTTTTTATTTTCAACTTTTTTACGTTTATTCTCTTTTTTGGTTTGACCGCACCTACTTTTTTTTTTTAAAAGGGTCTTAAGGACTTAATAGTGTAACTATTAGTGGTTTATTTTCTAGAAAGCTATTTGTAGATTGTTTAAGCCAATATTCATCAAAACTTATTGAGTCATACTTGAATTACTATGAATATTGTGGAGGTAGCTGGAAAAACGGCCTAAGTAGCAAAATCGCGTTCTGAGAAAACGGCTGTTAAAGTTTTTATTTTAGTGCCAATCTAACATAGATGAAGAATCAGGCTTGGGTTGGATCAAAAAAGTTGATCCATACCCTCAGGTTGAAGTTGGTACAGCTGAAATATGCTTTGGCTGTATAGGAAAGAAGAAATTGGATAAATACGAAAGGTCTACTAAGGTCGTTTTTCCATAGAACGACCTGTTGCACAGAGACAAGTCCTCACTAAACGCTGAGTATCAACTCCGTTTTTCCAGAGAACGACTTTCTGTATGGAACATATGTACTACATGATAGATGTAAAAAAAAAAAAACCAAAAATCTGCAAAGAAAGAGGCGAATTTATTAGAAAATAAAGAATATAAAATTATTCGTCCTCGTATTCACTCTCGCTTTCACTGTTGCCCGAGTCCTCTTCACCATCTTCAATTTTCCCCATTATGGTCATTATAGTCGCCAGCAGAAGTGGCAACCTCTTCTCATATAAACTCCCATATCTCACTCAATTTTTGACGTACGGTCATGAAATTTTGTGGAGATATTATTGAGCCTATGTTCTCTCAGAAAAGTTGTTCTCCAGAAAAACGGCCTTAGCCGGCTAAGGCCTGAGGCCGTTTTTCCAACTAGCTCCTCTATTATGTTCATACATTTATTTACTTGATTCTCCATAATTTTGATCAACAGTACCTACACTGTCTCTTGCAACGGTATCAATAATAGTTTATGGTGACTTTAAGAGCAAAATAATTTAGTTCTTTGGTAATATATTGTGTGTATAAAGTCTCATGAAAACTCATTGAGCCAATATCGATCGACTCTAATTTTTATTATATAATTTTACTTTTTCACGTTCGTTCTATTTTTTGGCTTGATCGCACCTATTTTGATTTTCAAAGGGTCTTAAGGGTTTAATAGTACAAGGATAACTAGTTCATTTTTTATAGGCTGTCTGTAGATTATTTTTGCCAGTATCCATCAAAATTAATTGAGTCATACTTGAACTATCCCAATTTTTCTCTTTTTTACCCATTTTACCATTGATTTTAATGGAAACCATTTTTCATTCATAACTAACCTAAAAATTAAAATTTCAAAAAAGCAAAAATAGTCCCTCTTGGGAATGTTAAAATCAACCTTTCTGCAAAATTTGAAAACATTTGGACCTATTGTGCTAAAGTTATGCTGGGATACGGACGGACTTACGGACGCCACAGAAATGTTATGCATTTACCTCTCCAAGCCACATATAATTGAAAAATATTAAAATGTCTTGGATAGATGTTCTTTAGGATAGTATTAGGCATGATGGGAGCCAATTATTTTACAATTATCATGATTGACTTAGTCATAGTGGGCAAAGTATCGAAACAAAATACCTTAAAAATCTCTGCGCCAACACAATACTTTCTCAATTTTTCTAACTTTGTTAGAGTGAGAAAGTAAAAATGTGAAGGTGATTCCTCCCCTGTCAGAAGTAAGATTCTTTGGCTCAATAGACAGCGCCACTAGTCACGATTTTAAAATTTGACTTTAAAAGCTCATTTTTTATTTTTTCCAAAAGTGTTAATTGAAAGGGGTGTCCCCACAAGAGCTGCATGATTTTTACTCAATTTTTTTACAAAGATTTCAACAATATTGGCCATAGATTAGCGGAGAAATTAAGTACCGAAATGCTGGCAAGAATCTTCATTCATTCTCGAGAGATCAAGCAGTCCAAAGACTTCCACCACACCCTGTAGATTAATTTAAAGTTTTGATCTGAAAAGGTCTTGAATATTTTGGGTATTTCTCTATTCCCATGAATTTTTGACAAACCTCCAACGGTTCACCCTCATAACAGCTATTTGGCTTGAATTTTACCAATATTCTTGTTTTTTCCAGAAAAAAAAATAAGTAAAAATTTAATGCAATTGTTGTAGTAAGGGTGAGCGACTGCCAAATTGTCAAAATTCACCAAATATTTGCCCTTACTGAACCAAAAGTTGCAACTGAACCAAAAGTTGCAAGTTTTGAGGAGAAGAGGCTATGTATGACTTCTTGCAACACATTACCAAGATCAGCGTAAAACCTACAGTATCCCAGGGGTGCACAATGTGCCCGATTTAGCGATCCACCGCTCCCGAGAAGCTGAGAAAATTTTGGGGATTAAGAGCAAATTTGCTCATTTTTTTTTTCTTTCTTTCTTTCTTTCTTACGGCAATAAGATTTTTCCACACAAATGGCATCAGCAAAAATTTTGCGCGTATACTGTGAGAAAATGTTAAAATAAGCAACAAAAAAAAGTTATCACTTTCCAAATTTTTGAGAGGACATTTTTTAAAAATCACGTGAGGAAAAAGTCCTGGATCGCGTGAAACTTCTGACATTGTTTTATAGGAACATTTTACACCTCTGCAGTACCCTGGACCCTGGTGGGAGGGTCAAAAGTGATCATAGAAAGAAAGTAGTGGTAGTAGTAAAGTCCAGCCGCCCGAACTTGTGGTTCAATATGCTGATATTTCACAGCGAATGACTGGACTGCATAAAAAAAGAAGAGGTAGGAAAGACAATTAAAATATTCTCAAAACAAAGGATAGGTTAAAAAAAAAAAAAAAAAAAAAAAATTCAAAATTTCCTAAATTTTTCAGGAATCATCATTAGTCACTTATACATTTTTTTTATGGAGAGCCGTATTCTCTAGATATTTTGATTTTTTTCTACCCACCCTACGGCTGGCCTATTTAAATCTTACTCAAACTTTCAAGCTTAGAAAAGAGAAAATGAGCTTTAAAACACTTACATGAAGCCAATCGGGGCGCCATTTAAGGATTTCATGTAAGATCACATCATCAGACTCCACCTGCGGCAAAAAAGGGAGTTCCGCATCTTTTCTTCCTCGGACCTTTTCCAATCTGAAGTCACCTTCAGAGGGTTGATATGTTTTTATTTCAACTAGTTGGTCATCTGGAGGAAACCAAACTTTTTTAGGTTTTGGTAAATTGCTTTTACTAGCGGAACTAGGTTTTCTCCCGCTTGAAGGAGCAGACAGGATGGGAGATTTAGACGCAGTTTGTTCGTCAGACACTCTTGAAACTCTTTCTCTTTGTCCTCTTCTGATGAATGACGGCAGGGTTTTATCAGCAGGTACTTTTGATGCCGAAGGCATAGAAAAATCAGGTTCTGGAGCAGGTGGCTGCAAATTTTCACTATCCTTTGATTTCTTACTGGGACCAGGCACAGACGGCATCTCCACGTTTTCAATAAAACATTTGCTCCTATTCTCCTTGGTAATTTTTGTTTTGACAGGTGCAGAAATTTTGGGTGCAAGATTTTTTGATCTTTCTTCTGATTTCTTTTTACCCTTATCTGAAATTTCCGCTAATTTAAGTTTTCTAGTTTCTTTCATCTCCTGTTTATCCTTTGGTGATTCTTGAGGTTCTTTGGATTTAGATACTTTAGAAGATTTAGATCTCTGAGGAGATTTCTTGGAACTGCTAGAATCAGATTTCTTCTTTTCTGAGGCTTTGGGTTGCAGTTTTTGAATAGTACTGCTCTTATAACCTCTACGTATTGGTTGAGGTACTGGTGCTATCAATTCAGCTTGTCTTGGTCGACTTTTCGATTTTGACTCACCATTCAAAACTTTGTCTCTAACTTCAGAAGTGCCTCCTGTTTCTGTTACTACCTCTGGTACCACTGGATCAATTTTACTCACAGAACTCGAATTCTCCAGAACAATTCTGTCAGACGCTTTAATGGGAGGCTCGATGGGTCCTTTTTCGTTTAAATCAGTCGAATCAGAGGAATCGTCAGAGGAGAGCGTTATTGGTTCTCCTAAAACTTTGGTTATGTTTTCCCTTCTAACTGTTTCGGTTTCACTGCCGGAAGAGACAGACCTTGATGTTCTCCTAGCCACAGATTCAATTTCTTCATCATCGCCATAGTTGTCATCATTCAACATCCAGAGATACCCTGGTTTAGCAGGGAGAGGTTTTGCATCTTCATCCTGATCAGCAGCGTAGCACGAAGGCTTCTTACCAATAGTGGTCTCAGATGAATTAGAGGTATCCTCTCTGCCATCATCAAAATCAACCGCTTGAGACATTGACTGCGACAATTGACCGTACCAGTTTTTACTATCTTCCTCAACGAATTCATCATATTCATCATATGGATAATCGTCCTCATCAGTACCGTTAACATTAATACTATTAAAAGTTTCTACAGCATCAGAAACTATGCTGTTTGGCACTGAATTGTTATTAGCACTATCACTAGTCAAGGGTATTTTATTAAATTCCAATGTCTTTGAATTCTGAACGCTGACAGTAATCTGATGTTTAGATGCATTCAATAGTTTATCAGTTTCCTCTAACATTGAAGATTTACTGCAGGGTTTAAAGCTACCATATGAGGCTAAGGCACTTTTCATTTGATTATTTAAATTACTCAAGTCAACTGATGGAGTAGCTCTACTAGTGGAAGGATTGTTTGTACTTTCATATCTAGGTGCAGGAGCATTTTTATTTGAAGGTTCTCCTGAAATATCAAGAATCTCTATGTCTTCATCATTGCTAAAGCGCTTTGTTCTATCCAGTGACGACTTTCTTGAGTCTCTTTTCTGAGCACTGGATGGAGGATTCATAATCATAGAGCTTGTATGTGATGGAGGCATATTGTGGGCAGAATCGGAATTCTTAGTTCTTTTTACACTATTTCTGACGTCATGGTTATCAGCAGTGTTAATGTCTGAGTGGCGAGGGCTGTGTGATGGAGGCATACTGTCAGTAGAATTAGAATTTGTGTTATTTGTTTCTTTTACAGAGCTAGGGAGAGTCCCAGTTTCATTGATTACCATCGGTTCAGGCATGACTCTACTATCAGATTTCCCTGATTTGTGTTCCAGACGACCATTAGTTTCAACACCATCTTTAAATCCTCCAAACTTTGGAATTTTCGGAGCAGATATCTCCTCCTTAATTGCCTCATGGTCGCCATTCCTTTTTCGCTTTTCACCTTCTTGTTTGACCTGAAATCAAATTGATAATACAGTTATTTTTTTTTTTTTTTTTTTTTTTTTTTTTTTGAAGTTTCAAAAGAAATTATGTGCTTTGAGAATTGCCACTCACCGCTTGTATGCGCCAAGAAGGGAGAAGCGCAAAATTTGTCGACAAATTGTTCCTTTCGGAGCCAAAGATGGAGTAAAGAATTGATATTAGAAAAATAGTTCAATTACTAATCCATCTCTCTTGTTCTGCCTACAACAGCATACTCATCTCTCTTGTCTAACTGCTATCTCAATTAATTAAAATTATAGTTTCTTCTATACCTCCTCCCGGATTACAACTCTCCATACTCCTTAAAAAAAGTTATTTTTGGCTTCAAGAGCATTCAGACTCACTTTGTAAGTCAAATAGAGGAGAGGATAAAAAAGGAACCTTCAGAGAATCAAAAATAAGATCATATTCTTGATGGAAAGAAAACGATGGTGCCGAAAAGGCAACTTGCAGTAATTTTCCGATTTTTTAGCGGAAATCCCTAATTTTTCCAGACAGAATTGAATTCCCTGGCATTTCCCACCTTTCCCAATAGTATACATCCAATAATAGCACAGAATACTACAGTCAGAACAGAAACTTCACCAAAAGCCGATGGCAACAATAGATGGAATTTACCAGTACAAACTGGCAACAGGAACCTGCTCACTTTTCAAGATGGCAGAGATGCTTTTAGAAGTTATATGCATACTCAGGATTGACGCTCGACCAATCACAACCTGACCAGTTACCGAAAATTGCTAGAGATGCTCGCTCTTCGACATAATAGACCCAAAAAACCGTAAAGTAAAAAAAATGTCAAAATGAATTCAGGTTTTTCTTCTGGTTATAGTATTCCACATTAGTACCTATAATTTGAAGCCGCCTCTAGAAGAAGGGCCCATAAAACAACGTGAGCTCTTCTGAGAATTGAGCATTGTGAGCAAATGGATATTTTTAGCTGAAGAGCACACCTGTTGTTTAATGGGCCCTTCCTCCAGAGACTGCCTCCTTTATGAATAATTTCAAAAGCATACCCGTGAAAGGTGCGGCGGTTGTTGCTGGCTTTTGGTGGCATCTTCCGAGGAGCTTTTAAAGCCGTTAGATTGACAACTATTGATCCTTGAGGGTCCTGGAACATGGGAATTTGTTTCCTGAGGATTGATATTTTTGGGCGATTGAAAACCATTAATCCTCGAAGGCCCAGGAATAGGGGCATTATTGTCTTCAGGTGATTGATAACCATTAATCCTTGAAGGCCCGGGAAAAGGGGCATTAATGTCTTCAGGTGACTGATGACCGTTAATCTTTAAGGGTTTTGGAATAGGCAAATTCCTTCTTTGACCGTCATTGTCAGGTTCTTGCTTAGGAATTTTGCTCCCTTGAGGCTGAGTTTTCAGGTCATTATTCTGCTGAACGACTTGATTTGTGGGTCTGTTGAATACTTGGAATATATAATATGTTTGCTCTTGCTCCACATGCGTGCCGATCCCGATTAAATCGCCTGTTGCTACGTCAACCCTCCTGTTAGCAAGGAGCATATGACCATTTAAATAAGTTCCATTAGAGCTCTGAAAAATGAAACAAAATAATTTCAATTTAATTGGAATATTGGTGATCTTGTGAAAACAAGCGAGTCAACGGTTTAAAGAGCAAACAAATACAGTGAGAACAGGACACTGAGTAACAATCAAACCCACAGAATTACTACAATCGGCTGAAAAATTTTTTTGAGCCATTGTAAGGGAGAAATACTTTTCTTAGGCTCAATATAAGGCTGATTTTTAAATATATGGACCGCCATGAAACACAACAGAACGGGTTTCTCTTGGTTGAGAGCAGGGGTGCAAAATGTGCCCAATCTAGCGATCCGCGGATCGCGTGAAAGTGAGGAAATTTCTGGGAAAGTGAGGAAATTTGTCCATTTTTTTTTTTTTGTTCTTTTTTTAAAATAATGGCAAGAAGGATATACCAGGAAAAGAGGGTAAAAAATGGGAAAATATCGGTCATTTTGCGAACGTACGGTGTTGAAATGCTAAAATAACCAAAAAAAAGTCATCACTTTCAAATGTTTGTGAGGAAATTTTTTAAAATCCTGTGAGAAAATAAGTCATGGATCGCGTGAAACTTCCGAAGTTTTGGAACATTTTGCACCCCCTGGTTGAGAGTGATTCGTCTAGCGTTCGATAGAGGAAGACAGGTTTTTACCAAATTTTCAGTTCTACTTTCGTTTACCATTCTGAACTGCTCTATTTATTTATTTTCTGCGTCATTTACTCTGTAGAGGCTCTTTCAATTTATTTACCAGAATGGAACTTATGCCGTAAACAAGTCAACAGGTCAAGAAACTCAAGATTTGAACAAAATTGACAGTTTAGAGGTTATATCTCAGTGGAACACAAGCAACTAGAATCGGTGGAACGACTCGTCTCATCATGGTTTTTCGCTGCCAGCAACACAAAATTGGATTTTAACAGCGGTTCTGACTCCGAGTCCCTGCTTTTAGGGTGATTCCAGGCAAAACTTTTCCAGATTTCAATTCAATGGACAGCGCCTCTGGTCACTTTTAGGAAAGATCCTGTTCATGGGAATTTAAATTGAAAACAAAGAAAAACTCAAAAGCCAAGAAATTCAGCACTTGCGTAACTCTTGCACGGATGTTTTGATCCAAAACCGAGCGAAATTGGTTCAGAGTTAAAGCTGTAATTTTAAAAATTCATTTTGCAAAAAGCTTAGTGAGTGCGAGTGATACTATGTCTATCTGCCTCACTCGCACTCATTGAAGCTTATGGGAATTTTCGTAATTTCTAAATCTTGGCTTTATTTTTCAGTGATTCAGCTTGCAACTTTCAGAGTATCTTCCTAAGGTATGCTTGAAAGAGCCGACATTCCTCAAATTTACACTTTAAGAGTAAATTCATCAATTTTAGCCAAACTATTTTGATTTCTAGAGCAGCGCGACAAGGTGTCCAAAATTTGAATGAATCTGCCCTGGAATCATAACCTACACCAAACAAATAATTGGCAACAAAGAATGGTGCACTGATAAGAATAAAAAAAACTTACCGCTAGATCTTTAATTTTTATAAATTCACCATCATTTTGATCCACCTCGATTATACAATGACGTCGGGAAGAATAAACTGAACCTGTATAAACAGAACTTCCAAGTTGACGTCCAATAGAATTCTGAAAGGAAGAAATTACATAAATTGGAATTGGAATGAGAAAAAAAATAATAACCAATCAGTTTTGAAACCTGCAATAGAATTGCAGGGAAGTGACCAGTGAAAAAGACCAGTGGCGGCTCGCCAGGTGAGGCAAGTGAGGCTACAGGGAACCATCGCTTCACATTTGTTGAAGGAGGGGAAAAAAAAAAATTAAAAAAGTAACATATAAAGGTTAAAATGGTTATTATTCCATCTTTCTTTGTTTTAATAGTCCAAAAAAAGTGAATGAAACATAGAATTTCCAAAATTTTTTAGCTGAAACGCATTTCAAAAAAAAATCTTGTGCACCTCTAATTTTTGTTGCCTCACCTCCACGAGCCGCCGGTGAAAAAGACTGGAATTTCCAATTGGAACTATTTCCACAATCACATCAATGAGTGTCAGTCATTATTTAAATTGAGTAACTGAACGTTCATGAATGCATTTGCACGCAAACATATTTCAGCCGCTGAAAAAGTTGTAGGCAAGAAAACACAAGCAAAGGTGGGCAAGTGTACAAAATGTACAAGTTTCCCGATTTCAAATTATACCAGCTAATTTATGTGCAACCGTCTCATTTTTCCTCAGAGAACATGGTTGGACAAAAATCAATCCGAAATACAGTTTACATACTATCAAATGCAGAAAAAAAACAACTTAAATTAGAGGTAGTTCTGCATGAGTTGGCCAATGACAGTCACTGCATGATGCCATGATCAGCAGTAAAACGTTTCCAATCGGTAGGCATGTTGAATGGCATAGAAGTCGCGGACCCTTTCACTATGCATAAACATTGCAAACTGTTAGTGGCCACCTCATCTGAGCCACCTGCAGCAGCGCGACATTTCAGGGAAGCAAGATAGAGCGCTCTAATTTGACTCAGTAAATCATTGGTTAAGCTAAGCAAGAGACGCTTACCAAGGGAATGATTTGTTTGACTCACAGTTAAATTGAGTCGAGATGGAACAGAAGCATTATGAGTATCAGGCCCTGACAAGGAGCGTTGAGCAACTGAAAATGATTCAGAACATATCAGTGAGCGTTTGGTTAGCAGAGAATTTGAACTTATCACTAACCAACTGCTCACCAAAGCAACGCTCTGATCAAATACATTATAGAACAAGACTGGCCCCTAGCGGTGAGAATGGGGCTGTTGCACACTTTTGCTATATTTAAGCAATAAGCGATTCTATAGTCCATTCTGGTGTAAAAACCTCCAAAAATAACAAAGGCAACACTAAACACTAATAACTTCCAAAATCCACTCCTAAATTTAATAAACACTTTTATTTGCACGAGCATAATGATGGCATAGAGCAGTAATAATAGGAGATTCTCCTACTAATCTAAGAGATCTTAATTTCGTCACTCTCTTTATTTATTTATTTATTTTTTTTTATTATTTTTTATCTATTTATTTACATTCATTTTCTTTCATTTATCTTTTATTTATCTATTCATTTATTATTCATTTATTATTCATTTATCTATTCATTTATCTATTTTTTATCTATTCATTATTATTCATTTTCTATCATTATCATTTATTTTTTTTTTCATTTTTTCTATTCATTTATCTATTCATTTATTATTCATTTATCTATTTTTTATCTATTCATTTTCTATTCTTTTTATCTTTATTTATCTATTCAATCTATTCTTTATCTATTATTTATCTATTCATTTATCTTTTCATTTATCTTTTCATTTTCTTTTTTTTCATTCTTTACTATTCATTTATCTATTCATTATCTTTTCATTTATCTTTTCTTTTATCTTTTCATTTATCTTTTCTTTTATCTATTCATTTATCTTTCATTTATTATTCTTTATCTATTCATTTATCTATTCTTTTATCTTTTATTTATCTTTCATTTATCTATTCATTTTCTATTCTTATCTTTTTTTTACTTTCATTTATTTTCTTTATCTTTTCATTTATCTATTCTTTATCTTTTCATTTATCTATTCTTTTATTTTTTATTCATTATCTATTCATTTATCTATTCATTTATCTATTCATTTATCTATTCATTTATCTATTCATTTATCTATTCATTTATCTATTCATTTATCTATTCATTTATCTATTCATTTATCTATTCATTTATCTATTCATTTATCTATTCATTTATCTATTCACTTATCTATTATTATTTATTTATTTATTTATTTATTTATTTATTTATTTATTTTTTTCTTTATTTGTCTATTTGTCTATTTGTCTATTTGTCTTTTTGTCTTTTGTCTTTTTGTCTTTTTATTATTTATCTTTTTATCTATTTATCATTTATTATTTATCTATTTATCTTTTTATCTATTTTCTATTTATCTTTTTTCTATTTATCTATTTATTTTATCTATTTATCTTTTTATCTATTTATCATTTTTTATTTATCTATTTATCTATTTATCTATTTATTATTTATCTTTTATCTATTTATCTTTTTTATCATTTTCTATTTATCTATTTATCTATTACTTTTATCTATTTATCTATTATCTATTTATTATTTATCTATTTATTTTTTTCTTTTTATTATTTATTATTTATCTTTTTTCTATTTATGTATTTATTTATTTTTTATTTATTTTTATTTTTTTATTTATTTATTTTTTTATTTTTTATTTATTTTTTTATTTTTTTTTTTTATTTATTTTTTTATTTATTTTTTATTTATTTATTATTTATTTATTATTTTTTATTTTTTTATTTATTTATTTATTATTTATTATTATTTATTTATTTTTTATTTTTTTATTTATTTATTTATTATTTTTTTTATTTATTTTTTTATTTATTTATTTAAATGGGACAAGCCCTTGGAAAAAAAACAAAACTAGATAAATAGGAGACACTGGGCAAACCGTATTTGTTTGAGTTAAAAAAAAGGATAACAGGATAGAGGGAAATTTAAAAATTAAATTTTAGAAGTTGAAACTGAAACTTGAAATTTGGAGCCAAATTAAGAATATTTACTTAAGGATTAATTGTTTTAAAGGAGGTGCGGTGGGTGGAAAAATTTAACACAGTTAAGATCAAAAAAGGGTGTAATAAAGTTAAAAGAATTAGAAAGATGATGGACAACAGATCTATGCAAGGATTACTGCCAAAGAAGATTCACAGGATAGTTTTCATTTTGTTAAAATCTTTTCGGAATAAAATTATCTATCTATCTATCTATCTATCTATGGTACACTGCCCCGCAAAAAAAACGGCGCACCTGGCGCACTGGATCATTCCGCTCGAAAATGCGAAAAAATTACAAAATTTAAAATCGTAATAACTTTTAAATTAAGAGAGCTAAAAATATTTCAAGGCCAGGGTCGCATTCCTCACACTCTCTAGTTTTTTATACATAAGCTTAAATTTTCTTTTAGTCATTTTTCCGCCCGTATGAAGAGTTTTTCCAAACCCTCACGAAAACTGTTTTTTTGGAGCACATCTATAAAAAATTACTCAAACTTCTCACATCTCTTTGGGATAAAGTAGCATAGATAGACAAAATCTGAGACATGCATCAGATTCCTCAGAGTCAGGACTATCGACCTGGTTACCTCAATTTTGTCCACAAAATTTTTTTAAGGTCGGAAAATGCACTTTTCCGAGACCATGTAAAAACCGCTTTTTTTTGCCCAAAGAGATGTGAGAAGCTTGAGTAACTTTTTAGAAATGTTCTCCAAAAAAACAGTTTTCGCGAGGGTTTGGAAAAACTGCTCATACGGGCGTAAAAATGACTGAAAGAAAATTTTAGCTAAGTTTAAAAAATTAAAGATTATGACGAATCCGACCCTGGCCTTGAAATATTCTTAGCTGTTTCAGTTCAAAAGTTATGATGATTTGAACTTTTAACATATTTTCGCATGTTTGAGCGGGATGTGTAAACCGTGTGTTCAGAAGCGATTTTTACATGGTCTCGGAAAAGTGCATTTTCTGACAGGGGCGTCGAGAGGATTTTGGGGGCCCGGGGCAAACTGTGCATTTGGGGCCCTATTTTTTGTATCATCCTCCCTGGGGGGTCTGGGGGGACACCCCCCAGGTTAAGGGGGGTCTGGGGGGACACCCCTCAGGTTAAGGGGGTTCGGGGGTCCTCCCCCGGAAATTTTTTAAAATCAAGCTTCTAATTGACGAAATTTTTAAGCTATCTCTACTGAAAAATTTCAAACAATCACAGCAGTAGAATGTTTGATTTTTTCGTTTTTTTTCCCACATGATGTGACAGACTTGAAGATTTTCGACACAAAAAATTTTTTTGTTTCGACTTTGATTTCTTAAAATAAAAAAAAAAATAAAAAAAAATAAAAAAAAAATTAAAAAAAAAAAAACATTCATTTTTTAACTTTTCATTTCTCAGCCCTCTTTAGCTAATCACATTTTCACCAGTGTTGGCTGGGACGTCGAGAAAGTTCTGGAGGTTTTGCTACGAACCAGTGGTGCACCGAGAAATCTGCCTTGGGGGAGAGGGGGGGGGGGGGGGGGGGTGAGAGGGGGGGGGGGGGGAGAGAGGGTGGAGGGGAGGGGTTGGTACGACTCAAACTCCGGGGGGTTTGGGGGGTATGGAATACCCCTCAGGACAAGCGGGGAGTTCGGGGGCCCTCCCCCGGAAAAAAATTTCAATTTTCCTTACCTTCAAATTGAATTTTACGGTACTTCCATGAACGCAGTAAAATTGAAATGCTCAACTATAATTTCGATTTTGCTGCATGAAATCTTTGCTCTTACTCATAATTGGAGGGAGAAGAGTCAAGTGGAATGTGGATAAAGGAGCCATGGAATATTCACGGAGGAGGTTCAGCAAGGGAGGGCCCCCAATTTATTCGGCTCGACACAGGCCTTGAAATTACGTGGTCTCTTCCTTTTCGTCCCCACTTTCAAGCACCATGTCATCAGTCACTACTTCTTCCCTCTCTTTTCCCCTTTTCTTTACTTTTCATATTCCCCCTCTTCGCTTTTTTCCCTGTTTTCCTTTTCTCTTTTTCTCTTTTTTTCTTTTTTTCTTTTTTTCCTTTTCCTTTTCCGTTTCCTTTTTTTCCCCCCTTCTCATGATTTGGGGGCCCCCGAAGAGCGGGGGCCCGGGGCATTTTGCCCCATCAGCCCCCCCCCTCTCGACGCCCCTGTTTTCTGACCTTAAAAAAATTTAGTGGACAAAATTGAGGTAACCAGGTCGATAGTCCTGACTCTGAGGAATCTGATGCATGTTTCAGATTTTCTGTATCTATGCTACTTTTGCCCGAAGAGATGTGGAAAGTTTGAGTGCTTTTTAGAGATGTGCTCCAAAAAAAACAGTTTTCGCGAGGGTTTGGAAAAACTCTTCATACGGGCGAAAAATGACTAAAAGAAAATTTAAGCTTATGTACAAAAAACCAGAGAGTATGAGGAATGCGACCCTAGCCTTGAAATATTTTTAGCTCTCATAGTTCTAAAGTTATTACGATTTTAAATTTTGTAATTTTTTCGCATTTTCGAGCGGAATGATCCAACGCGCCAGTTGCGCCGGTTTTTTTGCGGGGCAATGTATAGGGTGACACTGATGTCGACGGAAAGTCATCTATTGTTGGTCACTTCTTGATAGAGTTACAGTATTAGTCGTTGGGAATCTCCCATTATTACTGCCCTACGCAACCGTTACGCTCGCGCAAATAATAGCGTATATTGAATTTAGGAGTGGATTTCGGAAGTTTGGATCGTGGATGAAGTGGATCGTGCTGCAATCATTACTGTTAGAGGTTTTGACACCAGACTTGACTATGAAATCTCTTACATAAACAGTGCGCAACAGCCCCATTGAAGCCAGTCTTAGGGATGGGCGGGGTGGGGGCGCGTGAGGGTATGAACCAATTTACCATTGCGGCTTGTAGAGCCGAGGCAAATAACAGTTTCAAAATAAATCCAAATTACTTTTATTTTTCAAGAGTACGTAGGTATGATACTCAGCCGGTATCAAAGAAAATAAAAATGACGACCTCAAACTGAAGTTTCAGTCAGTTTATCAGCTAGATAGATATGATAGAAAGTACAGCAGAGAGGTTATGTGTGCTAAAGTAAATAAGCAATGAACGATCGATTGTTAACTACAAATTTTAAAAAACCATCGCCTTAAATGGATCCCAATTTTTCATTTAAGGGTATATTATATTCTCCTGTCCTACATACATGGGGTTCAACACTTTTAATTGCAAAAATATTTAACTAAAAGAGGTTTTGAAGAACAAATGTTAAATTGGTTCATACCCCCGAGCAGATAAGTGACCTGCCCATCAGCCTCAGCCATGACCGGCTTCACTTTTCCCCATGCTATGAGATAGAGCAGGTCCATTTATAGTAATGGGTTCTGACAAGTAGCGGTGCCTGCTTCCAAACTGCATCAAACCATACTGGTGAGCGGTTGATTAGCACCAAGTCAAAACTCTTTGCTTACCAACCACTTACCGATGCGTGTTGATGCAGTTCAGAAGCAGGCACCGCTACTTGTCAGAACCTGATACTCAAAATAGTCTTACTCTAGCAGCGGCCAGTCTTCTTCTGTAATGTCTATGGTTCTGTTCTAATAAATTCCAGCCATGGGTACTTGCCCCTACTGTCAAGACCCGATACTCAAAACACTTCAGTTCAAGCTGCATTCTCACCCAATGAACTTGCCACAGTCTAAACACAAAATCAGGGTCCAGAAATGAGCCAAAAACAGTCAAATTTAGATTACAGTATGATGAGGGTCGCAGGTTGAACTGGGCCAATTCTGCTCGCAAACCCCAAAACTTCTGCAATAAAAAGCATGCTAATCGATAATCGTTTCCTTCACGACAAGAGCTGAAGTTAAACAATCATTGTTTCAAAAGCCACAAAACTCTGCCACTGTCTTTTGGTCTTGTGTCTAGTAAGGAGAGGCGAAAAGTTTGGTTGAAAGCTTCCTCTCTCAAACTTGTATACATACCTCACCAGGTGACAGAGTATATTCTTTATTTAGCACGGTGTCTATAAGAAACCACTCTACAGCCATTGCGCCTGTCTCCACACCACATTCCTGACAAGTAAAAAAGAGTAAAAGCCAAAATAAGTATCAAAACTTGCAACTAAAAACATTGATAATAGAACCAAATCCAAACAAGAGTCCAATTCTCGTCTCTCCCTTTTCAGCTTTTTTACACTGCTGACAGCTTTTTTATTATTTTTTCACCAAAGTTTTTTATTGTTTTTTCACTCATTTTTTCAACTTAGCAACACAGCTTTTTATTACGTCACAAAACAAAATGTTGAATGCTGTGATAAATCGGTTGAATCCTGAATGTTGTTGTTCCATCGGTGCTTATCGAAGATTACACATACTAGAGTTCCTATATGTAGAGAGTTAAGACAAGAGAAATCATGGGCGCCGCCATTGGATGCGATTTTGCACATTTGTTTACATTCTGAGGCCGTTGTTGTGTTTTGCTCCACAGCAAAGATTACAGTTCCGCTAAGTTTGAAACGATGTAATCTTTCCCTGCTTTTGTTGATCGACATGTATTCACGCTTTTTAATGATTCTTTTGAGATTTATGGACATTCTTGTGGTGCATTATGATTAAAATTAACAGATTCGTCGCAAATTAACTCTTTTATCTGTAAAAGACCGTTGGTAAACAAAACAAAAGTGCAAAATCGCATCCAATGGCGGCGTCCGTAGAGCCTAAAATTCATCGACCAATCAGAAGTTGACTACCCTCTTGTCTTAACTCTCTACATATAGGGACTCTAACACATACATAATCTTTGGTGCATATTATGATGATGTTTTGAGTATTTTGACAGTCTCTTTACTTTTTATCTCCATTCCCATGAATGCATCTTCGCACGGTCGTTATCAATCAAGGAATTTCCTACTAGTGTTTCTTCTCAAATATCAAAATCACTAAAATGGTAAGAACTTTCTACTTCTAGATGAACTACGCATCGTGCCCCGACTCTTCCCGTAAACTATTAATGATTTGAGTATTGATCTCTGCTCAGTTCATATACATTCACGTTTGTTTATCACTGATCTGTTTCATTTTCTATAGTTATAGCCTCTCTCTATTTATAATATTTATCTTGTTCTCCAAAACTATCATCTCACACCGCTAGACTCTCAAGCACTCTACACAGTTCATTTAAGAGTTCTAATTTATAGAGTAACCATCTGAGCGGAGCACCACCCCTGTGTCTTTGGGGCTCCAACCATTTTATTTCATGGATGTTATGTATATTCAATTCAACTATTGCTCACGGCTTAGAATTACTAGCTCTCTTCTTCCTGAGAAGAGGACACCTTGGGTTTGCAAGGGGGGAGGGGTGTGTGTAAAAAGAGGACCAAAAGAAGACACTCTTTGCCGATTAAGGACACTCCTCATCAAAGGAGGAGACTACCTGTTTTTGTAAAAGTAAGGCAGGTAACCAGTTTTTCTCATACTTGTTTGTTTCCAAATGGAGGCCGTTTCAGATAGCTTCGGTTCTGACAGTTCTTTGTTTACTTGTGCGGAAGGACGATACTACATCCTCTGCGCACGCTCGCTTCAGTGTTACCACCCGCGTGAAAACTTCGACCTTGCTTACTATGCGAATAACTAGAGCTTTTTGCGACGTAATGGGTTTGGTTAACATCGTTAATAGTAAATCTTTTATTATTCATCAACTACGACAGTTAACCGAGTCGATTAAGTGGCAAAAAGTTCTAATGATTCGCGCAGTGAGTGGGGTCGATCTTTTCACGCGGATGGTAATACTGGATTCCTCGTATGTAAACAAAGAGCTGTCAGAACCGAAGCTATCTGAAACGGCCTCTAACATCAGCTCTAAAACGTTCGCTCCCTTGCTAAACAAGAAACTGAAATATTTAGAATGTACAGAAGGCGGGGTAAGCTAGAGCAGAACCATTTTGAGTATCGGGTGCTGACAAGTAGCAGTGCATGCTTCCGAACGGAATCAAAATGCATTGATGATAGGTTGGTAAGCAAAGAGTTTTGACTCGGTGCTAATCAACCGCTCACCAATGCAGTTTGATGCAGTTTGGAATCAGGCACGGCTACTCGTCAGAACCCGATACTCAAAATGGTTCTGCTCTACCTGTGTTAATGATCAAAACTACAACGAGTTTTTGAGCTTGCACTACAAAACAGCAACTCCCAAATGTCTGCTAAATGTATACGGTGCTGTTCTCCTCCAGCAGCTTCAGCGTGTAGTGGTATCCAAGCAACAATACAAAGAGAGAGATAATTGCCTCTTTTACTAATCTGATGCAGTGAAACTCTAATAAAAAAAAAAAAAAATAAAATAGAAATATGAAATTCCTCCTCTTGTCCTCGTTAGTAGTGTAATATTGAAAATCTGAGTTTTTGAAAGTTTTTCTGGACGTCCACGCAAAGGCTACTGAAAAAAGGATATGTCTGGGGATCTTGTTAAATTCACAGTGCTGCCATTTGTTTTTATTTAATGTCATTATTTCAATTCACTGATGATTCCGCCGGTTGAGAGAAGATTACTCAGTTCAGTTTAATTCATGACTGTATTGGACGAAAATACTTGCAACTGTAATCTTTTCTCAATCGGTAAAATAGCGGTTAAATTATTGAAATATCCACAAGTTTTTTAAAGTCCTCGGCACCTCCACTGGTTGAAGAAAAATTACAGATGCGAGTATTTATGTGCACTACAGTTGTTCGCTGAAATGTACTGTGTAATCTTTTCTCAACAGGTGAAATCATCGGTGAATAAAGAATTTCATTAAATATATACACAAAATGGCAGCTCTGTAAATTCATTGATGGATCTATGGGAAATGAAAGGCGACAGAGCCTTATTTTTGATTATCTGTGAGTTGTCTCCTCTTCAATCACTCAACGCTAACAGTTTTAATCACAACCATTTAAATTTTCTTGTTACAGTTAGTTTTAGTAATAGGAGATTTGCACATCCCACATCGATGCAGTAGTCTGCCGAGTAAATTCAAGAAATTACTTGTTCCGGGAAGAATACAACACATTCTGTGCACTGGGAATCTGTGCACCAAGGACTCGTACGATTATCTTAAAACCTTGGCAAGTGATGTCCATGTCGTGCGAGGAGATTTTGATGAGGTAAGTTAACTGTGTGAAATCTCCTTGCTATGAAAAGAGAACCTCCTGCAACTCTGCAGCTTGCCGAGCTCCTCCTGTGGCTAAAAACGTTTTTAAAATTCTTAAATTACCCACGATTCCTCAAGAATTCAAGCTGTCCAAATATAATAATTTGGGTCACCTTATAATTATAATAATTGTTGTAAAAAGAAATGCACTTACAAAACTACGGCAAATACAACATCGTCTTTAGCATTGCTTTCCTCGCTGATTTTCACAGTTATGGAGAAAAATGGTTCCGAAATCCTCCTAGGTCATTCCAGTGGGCCGATCCTCGAAATTCCTGTATTTTGGATGGACTGGACAAGAATTGAAAACGGTGATTGATGGTGACGAATCACTTGGTTGTCAAGTCTAGAGTATGCTATAAGACCCAAGTTTTCTCGATCAATGCTACTTCTGCGAGAACCAATTCTAACCAAAAATGGCGGCGATCAGCATATCAGGAATGTAAACATTGAGTGCTCAAACGCGTTGCTTCAGTCATGTCATATTTGTTAGTAACTTTCTCGATGCAAAGTTAATCGTGATTGTATATTTAAAACAGCAATATGAGTTAATCGGTATGTTCTGATAGTAGGGGATGCGTGCCTCGTCTTATTTGAACAGCGCGCCAAAACTGTCTTTTAACTGCGCGATCGATTTGGCTAACTGAACATGGTGTCGTAGAGAATACTCAGGTCTTTTAAGTATACTCTAGCCAAGTCCAATGAAAATGCGGAATTTATCTTAATTGGTTATCCAACAGTCTTGAGCATCTAATCTATTCTGTATTTTGATTAGACTTTGCAAACAAGTCACTCGTCTCCACCAATCACTGTTATCCAGTCTATTCATTAGTCAGGAATTTCGAGGATTGGCCCGCAGGTAAATTGTAGAGTCTGTTACATTTCAAACTTGTAATGTTGACTCTGAGACTTAAACTTTTCTACTTTATTGCAACAAAGTGGGCAAGCAAGTAGTGACCTTTAACCTCGGTTTACCCTAAAATGTTTAACGTTTAAAATTAAATTTACAGTTTTAAAATGTAATGGAACCGTGCAAACCTTGCAGCAATATACCTGGAATGACCCTCCTCCTGAAAAGAGTGAAAAGTGCAAAATGACAACCTTTCATAACTTCTACTCTTCACTTAGCTTTGAATGAGACTTCTGACTGATTGTATGGTACAAGAATCAACAGTAACTCATTCCCTTCGATAAAGTGAAATTCATGGTGCGTTTTTGTATTCAACGGAATCCTCACCGGTGCGTTTTTTTATTCACCGGAATCCGCACTGGTGCGATAAACCGGAGCATTTGGAGCTTCACCGAAGCTGTATGGTCAGTAGCGTAGCTAGCTGAGCGTGCGCTCCCCCGCCGATTCGAATACTGTGCCCCTCTTTTTGAAGGAAAAAATCGACCGCTTCTGTGGAGCTTCCCCCCCCCCCCTCGAATCCGCACAAGTTGGAGCCTTTGTCGGAGAAATTCCTTTCTTTAAAAATTAATGTAAATTAATGCAGACAAATTATGTTTATTTATTCACAATGATAAAACAAAAAAATATCACTAATTGGTGTAAACGAAGATCAAGCGTGAAATGTCTTAAATTGCACCCAAAAAATCGCGTTCGAGGCACCGTAACTGAGGTCCGACCGTCATGATATATCGACCCGTAAAAAAGCTCGGAGCAATACTGAAGAAATGTGCGATTCTTGAAGGAGTATAGCTTCTATTTTTCTCAATCTGTTCTCTTTTTTTTCCTTTTCTCCTTTTCGCTCTTCCTCTTCCTCTTTTCAAAATTGTTGCGCCCCCCCGCATGGCGGGGTCAGCGGGGCCTACAGCTATGCCACTGTGTATGGTGCAGCCCTGGAAGCTCCGGTGGATCGCACCATTCTAAAGAATAGAAAAACACTCCGGAGCTCTTAGCAGCACAGGCCGCCAATTTGTTTATTAACAAATCATATTTTCTTTACATTGTGTCGATCTGTCTCACTTACTACCTCTGTTTTTTTGTGATTCTCGATGAAAACCCATGAAGAAAAATTCCTCCAAGGCACAATAATATTACTTCTACTGTTGGAAAAAAAGAATAAAACAGTCTGACTATAAGGATGACAAAGAATATGGTATTATTGCATGAGATGAAGGAAAACGATTGGTTATTATTAGGCTGTTAGTATAGATATTCCCTCCTTTTTGGAAGCTCCAGCACCGTTGCATCAGTCTTCAACTCCAATGCACTAGAGCTTGCATGGGAGCAGCAACCGGTGCATTGCACCGCCACTAAAAAGACACTACAATGTGATCCGGTGCTGGGGTACCGGAATAAAATAACATTACGGTGTAGTGGAGCTGCTCCAGTGAATAAAAAAACGCATCATAAGCTTTCAAATTTTAAGGGGTCTTTTATATTTTCTCCGCTGCTTATATGCTAGCTATCATGAGCAGGAATGTGGGTTGGGAATATTCTTGGCTAAGATAGGTACTTCCTGTTCTTGCAGACTTCCCAGTGACAATTATGTGAGAGCAAAGTTTTCGTCTTAGATTTTTTTTCTCGTTCTCAAGAATTTCTGGGTATCTTATTATTTTGAACGAAAGAGAAGGGGGAAATGTGGTCTAAAAGTCATTCTTTCTCTCAAGAACCAATGTATTTTTATACCCAAAAAATCATTGTCTTTTTCTCTAGAGATCTTTATTCAATTTATGCTTTAGATTCCAGTTGTCTGGCTACTGATGCTTTGATTTCGATTTTTGTGACTTATGTTGTTTTCCCCCTGGACTCTTAGCATGCTTAAGCCCTCGCAGGGCAGCCAATGTATTTCAAGCAAGAGAAATCCCTCTTCTCAGAAACAGAGTTGGACAAATATGAGTGTGATCGATAACATGATTACTGGGTAATCGGTAATCGTCAAATCTTTAGATGGTAATTAAAATGTAGTCTTTACAGATTTAAAATAATCTTGAGGGTCATTTCCATTAGTACTAAGGAATGGAGCCGTTGCAAACTTTTGCTGCAGGCTTATATATGGTTGGTTATGGGCCAATACTCCGTGAAAATGATGATAAGCGCACTAAAAAATCATGAAATCCACTCCCAAACTCAAAAATGCTTTCTAATGCGAGACCGTAATGGCGGTGATTACCTCCTTTCCTTTTACATTGGTTTTCCCTATCTCAATAAGCTCCATCTTCATGAGGTGGTCTCGCAACACCACACAAGAAGAAGAAGAAGCATACAATTGCCATTAGATTTAGGCAGCAATCGCTGCCATTACAGTCATGCGTTTGAAAGCATTTTTTCAGTTTGGCACTGGATTTTGTGATTTTTTAGTGAGTGTATCATCATTTTTATAGGGTTTTATACCTCAATAAACTATTATTAAGCCTGTAGCAAAAGTTTGAAACAGCTCCATTCTTCTGCAACGAACAAGATGGGTGACTTGTAAAAAATCAGCCTGGCTGATTACTGCAAAATCACCCTCCGACAAAAAGACGGTTACGATTACTCGGTATTTGTGTAATCGTTACCTCCCCCGTTTGCCCAACTCTGCTCTGAAACCAAGGTGCAGCATTTTTCTGCATCTGTGCTGGAACCATTGTATCAAGTTTTCCTATCTACTCTAACTTGTTGCAATCTTGTCTTTTTAGAACTTCAACTATCCGGAGCAAAAAATTGTCACAGTCGGCCAGTTTCGAATTGGTTTGTGTCATGGACATAGCACTGTTCCTTGGGGAGATCCTGAGTCTTTAGCTCTGACTCAAAGGCAGTTGGATGTTGACATCCTCATCTCGGGACATACTCATAAATATGAAGCATATGAACATGAAAATAAATTCTATATTAATCCAGGATCTGCAACTGGTGCTTATCATCCTTTAGAAACGTAAGTTTGACACCTTAATTATTTTCAATATTTCAGCACGATTTCCAGAATTGAAGATTGTTTTGCAATAATGGGGTTCTTGCTAACTTTTGCTGTGGGCAAATGAACGGTCCTTCTACTTACTGGACACTGCCCATTAAGGAAACATTTGCGCACGTTTGGAGTTTTTAAAGAGAACCCAGTGTACAGATTGCGTGAAATGGAGGAAGAAACTTCATTCCACATTATTTACTTCTGTGAAAGGCTCGCCAACAGACGATTCGACATCTTTGGTGCAGCAGATCTGGACGCAAAAGTGCTGTATGAGAATTTTGGGAGAAAGGCCCTGGATCTGACCAAGGGCTTAAAACTCTTTGAGATCTCATAACTTATGGAGGACACAATTTATCAAAAATGGTCGCAGTCCCTTTTTTGGGCTCTAAATTTGAGGTAAAAATAAGATTTTTTTTCCTAAAAATGCCTCCCTTTGTAGCTACAGCCCCTCTAAGTTTTAAAAAATGTATGGTTTTTTTTTTTTTGCAATAGTGTCCACAATTATGAGCTAAATGTCATGAAAATTGGTTTCCTTGAGAAATTTTTACGAGAAAAATACTTTAAATGACCTCAAAAAAATCAGAAAAAAAGGCTGACTGTACTTCTCGGGCAAGTGTGTACCTTTAATGACACAAGATTTATGTTACGGATTAAAATGTTGAAAAATAATTACTGAAATAAGATGGGAAAAACTATCGGAGAGATTTTTGGTTCCCTGCATTTTTTCGATGTGACAAGTTTTAAGCGAGATAATTGCTACACAATGTGGAAAAGTAAGCGCTTTTACTATGGCGGGCAGCTTGAAGAAGCAACAGAGTGGCGGGCTGCATACAAACTGCCGCTCTGCGCTTACCATGGTAAAAGCGCTGATTTTTCACATTGTGGAGCGATTATCTCGCTGAAAACTTGTCACATCGAAAAATTGCAGGGAACCAAGAATCTTTCTAATAGTTTTTTCTATCATATTGCAGTAATTTTTTTTCAAATTTTTAATTCTTAACATAAAATTTGTGCCGTTAAAGGTATATGATTGCCTGAAAGTACAGTGAGACTTAATTGCTGATTTTCTTGAGGTCTTTAAATGGATTTCACATGTAAAATTCTATAGAAAAACCAATTTTCATGACATCTGGCGCATAATTGTGGACACTATTGCGAAAAAACCATACATTTTTTAAAACTTTGAGGGGCTGTAGCTCCAAAGGGGAGCATTTTCGGCCCCATGTTTATCGGAAAAAAGTCTTATTTTTACCTCAAAAACACGCCCTGAAAGTTAGAAATAAAAATAGAAATAGAAAGTCCAACCGCCCCCAGCTGTGTTCCATAAGCTCGTTATGCCTGTGTTTCAAGGCGAACGGTTGGACTGTTAGAGACTTAGGAACAAAGGACAGTAGGTTGTTAGGAGGGGAAAAAGAACTTAAACACATTGAAATGCTCTTTGTTGGATAAGGATAGTTTGATAGATACTCATATTTTTATCTCTGGCTGAAAAGGAAATTAGCAAATTAATCAATCAATCAATACCTGTGGGCACAAAACACAATATCTATATTTTAACTATAGGCATGTTGAATCGTTTTTAAAAAACATAATAATCAAACAACATTTTCTCAAGTATTTACGTATCTGTGGTCTGGAGAGTTTTGACCCTTTAAGCTAGCAACAAAATTTGGGCTTTACATACAAGGGTAAATTATATAGCGTTAGAAGTTCTGTACGAGCTACAAAAATACACAAACAGACATGCAAAGAACAGAACCCAACTCAAGTGGGGTCTCTACCTAAATGTGAGAAGGTTGTAAAAGTAGCAGTTGCTCTAGGTTCCTTGCAAGGGCTGACTATATGACTGGTGACTATTTTACACAAAAAACCCAAAATGCTATGAAGGAAAAAAAACAAAACAAAACAAAAAAAAAAAAAAAACAAGAGCGCTCATAATAGGGAAACAATTAGTAGCATTGTATTGATGCGAGAGTGCCTCAAAGAGACAACTCCCATTTGATGGCATTTTTTCAACTGTCACAACACCACCAGTTACACTAACCAATTCAGTAGCCATCATGCAAAACTATATACAACACTACACAACAAAACACAATTTTCCGCAAAACCATAAAACCTTTAAAACAGCCTAGAACAAAGGAGACAAGAATTAGAAAATTTGGAAGCAGGTTATGAAAAATATGAACGCGAACCGTGGCCTTCGGTCACCTGCAAGAGTGCAATTCTCTCTTTGCAGCAGTGGCGACTCATAAAGCTCAGCAATGGTGAGCGACATAGGTTCAAGAGAACATTCTAACAAGAAAGGGTGAAGAAAAAATTACTTGGTTCTATTATGCTTGAGGATGGTCCGGTATCTTCCTTCTTTCTATAACTGGTCATTACTCTGCTTACCTTGCCTGACGAGCCGCCACCGTCACTCGGAGAGACTTGCAGGTGTCCGGGGGGAAACCCGAGATCAAGCAGTGGGGGTTGTCGCTCTAACTAAGTGCAAAACTAAGACTACGTGTAACTGGGGGATCTTTACTCTAAAAGCTACTATAATCAAGCATAAGCAAAAGCATAAGCATGAGCATGAGTATGAATGGACATTGAGACAACCATGAAACCCAAAGGGAGATTATTTATATTAGTAATGTAAGTAGATGGAGAAAAAAACAAGAAAAGCAAAAAAAGGGAAAGACAAACAACAGTAGTAAAGCCCAACGCACTGCCTGCTCTCTACGGGGAGGTACCCTTTAAAGGGGGCGCCACCCCGGGTGGCGCTCCAGTGCCCCCCCAAAAAACACGCCCTGAAAGTTGATACATAAAGTTTGTTACACCCTGTATAATTCGATACAAAAAAAACCAAATGCTGTGGTAAGTAGGTACATGTCGGAATTAAAAAAAAATCAAGTAAAAAATAAAAATATTCAACAAAAAAAAATAATAAATACTTAGTAATGCTTTCTTTTCTGATCTTTTCAACAGGAATGTCTTTCCCTTCGTTTGTCTTAATGGACATCCACAGCACAACTGTGATCACGTACGTGTTCAACTTGTTGGAGATGAGGTCAAAGGGGAAAAAAATCGAGTACAAGAAGAGCTAATTTTCGGATGAATGTATTTGTAAATATTATATTTTTCTAAATCTCCACAAGATTGCGTTTTGAAGATTGTGGATTCTGGTACGTGATCAAGATTTTTTTCGTCATGATTTTGACGGCTAATTGATTTCTCAAGAGGTGTGTCAAAACGAGTTGACTAAAAATTTCTTTTTGTACCCCCCAATTTATTTACTATTATAATTATGTATATAGATTATGCATTACATTCTTGTGCTTAAGTTTACTCGTTGAGTTCACTGTTGCCACTATTTGGCAAGCTATAGAGTGGTATCAATTTTGGAGTGGGGTATTTAAGATTTCTAAATGATGATATCCCAACTCCTTAATCATAATTTTCATTTTAATCATTGTTATTTCCTGATGTATTTCAAATACTTTTTAGCATCTTGAATCTGAATAAATCCATTTTTTATTGTTAAAACTTGTTTATTTTGGTATTGACTATCGAAGTCTGTTTGCTTGCTATTTCTTGTCAAGATGTTTCCCCGGGGCCGATTAGTTCCAAATTTGGCACCATGTTGTGCTACCAGAGACAATAAAAAAGAGACCCCGCATTAGCCATGCTCGCGGTGGCTGACTTTTTTTTTGGGAAAACTCAACAGGAATTAAACACAGGGAGCATGAAGGAGCACCATCCATCATGGATCATTCGTTGACTGATGCAATTTCGTTTTTTTCGGTTTCAGTAGGAAAAATCTCAACAACTTTTTTTTTCCATAAACATATGCACAGCTGGACTGCTGAGGGTGCGATCGCACCGCGGATCTACGGCCTTACGGGCTTATTTAAAGTACTTATTTTAAAAAGTACTTTTACTAGATTCGTCCCATCGTCATGAGTAAATTGAAATTTTTAATAGAATGAGATTATTTTCTCTTTCATTTTGCCTCCTTTATGCATTTCACTCCTGAATGAAAAAATTTCTTTCAAGAATGAAAAATTCATTTTCTTTCGTGCCAGTAATGGCTTTTCGCAGATATTTTTAAGCACAGAGAAGTTGCATGTTAAATTTCGGCTGGAATTCCACGAGAATTGCACAGATGCCTTCCAAATAATTAGGAAAACGAAAAACCGCTGCCAAAACATTGATATAACCTCTCACGTAAACATTGCACAGAGATAAACAAGCAAGTATCAGGTCATGTGACGAATCGGGGAAAGGGAAAACCGCATTTCATCGAGTTGCAAGAAGTACTAAAATTGGCCGACAGATGCCGCTACTATGCAGTGACTAACTAGATGTCCATTGAGACGGACGTTGTAAAATAAAGTGGTCCAGCTGCATACACTGCCCGTATACCAACATTTGAATTTAATGTCCAATGAGTTGGACAGTGTGACCGAACGGGTTAAGGCAAATCTTCTGCATTTACTGTTGATTTCTGCCACCAGAGTAAACGGTTAAATTTAATATCAAAATGTAGAACAAAAGCACTTCATATTTTTTAAAAGAACAGCGTAGCAGATACTAGATAATTATCTAAAGAATATCTCCGCAAAGTATGTCAATAATTTTAAAAATAAGGCTAAAATTACTGAAAAAACAGATTATCGCCAATCAACTCTTGTTTTGAAATTCTATTTCCCATTTTCTGGTAATTGCAGCCTTATTTTTGAATTTATTGACAAGATGTTTTGCAATAAAGCTATTCTTCAGATGAAAATATAGAACCCGACACGCTGTTTTCTTAAGTAAAAATTACTTTTGGCCCGTAATTTGACATTAATTGAACACTAGCACTCTGGTGGCAGAAATCTGCAATAAATAGTCGTATTTTGCTTTATCATCGAAAGCCGTTTGATGGCCATCGGCAGGTATTGCTTGTATTTTGCTTTTCCGATGGCCATCAGAAGGGGCAGAAATTGATTTAATTATTAATTTAATTTCACTATGTGGCAACGCTGTACCATCTGGCGATGGCCATCAACGTTGACGACCTCTCGCACTTGTCAACCATTTGGTCATCGCTGATGACGGACTGTTCGTCGCGCGCCAAGCGGTCATCGGTGTTAAGTTACTCGATTTTAGCGCTTTTATGTGATTGGTCTGAGGAATATCATCGCTCAGGGGCGTGCCGTTGGGGGGGCATGTGGGTACCCTTGCCCTGGGCGGCAAAATCAGGTTGAACCAGAGACAATATATAATAGAGACCACGCACTAGCCGTGCGCGCGGTGGCTGACTTATTTTTCGGGACTCAACAGGAATTAACACAGGGAGCATGAGAGTGCACCATCCAACACGGTCCATACGTTGACTGATGCAATTTCGGTACTTCTGGCTTCACTAGGCAAAAATTTCAACGATGTTTCTCATCAGTCAACGTATGGACCATGTTAGCGGTGTTCTGTTGAGACCCCGAAAAAAAAAGTTGCCACCGTGCGCAAACATGGGCAAGATAGATAGTGCGTGGTCTCTATTATGTATGTCTCTGGGTTGAAAAACCCAAAAAGGGTTTATCAAATTTCAAAATAAATTTCGGAGGGCGGAAAATCAGTGTGTAACAAGAAAAAAAAATAAAAAAAAAAAAAAAAGGTCATAAAATTTATAATTTTGCTCGCGGAGGGCGGCAAGATTGCACTCTTGCCCTCCCTCTCTGGAAACCACGGCACGCCCCTGTCATCGCCGATAACAAAGCAAAATGCGACTAAGGCTGAAGATTGAAGAGTTATCTTAAAATATTCAATAATCAACACTCAGTAAAAGCGATTAAAAAAATGATGACAGTCGAATGAGCGGGTTACAATAAAAGAAGTGATTCATCATACAGAAAGCTGCGATAGATGAGACTCCATTTTTGTGGCCCGCTCATTTGACCACCATTTTTAAATTTTTTTAAAACCATACTTTTGGAGTTAGTGAGTAAATTTTGAGACTTTTCGATGCTTTCCAAGTGATTTTGAAAATTTTACAAGGGAATGGACCCTCCACAATGCTGTAGAGCAACAGTGTCAGGGTTGACTACTTACTAGGGGAAACCTGAAAAATCAGGGAATTAACATTCAATTAGGCTCAAAAACCTGGAAAATACAGTTTACTCTCAGAAGTTGCGTAATTTTACAGCGTCTAGGCGTTTGCGGTCTTGTGTTTCTGGTGCTCTCCGCTAGTTTTCTTCAGCGCTGTTTTCGATGCCCTGCCAGTTCCAGAGACAACATATAATAGAGACCACGCACTAGCCTTGCGCGCAGTGGCTGATTTTTTTTTTCGGAGCTCAACAGAAATTAACAGAAACAGAGGAAGCATTAAGGAGCACCATGGACCATATGTTGACTGATGCAATTTCGGTGCTTCAGATTCACTAGGCAAAAATCTCAACGACGTTACTTATCAGTCAACGTATGGTCCATGTTCTTCGGTGTTCTGTTGAGACCCCGGTTAAAAAAGTTGCCACCGCGCGCAAACATGGGCAAGATAGATAGTGCGTGGTCTCTATTATATATTATCTCTGGCCAGCTCTGCCTAAATGTTTCAATGCAAGTTTTGACAGTTTTGCGATTCTCCTATTTTCAAAAATCCAGGTAATAGTCTTGAATTGTAAGTAATTGTAGTCTTCTTGAATTAGAAGTCATAGAAAGTCTGGCAGGCAATTACGGAGGATTGGATCGTTTCGGGTGTTGTTATCGGATCGAATGCGTTAAATCAAAAGGGCTTGCCTCTGCGCAACTCGATCGTGCAAGTAACCCCCTCCACCTACTTCCGTCGATTGAAACTACGACAGCCCCTGACTCATCGTCTCCTTTCGTCTGGTTCAATTGTTACGAGCGGCTCAAAACGATTCGATCAGTCGAGCCACTCATAAGGTTATATTTACTTGATAACAATAACAATACCCAAAAGATCCGATCCTCCGTAATCACCTTCTAAGGTGTGTCAGGGAATATCTAAATTGAACTTAACTAGACATTCTGAGTTTGCAACAGACCTCTATTTCTTTCATCAAATTATCAGGAAAAAATTGAGAGAAACAAAATACACCAAAGATTTTTTCAAAAAGTATCATTTACTGAGGTAAACGTCGAAGTACAAAAAGTCACAAAAAATGTTAGTTCCAATTTGTGCTGCTTCCTGACCACTCAGTTGTGTTCTGCTGCCAATCCGGAGCCTGAAAACAAAATTGAAAGAAATCAAAATATTAGCCGCTGCAGAGGAGACAGTCTAAATCTGTCAGTTTAGAAACTTCAAAGTCGAGGATTATTTTTTTTCCACCTTCCAACTAACAAGGAGAGGATACAAGTTGTGGATCACCGATTTGGTTCAAATTTAACACACATATAGTTCAGGGAAAATAAACGGACCCATATTTTGTCGTTTGCACCAATGGGCAGCCGTTTCGTCAAAATTTTTTTTTGAAAATCGGAAAAAAATGGGTAGAAAAATCGTGTTTTCCGAAGTAACGCTGATGCGCCTGAATTGCGGCGCCCGTTCTCAACACACATCAGTGGCCGAGTGGTACCGTTCTCGCTCTCTATACATGACGTCCCAGGTTCGAGTCCCGCTGCTACCATGTACTTTTTGCGCACTCCATTTTTTTTGGTTCTATTTCAATCGTCTACACATTTGCTCTCGAATATTTAATGCATCTTTTTTTAGCATAGAATTAATGCAATAAGAACGGAAACTTTCATAATTACAGGTAGCAGTTTCTAGCTTTTTTTCACGTGTCTTTTTTCTCTTCGCCTTGCAAAAGGGACTTTGTCTGACTCTTTTCGGATTGTATAAAAAACATACGAGGTGCCGGAGAAGCGGACCCCCGGTTTTTTTTAAAAAAAAGCACTTTAAATTAATAAAGAATAACGCAATCAGGACGAAAACTTTCATTAGAATCAGAACAAAAGTAATTTATGTGCTTTCATTTCATAAAGATTTAATTGCGTACCCCAATGCCCCGCACGAGTCGGGGGGGGGGGTTTCCGCTTCTCCGGCCCCTCATATGTTTGTATACAATTCGAAAAGAGTCAGACAATGAAAGGCGAAGAGAAAAAAGACACGTGAAAAAATGCTAGAAACTGCTACCTGTAATTATGAAAGTTTCCGTTCTTATTGCATTAATTCTATGCTAAAAAAAGATGCATTAAATATTCGAGAGCAAATGTGTAGACGATTGAAATAGAACCAAAAAAAATGGAGTGCGCAAAAAGTACGTGGTAGCAGCGGGACTCGAACCTGGGACGTCGTGTACAGGGAGCGAGAACGGTACCACTCGGCCACTGATCTGTGTTGAGAACGGGCGCCGCAATTCAGGCGCATCAGCGTTACTTCGGAAAACACGATTTTTCTACCCATTTTTTTCCGATTTTCAAAAAAAAATTTTGACGAAACGGCTGCCCATTGGCGCAAACGACAAAATATGGGTCCGTTTATTTTCCCTGAACTATAAGTGTGTTAAATTTGAACCAAATCGGTGATCCACAACTCGTATCCTCTCCTTGTAAGATGTTCCAGAATGAAGCAGTTGCACAATTTCGCTATACGCGATTGAACAGTCAATTCTGGTATAAAAACCTCGAAACATAACGATGGCAGCACTAAAAACTTCCGAAATCCACTCCTGAACTCAATAAACCCTTTTAATTGTGCGAGCGTAATGGTGGTGTGGGACAGTAATAATGGGAGATTCCCATCTAATAATACTTTAACTTCATCGAGAAGTGACCAACAAGAGACGACTTTCCTGGTATCACCATTAATCAAATGCGAATCACTACTTTCGTGTCTAAATACTCTTAGAATTTTCATTCCCAGCATAGGAAGAGTGACGAAATTGAGAGGGGAATCTCCCATTATTACTGCCCAACGCAACCATTACGCTCGCGCAAATAAAAACGTTTATTACATTCAGGAGTGGATTTTGGAAGTTTTTAAGGCTGCCATCGTTATTTTTTGAAGTTTTTACATCAGACTATTAAATTGCTTGTAACAAAAGTGCGCAACAGCCCCATTTGGCCTCGACCCCCCCCCCCAAATAAATTCTTTTTTTTTTCTTCGCACCACTAAAATGAACTCATTTTACACTCATTTACACACCTTTAGATTTTTGTTTGCACATTACCTCCATCTTGGTGAAAGCAAAAAAATAAAAATGATAAGAATTTAATTTATTTTATTGGGTGAGATAGTAAAATACGCAACCATTGATTCCCGATATAAAATTCGCTTTAGGTTTATTTTGATAAAAAGATAAAGAAACCGTGATCTATCCACAGTCTAATTAGATTTTCAATAGTTGAATGATTCTAAGATAAGTTTTGGTTTAATCTTCAGCATGATTGATGTTGAAGAGAAAGGATTTGATTTGATTTTATAAGGGAATTTTTGTTTTAAAAAAAAAAAAAATTACCGTGACAGGTAAGGTCCAATCATCAAAATTTTTCTTCTTTGACCACGGGCACAGCAACTTCAGTTGGAGCAACTGGAAGTGCTGCAGGTGGAATATCTTCCTTAAGTTGTTGCTCGAAGGTGTTATCGTAAGGCAGTTTGGCGAGAGATGCCACAACCGCATCTTGAGCAGGTTCCTTTGCTGATTCTTTGGCTGCTTCGAGTTCCTCTTTTTCCATCTGAAAAAGAAAGAAAAATGTTTATTTATTTTCTATTTATTTAGTTATTTATTCATCTTTTCATTTATTTGAATACATGTACATAAAGCCTTTAAGGTTGTGGTCCAAATTAGATACGATGGGGCTCATGCAAACTTTCTCTAATAGGAAATAAAATGTAAAATCTGATGTGAAAACCAGCAAAAGTCACGAAAATCTCACAAAAAAATTCTAAAATTTACTAATAAACTCAGAATACAGCTGTAACAGCAAGATCGTAATGGTAAAGCCACACAGGTATCATGGGTGATTCGAACACAAAATTGTTTGGGTTATAGGCTGTTTTAATGATGACGTTATCCAGCGATAAGCGTTCCAAACAAAGACAAACTGTCTCTCTTCCCTCCACGAAACCCCCAATGTACTGCTATCTCACTCTAATTTCAAATATCGTGGATAGAGACTGCTTTAGTGAAATTTTAAGGCAGAAATGCATTCCTACAGGCTTTTTAAATACGATTTTGATAATAATTTATCGAAAAACAAGGCCCTCTTAAAAATTTTGAAACTAGAGAGAGATGGGAATATACGGGGGTCACGGGAGTGAGCAAGGTATTTTGTCACAACCGATTGTGACCGATGAGTGCATCGTTGCGATTGTTGGATTCGCACTGAAACCGTCTATTTCTAGATTTTGATCTTTTTTTTTTTTTTTTTTTTTTCACCCCTTTGAAGTAAAAATTAAAAAAATTCCTTTTGACATTTTTCCCCCCCTTTCCAAAGTTTGTTTTGTTTACTGCTCTATTTACTTTCCACTTGCTTTTTCCTCTTGTCTCTTTCCGCTACCCAATAGGCACAGAGAGGAAGAACCAAAAGTCATCACTACTGGAAAGTACCCGGTAAATGTGGAAATAAATTTCCAGGATCTACTGTAGTTTTTTTTTCAAAAAGGAGATTATGCTCCTCTGCGTATTATGTTCTCCATCTGCCAGGAGAGTACAATCAGAGACTACGGCGTTTATCATTTTCATATTCTTCTTCAACTAATTGATCAGAACGGAAAGAGAAAATACTTACTTCCTCTGGATCCTTGTAGAAGAATAAGTCAACGACTACGCCCCCTTTGCATCTCGTAGGAGGGTCCCTTTTAAAACGGAGCACTTCTCTTGCTAAGAGCCACCACATGAGGCCGACTGAGTGATTAGACAAAAAAATGCAATAGCCTGATTAGAAGTGAATGTGGAAGTGAAAAAAAAAACAAACAAAAAACGAAAAAAAAAAACCACAGACCGCCTATCAAACAGTTTCAAAAGAATAATGAAAAATGCTCTCACAAGAACCTAATAACCGGACAATTAAAATGAGGGATTCCATACAAAGTATCTGCAACAATATGCTTCAAGAACCATAGTTCAAGCATATGATAGGGCAAAAAAGGGCCGTCAAATCCTATTGAGCACAGTTTTTGTGCAAGACATATACCATGAAAAAGGCGCTGAACATTTTTCAATTCCAAATCAGTGGCCCTAAATTCCCTAAAATTGTTCAAGTTAAATTATTTTGGTTGTTTTTTGTTCAATGATGGTTCAAAGTCTCATTGCTAAAGTCTGAGGTTAGATCGTAATTGAATCGGCTCAAGCGAAAATGTCAGTAGTCCATTTTTTTTAAATATTTGACTTCGTGAGCATACATAACTCTTAAGAAGAAGTTGCCATAAATACAAATCAGACTTGTTCCTCGGCTTTTTGCTCCTGCAGGCTAATTATGAATAATCGTATCATAATACCATCGAGTTGATGATCGAATATGTGTTACTCTTATGGGCGGTGTCATTACGATAGGTTTTTTTCTGATAGAAACCCTCCCATCTCTGCGGAAATTCGCCGATGACTCCTGAGCTATCGGAGAATTTCCGCAGAGATGGGAGGGTTTCTATTGGAATGAAACCTATCAGAATTATACCACCCACAAGATAACACGTATTTAATCATCGATTCGATGGCATCATGATACGATCTTTCATAATCAGCCTGCTATTTCCTTTTCTTGTCTGTTTGCCTTGTTTTTTCATTTATTTATTTATTTGCTATTTTTTTTTTTTTGTCTTCTTATATTTGCTATTTCTTTAATATTGGATGTTATCGCAAGAGCTGATTCAATTAGTAAGATACAATAATGATAACACAAATTCATAGAGTTTAGGTGGATAACAGTGAGTCAGAAAAATAAAAATACCAGTTTCAGTAGTAATCCAATGGTGCTAAAGAAAGGATTAAAGAAAAGGTGCACATTTGGCCTAAAGTATCTGGAATCTAATAAAATTCACTTATTAGAACAAAATTCATTTACAGTATTGAGTATGTACAAAGTCTCCCAAAAGAATCTTCCTTATCAAGAGGGGAAATATTTTGACCCTCTCCAAGGCAAGAAAGACGACTGAGGTGATACGCGAATCAGCCCTCGGCTCGCATCGAGATAACAACCCCCATAGCACTCCAACTCAATGTCTCCGCCATCCTCCCAATCATTCAGCAGTGAGACAATATCTTTCACTGCTTAAGCAGTAGAGTTGGGGTAAGAAAATTTCCCCTCTCGCTGTGATGTGGAAGATTCTTTTCGGAGCCTTCGTACATGGAAGAAATAATAAAATATAAAAAATAAAAAGGGAAGACAGGAAATTTTTACGAGATGTTTAACTCTGCACAAATAGGAGTGAATAAATTCAGAAGTAATTTTTTTAACCTTGGAGGATTGAGAGAATATACTTACTTTATTGTTACAAGGAATGGCAATGTCGACATATCTTGTTGGAGAGTCAGAATTACAGAATGCAATGACAGGAATATTAACATAAGAACCTTCAGTCACTGGTTGATGGTCAAATTCAGGATCAGTGACAACCAGAATACGAGGTTCCCTAAATGCAGCCTAAAGGAAGAAAAGTCAAGATTACATGTTTTTAGAAACCAATCAACACTCCAGCAAAATTTGTTTGGAAAATTGCAGGGATCCAAAAAAACTAAGATAGCGGAAAAAAAGGTTTCACGAAATCTATCATATAGCATGCGGAAAACTCTCAGCACAGTTTCATATGGGTCAAACCGTTTTTAAATTAAAAATGAGTGTCACCCATTAAGTGATTAGTGAAGTTATTTTCACAAATTGTTGGCAAAAGTAGAGGTCATTTCACGAAAGTTGGCCGATGACAGATGGGTTTGTTTGATGTGCAGTGACGAGTTTGCGTACATGCGCAAGTTCAAGAACGCAAATACATCTTTGCGCAGCGAGCCGCATGATCTGTCATCAGCCTTCTTTCGTCCCAGTGCTTTCAGCTGTGATAAAACAAGTAATGGAACTTACTGGCAGCTAAACCCCTTGCACTCAGATTAAAATTTCACAAACCGTCACCAAATCATGATTCAGTTATTGAATTTACAAATCATCAACCAAATAAACAATAATAAAGGTGGTAGCAATAGCTCCAATGCTGCCAACGCTACTCCTAGTCCCTGAAAACATACCCAGAGCTAGAGTCCCGGTGTATGAAAGAGTTAATACACGTGAACAGAAGTGGAGAAGAAGAAGAAGGGGTCTGAGGAACTTGGAGGCATGCCTCTTGTTTACATTTTCATCCAACGATCTTCCCGCCACAGATTACTTATACATGAATACATGTAATAATTTACCTGCATAAGCATGCGACTTCCATTGAAAAATAAAGTTATTCAGACGTTTCGAGCATTTTCAATGGAAGTCGCATGCTTATGCAGGTAAATTATTACATTGTCTACGACTGATCTCTACTGCGAAGCGGTGATTTCGCAAGAAAAAGATAAGTTAAAAAAGGTAGACGACACGTGGTTTGAGATTGAGAAGAAAGATGAGGTGAGGGACGCACCGACCGAATAGTAGGTTCGGGAGGAGAGAAAATAACATAAGATAAAGATTGTACCGATCCCGAAGGATCGGCACGTTTTCAAAAGACAACTTACGTTATTTTCTCTCCTCCCAAAACAATAAAAAGGGTTTTTAAAAAAAGAAAAGAAAAACGCGAACAAAACTTACATCCTCGTGCGTTCCTAAGAAATTTAAGAATGATGCATTGTGGGAGACAGACGCCGAGCTGGGCTCGATGCCTGTCTCTCATTGGCTGTCAATGGTTGGACGCTGGGGGGAGTCCCAAGAGTCGCCATTGGCTGTTGTTGGTTGCCCAGAAAGTTCAAAATTTGGCGGGAGATGGGAAAATCCATTTTTACCCCGTTACAGATACCCCCCAATCGCTCAGGGCACTCGGGCAACATCCCGACGAGTAGTCAGGGTGATAATCCGAGTGACCTGGGCGATTGGACCTCCGAAGAGAAAAGCGTAAAGATAGAGAAGGAAAATTTTGAACGAAAAAGGTAATTGATAGGACTCCTGGGGCTCCGCCCAGCCGTCCAACCAAAGTGGTATTACAATTTTGGTAAATGTTACTGTTGGTTCCGGTCGATTTATGTCCCTCACCTCCTTATTTTATTGACTAAAAGTTAAAGTCATTGACTAAAAAAGCATAGAACAAAGTTATTTACAAATAAACCCCTTTAGATATTTTCTAAAGGATAAAAAAAGGGTTTTTAAAAAACATATGTATACAAAGAGTGGTACAAAGTTATTTTCAAATAAACACCCTTTAGATATTTTCTAAAGGATAAAAAAGGTTTTAAAAAAACATATGTATAAAACGAGTGGTATTTATCACCAAGTTACAAGATGAACAGAAATAAAATAACATAAAGAGACAAAACAAAATTGACTGAGAGTTAGACCTACTATAAATCTCGATCGGTGGGGGGAAGTAATTACTAAAAGGATGAGTCGACAATTAATAAGAAATTAAAGACAATTTTGATACAATTTTTTAATTACTCAGACTTTGATATTTAAGCCCAATACAGAGTATTGTGGATGACCCTTTATGGGGAATTGGGGAGCTTCTCAAGAGGGGCTTACACCTCAAGAGTGTAGTTTGTTTCTACCAAGCAGTCGATAAAAAAAATTTGGGGGTTTAAAAAAAAAAAGGGGTTTGGGCTAGAGTTAGAACAGTTTTACAAGTCGGTAAGACAAAATTTGAAAATTACCTAGGAAATTTACATTGACCTAAGGGTGACATAAAAAGTTGGCATTGACCCAAAGGGGACATAAAAACTGTGAGTGGCCCAGCCTGCTCGGACCTCACAGGTTCTTCCACGAGTCGACCAGAGCACGTGGAATGGAAACACCTGATAGTTTCCGCACACACGCATCAGTCCTATCAGTGTTTCAAGTTTTAGGGATGGGGAGAATACAGGTGCCAAAGTAACTCCTTCAACTTTGGGCACGGAAAGACTAAAAAAAGAAACGGGATACTTCTCATGGTTTTGGCACACACGCCTCAGTCCCCAAGGATTTTGCTTAATTACAGTAGTTAGGCTCTTATGGACTACTAGGCGTTGATTGGATCTTGGAAAAGCAAAAGAAATTTCTAGTCAAAGTCTGAGGAGCGATAGGATGTTCTTGACATGAACATTCTTTTTTAGGTTAATAAGGGTTGATAATACAATGTGTGCCACGTTACGCGGGTGAAAGAAAACAAAGTAAAGTTAAAAAAAAAAAAAAGTAAAGGATGGAGTTTGATACTTAACCTATTGACCCCCCCCTCCTCCGAAGAGAGGACAGATTATCAGTTGACCCCCCCTCCTCCGAAGAGAGGACAGATTATCAGTTGACCCCCCCCCTCCGAAGAGAGGACAGATTATCAGTTGACCCCCCCCTCCGAAGAGAGGGTGGGTCAGCATTTCACAAAACATGTAAATACAAAAAAAAAAATTGTTTACTTTAAAAGTAACATATAATTTCAAATGAGCACCATTATGTACCCCCAACTTTTCCCCTGTGTCCGTATTAATGATTTCAAAAGCGTTTTCTTTTAGTACACGGGAAATTGAATAAGGCCCCTCAAAAAGAGCGAAGAACTTTTTGGCTTCACCCAATGAAGCGTTTGAGAGGTGGTGAGCCCTGACCAATACCCTATCCCCCACCTTGAACTGAGACATTTCATATTTTGGGAAACATGTTTAATTTTTCTTTGCTGGGCTTTTGACAGTAATTTCTTTTCAAGAAGTTCAAATTTAAGGTGAAGATTTGGGGGGTTGACATTTTCAGGGAATTTAATGAGAGAATTCAAAAAGGTTTGGGGTTCTACATTTTTCATAATTTCAACTGGGGTCATCCCTGTGGAATCGTTAAGCGTGTTTTAATACAATTCTCAAAGAAGTCCAGATGAGATATCCAATCACTGTGTTTATCTCTACAGTAAATTCTCACTAAATTTCCTAGTGTGCGCATATATCTCTCCACAGGGTTAGAGGAGGGATGGTACACGGAAGTGTGAGTTGGAATGATGTTGTTCTCCTTAAGTTTGGAGTGCCAAACTTTAGATATAAAAGCTGGACCATGGTCCGACAAGACAAAATTTTGGTTTACCTATATCTGGGACATAGTTTTCGATCAGCTTCCGTGTGACCATCACTCCTGTAGCCCTGCGGAGAGGATACAGCTTCACATATTTAGAAAATACGTCAAGAAGAACAAAAATCCAGCTAAAATTTTCCCCTTTTATTTGGGTAATGGCCCAAATAGGTCGACACTTAAAAGGCCTAATAGTTCACTGGTCAGGACTGGTTGCAGTGGGAGGTGAGACACTCTATTGGGGACTTTGCACTTTTGACAGTCGTCGCACCCCGGAGACAAATTTTCGGATCTTCTTCTCCATTTTTGGGAAAATTGCTGAGGTTTTTAGATAATTATAGGTTTTTCTAGCACCAAAGTGGCCTATCGCCTTATGGGCTTGTTCTATTATGGAAAAATTTTAAATTTTGAGGAATACATAGCCGAAAAGTTCCTTTAAGTTTATTATTTTGGAAGAGGAGATCTTGGTGTAAGCAATAGAGGGGCTCACCTCTGAAATGGGTAGCACTTTTGATACTACGAATAATTCTCCCAAGTCTAGGATCCGCAAGTTGACTACTTGGCAGATTCTTAAGGCTTTTGAGTAAAGAATTATTAATTACATTTTTAAATGTTCGAACATTAATTTCCAAGGTGTTTGGAGGCACTTGGTGAAGTTCGGGGGGGGACCTTGAAAGAGTATCCGCTGCTAAGTTTTCGGATCCCTTTATGTACTCAACCTTGAGATCATATGGCTGTAGTTGGAGCGCCCAGCGGGTGAGTCTCCCCGAGTTCAGGAAGCATGTACTGAGGAACGTCAAAGCTCGGTGATCAGTCATGACGGTCGTGGGGTAACCCAATATGAATGGCCTAAACTTAGCGCAACAGACTACAATTGCTAGAAGTTCAAGTTCTGTGATGGTATAGTTGCGTTCGGATTGTTTTAAAACTCGACTGCAGTAAATGATTGGTCGCCTATGGTCTTCGACATCATACTGGAAGAGTTCCCCCCCGACCGCCACAAATGATGCATCGGTGTTGATGAAGAATGGTTTATTGAAGTCTGGGTATGCTAACATGACCGTGTCGATAAAGTTGTTTTTAACTCGCTCAAACGCTTCCTGCTCCCGGGGACCCCAATGCCATTTCGCACCTTTTTTTGGGGAGACCTAGAAGAGGTTCTATGAGGTTTGCATGTTTTGCAGAGAATTTTGAATAAAAGTTAACAAAACCAAGAAAAGACTGAAGGTCGTTTGAGGATCTCGGTGTAGGGAAGTCGCTTACAGCTAAGGACCGGTCAGGGTTCATTTTGATCCCATCCTTAGTTAGTAGGAATCCTAAGAAGTCTACTTGGTCCGACAAAAAATTACATTTAGAAAACTTTAATGTGAGTCCTGCATCTCTGACTTTTGAAAAAATGATCTCAAGGTGTTTCAAGTGATCTGTGAAATTCTGGGAGACGACCCTGAAATCATCGACATATTTTGTGAAAAAGCTTTCTACCTCTGGACCAAATGTTTTGTTTGTGGCCTTGATAAACATCTGCATGCTCACTTTTGTGCCGTATGGGAGTCTCGTAAACTGGTAGTTTACTCCCTCAAAGCAAAAACTTGTTAAGTCTCTTGAACCATCATCTGCTAATGGTATTTGGAGAAAGCTAGCTGTACAATCTAGGGTACTAATGTAGTTTGGCTTTGGAAATTTGTAAAGCAGAGATTCCATTGGCTCCGGGGGGTCGGCATCAGAGATCAGTTTGCTGTTTAATGTGCGTGCGTCCAAACATAAGCGACACGTTTCGTCTTTCTTGACCACTGCTACCAATGGATTCGAATAGGGACTGTAGCTCTTTTCTATAATGCCGAGGTCCAAGAGTCTACGAATCTCCTCTTTAACCATTTCTCTACGAGAAGCTGGCACAGGATATGACCGTTTTTATAAGGCTCATTGTCAGAAAGTCGGAATGATGCAGTGAATTTGTTACAACACCCAGGGAGATCGGAGAATATATCCTTGTTATTGTAAAGGAGATCACATAGTTGTTGTTTTTCCTCTGGGGTTAAACTAAGAGATTGAAGCTTGACGCTAATATCCTCTTCTGAGAGGCTACCTGGTAAAATCATCGGTTTTTCACATTCGTCTTGGATTTCAGGATCGTCCTCCAGAGTTTCGCAGAAATTTAATTGAGAATTTTCTGAAAGACGAATTTCGGTTCCTTGACAAAAGGAAAATTGATCTTTAAGGTCATTAAATTGGTTAATTTCTTTCACTATTTTATCTACAAGTTTAATTTTTCCTCGGTGGTTGAGGTGTAACCCATGGAGGGTGAAGTCCTTTCGAACAAATAAGTCTTGGGATTTTATCACAGAAACGTTGGGACGTTTTTTTAAAAAGGTTCAGAAACATAAGGTTAAGATTTGTGGTTAGGTCCCGAAATTCGCCTATATCATGTCTCGGGAAGATTTCAAATAAGATAAAATGAGATTTTATGCTATCTAGGGCTTCGAGGTTGAATTGAGATTTGATCTCATTCAGATCATACTTATTCCTAAGGTTTTTGTCCCCCCCAAATTTTAACTATATTATCTATATCTCTAAAAGTGTCAGCCTTTGCCTCAATTTCTTTAATCACATCATTAAAAGGGGGCTCCAGGTTTAAAAGAGACTACTACATTATCAGAGAACAGTTTATGCTTTAAGAGGGACTCCAAGTTTCTGCCGTGGCTGTCCGCAAAAATATAAGTTATTGGTGTCAGACAGGTGATGCGCTGAGTGACGATAGGATCCAGCGATAGCCATGGTACGCTAAGTTGTCCGTTAAAAAATTTCAAGGATTTCTCATTGCAGTCAATTACTGCCTTAAATTGGGTAAGAAAATCTATACCTATGATAAACTGGGCTGAAATGTTTGGCACAACTAAGACAGATTTTTGGAAACAGGTGTCAGAAAAGAAGATGTCTGCAAATACTTGGTATTGCACCCGGCAGGATTTTACGCCAGTTACGCCCTTTAGATACAGGCTTGGAGTTGGTAGCGTAGGAAAGTCAACATTTGAGTTTGCTCTTAAATAATCATAAAACTCCTGGGACATTAGCGTAGCTTCGGCGCCTGTGTCTATCAGCGCATCAACCGTCTGACCCGCAATTTTACATGTTACATAGGGTGATTTGCAGCGTGCGTTGCTGAGAGGTTTATCTTCCTCTGCCAACAAAAGGTTATCATCATTAACGAAAGCCGTGTTACATTCTACTGAGCATGTATTAACAGCTGGCGTTAACTGTGGGAGCGACTTATTTGATTCAAGGAAACAATTTAATAGAAGCTTCTTACCAGAGAGGTTGAGGTTATCTTTATCCACAGTATGTTCAGCTTTTATTAAGGAGTTTACATTGATAAGACTTAGATTCTTACATTTGTCAGCCAACAGAGAAAATTCCTGATTAAGAATGCGTAACAATACCTGCCGAAAGTCACCTTCACTGTTTTGGTGCCTAAATTCACAAAGCAGAATCGGAATATTTTTAGACAGTGAAATTAGTAGATTAATTGGCGTGAATGTCAATGATATATCAACAAAGCTTGATTTGAAGTCCTCTTCTGACAAAGAGGTTGCATAAGCCCGCATATGCTTGAAGTCAAAAAGAGCAGTAGGGTTAAAGATTGCCCAGATGGAATGAAACTCTCCCAGATTCATCCATGAGATATACGATTGCAGCTCACTGATATGTTTTAACTCTAGATGTTTAACGGGATTGAATTCATAAAGTACGTCTCTACTCTGAATGTAGTGTTTTTTACCTGATGAAATAAATTCCGGTGGAACTATCAATAGTACGTTCAACGGTGGAGAAGTTTTGGGCAGTGAAAAAACTTTGAGATGAAACATGGTTAGCTTCATTCCCTCTGGGGATCCAAAATAAACTTCTGGAGTGCCTCTGCTTTTCAATTTTAGAGGATGGCAACTTTGTGCTGGCCGAGGCTTGTTTCCTGACCAGCACTCTAACAGTTTAAAGAATTTTGATTCGGATTTGGCATCATTGTTGTCATTTCATCGGTAGGCCCCTCGATCGCTGCAACATTGACACGAGCAGAAGAGTTCTGCTGTTTGTTTTTATAGTTTTCCTGTTTATAGCTCTCATTTTTAAGCATAGGAGGTGGCATACTATACGCTTGTTGGATTCCATATTTTGGAAGCTTGCGATTGTTCTCAACTCTTTGTAAAATAGCCATGGCAGAGCATATGGTGAAGGTGTCTGCATGAGTGAACGCCTGTCTGACATCTAACGGAAAATGGGCTAAAATGGTCGAGACCGTAGCTGCCTCAGAGAGAGGTTCATCTAAATACTGGGCATTATTTACCTGGCGCAAAAAGTATGTGACTAATTCATTTGTGCCCGGAGGACATCGGCCAGTGTACAGCGCTGTCCTGATTGAGGTCTGCTGAGCAGTGCCCCAGAAGCAAGCGAGGAACTCACCGACAAAATGATCAAATGACAGAAATTTGTGCTTGAGCACCCTATACCAATGAGAGGCAACACCTGTGAGGAGACGACCAACATCATGTAGTCTTACTGACTCAGGTGTGTTGTGAAATGAGAAATAAAAAATAAGCTCCGCAACAAAGTCCTTCGGATGGACATGCTCCCAGTCCCCGTCGAAGACGGGAAGCTCCGCAAACCTTACACTACTCGCATGACTTTGATTGTGATGCATATTTAGAGAGGCCGCTGAGTTTGCCCTGGTCAAAGCACGCTGGTCAAACGGATTCTTCCGGACCAAATGAGGCTGTTGAGGTGGTAAACTAAGCGAAGAGGGGTTGACACAGAGTGCGTCGACTCGGGCGTTGACCTTTTTTATCTCTTCCAATACATCAAATAACAAATTTCTATCAGTTTGCACAGCTTGCCCCTCCGGCGGGGGCTGGTAACATGTCCCTACAGGATGAGCTGAAGAGGGGCGAGGAGATTGGAGTTGGTTTTCAAGTTGATTTGCTTGATGCACATTAATTTGACTATCATTTATTGAAGCATTTGCTTGATTATTTTCCGATTGCCGGTTCCTCCATTGAGGAGGAATCGGTGGAAAATTTGCTGAAAGAGCAGGCGAATTTTGCCTACTTTGATTCCCTTGAGCCTGATTAATTGGTGAGGAGTTTGCCTGAACGTTACTTCCACCATTAGGCGTCAGGCTGGCTCGGTATCCCGGAGCTAATTGAGGGTTAGCGACAAATGGACTCCGAATAGAATCCCAAAGGATTGACACTCCATGAATTCAGAGGAGGGGCTGATATGCCCGACCAATCAAACGCATCTTCTTGATGCTGCTCGTTAAACTGGTTATTATTATTCATTTTTATCAAACTGAATATGGAAGCACTGATAAGAGAGAATTTGAACTAGCGACAGAACAGTTCGCTTAAGAATTAAATATAAAAGGAAAAAGATTTAACAACATATACTTAATACTTCGATCCAGTAATCCTTGGCCAGCGCTGAAAAAGAGAGAACGAAGGTCCAGATTAGACGAGATTGAAAACTAGATCCTCCAGTCCTTGGCAGCTCGTTCCAGTATGGTCGAGAAGATTCCTTGAGATGAACGGTGGTGAGGACCATCAGCGCCTCTCATGATGAGTTGTTGAATTTGGAAGAATAAGGTTACATATTGAGAAATTTTGAAGATCGATGATTATTGTTAAAAATTAAGCCGAAATCGTCATAATAAACATTGATATCAAGAGCTGAACAAACTTCAGCAAGGTGAAACAAAGATAAAAAAATTGTCCGTGAAAACGAGAGAAGTGAAATTTTAAGGAAGGATCAACCCGCACAAGTTGGATCGGCCGTCATGGACCGGATTGAAAAAAAACTATTAATAAAATGCACAGATATTTGTAACGATAGCACAACATTCCGGCCCGGCCGTGATGATTTATAGTATAGCCGTATACATACGTACATCGCGAACCGGCGAGGAGCACGTGTTAAGGTTAGAAATAATGAAACCGCGAACGTAGCACAACACGGGATTATCGAGGGGAGGATTCGTTTTATTGAATTGATGAAAACATCAAATCATGCACTTTAGGAGGGCGCCATTCTGCGAAGCGGTGATTTCGCAAGAAAAAGATAAGTTAAAAAAAGGGAGACGACACGTGGTTTGAGATTGAGAAGAAAGATGAGGTGAGGGACGCACCGACCGAATAGTAGGTTCGGGAGGAGAGAAAATAACATAAGATAAAGATTGTACCGATCCCGAAGGATCGGCACGTTTTCAAAAGACAACTTACGTTATTTTCTCTCCTCCCAAAGCAATAAAAGGTTTTAAAGAAAGAAAAGAAAAACGCGAACAAAAACTTACATCCTCGTGCGTTCCTAAGAAATTTAAGAATGATGCATTGTGGGAGACAGACGCCGAGCTGGGCTCGATGCCTGTCTCTCATTGGCTGTCAATGGTTGGACGTCTGGGGGGAGTCCCAAGAGTCGCCATTGGCTGTTGTTGGTTGCCCAGAAAGTTCAAAATTTGGCGGGAGATGGGAAAATCCATTTTCACCCCGTTACACTACCAATACATGAATACATGTATAAGTAATCTTTGCTAGGTTAACCTAACCTTCAATTTCCGTTAGTTTCACTACCTGCAGTCTGATTAAGAACGATTGTATCGTAATGCTATCGAATCAATGATAGAGTACGAGGGTGGTGCCATTCCGATAGAAACCATCACATCTCTGCGGAAATTCTCCGATAGCTCAGGAGTCATCAGCAAATTTCCGTAGAGATGGGAGGATTTCTATCAGAATGACACCACCCATAAAATAACACGTACTCAATCATCGACTTGATGGCATTACGAAACGACTGTTTAAAATCAACCTGCTGTTATAATCCACAGCGAAGAGTAATACGTGAATTTTATTCTGTTTCAAACATACTTATCACAATTTCAATAGAAGATTTCATCAGTTAGAGCTAAAAATGCAAAAACAATCCTCAAAGCTGGGTAACTGTAACATGGCGGGGAAGATGGTTCCATGAAAATGTAACAAGAAGCGCACATCCTGGCTTCACAGACCCTTTCTTCTTCTTCAGTTTTCAGCAGTCAATCAAAGATAGAGCCTCGTACGACGAAACTCTTTCATATACAGGAACTCCACCTAAAGCGCACTGACTGACTGGTGTCGGATGCGGTCCAACACTCGAATCATATGTATTGGGACTTTTTGTCAGACCACGTTCAACTAACGAGTGGAACGGCAAATGTGTTTTGTCAGACGCCATCCGACACACGATCGCAAAGGGTTAAATCAAGTGAAAAGTAAGGTTAGCTAATACAACAAGCAACATGGTGGACATACTTGAATTTGATTGGTGAATGCACCTGGCGTAAATCTTCCGGCAATGGGTGTGGCGCCAGTGTGGGCGGCGAACTTGAGGACAGCTCTTTGGCCTGATGGACGACTCGAAATTACGAATACATCAGCAGGATTTTCCACAGCAACAATCGCACGGGCAGCTAACAAGAGCTTTTCCCATGTGTGAGCTACGTTGAATATGTACCCTCCTTTAAATTTGGCAAAAAAAAAAAAAAAAAAAAACATTCATGAGCTACATATTGAACTAAGTAATCATGAAAATCTTTGAACCTTTCCCTCCAGTGTTAAGCAGTACTGGACAGGCCAAACTCTCTTTCAGCTCCTGTGTTGATTTAAGATTTCAACCAAAAATAAAATTAAATGGAACACTTTTAAAAAAAAAAAAAAAAAAAGTAAACTATTTTTAAAAATTAATAAACTTTAAAAATATTAAACCACCCACCCATTTTTCCTATCAAAAGAGGTGATTTAAGAAGAAGTTTGTAAAATTTAATTCAAAAAGAAGAGTAAGGTTTCGTGTTTAAACCAGGGCTGGTTTTTGAGGATAGCAGAGCTAGACCTAAAATACCAGTACATTTTACTGAAACTGAAGTTTTTAAAAAAATCATTACAAAACTCTGCTACTACGCTGGGAATAAGCTTTGCAGCTGAAAAATTTGATACTTTGGCATTAAAAGAAATAATTGCTGATTCAGCCGTAACAACTTTTTTCTCCTTGTTATGTGTTGAGGTAGTATAAAATAAGACAAAGTACAACAAGTAAGATGACCATAATTAATGGCTAGTCAGACATCAAGCTATATTCAAGTCATTCATTTATACTGATAACTAACCAAGGCAACCGTACCCACTGTGACCAACTGAGATAGTCCAATATGATATACTGAAGACAGGGCTGACAACCTGACAATACTACATATACAAAACTTTTTTTTTTGGAGGAATAATTGTTCTTAGTTGCAAGATTTTACAAAATAATTCAGAGAATATAGAAGGATTTGAAAGAAATATTAGTGTTTGATTGAGTAAATACCCTGTCTACGGCGTTTATACACGTATGATTCCAGCTGGAAATTGACATTCTGAGTGCCGAGATGAGAACACGCAACAAGCATCTTTGTCACATCCTCCTCTTTGAGGCTTAAGACATCTAGTCCTCCTGACATCGTTAACGTTGAGAAAGAACAACGGGTACCTGCAAAATTAAACTTACAGTTACAGTAAAAAGTAGACGTAAAATTTCGTCGCTGTCAAAATGATTCGCAACATGGGGACATGCTTCAAAGTACTATCGACGAATTAAAGATTGTCCTGAGATTTCCACAAGCTGAGTTTTGACTTATAACTTGAAAAATTTAATTGAACCCCCAAATACCCCCCAAGGGACTGTCTAGGGCTTCTGAAAATATAGAATATGAAAAATTTGGGGTCAGTTACCAATCTGTCTTTCTTTTTTTAAATCATTTGGTTCAGTAGTTTCTGAGGAACCGGGTGGTCTAGTACACCCAGTACAATATTTCCACCAAGGGACTCTTAAGCGACCACTGCCGCAGTTGCATGTGAGTGTGGAACTGATCTGCAACGGCTCTCCCGGCCGAAGCAGTATCAAGAGTGGCCAAACCGGCCAGTGTATTGCAAATTTGAAGAGACTAGATCTCTGTTGAAAAGATCAAACAATAGTGAGTTACTCAACACACATCAAGTATGAAAACACACTATTATTGGTCTTTCTCAACTGAGATGGTCTCTTCAAATTCGCAATAAAGTGGCACTAGAGACCTATCAATTTGTTGAAAACATTCAGCTCAATCAATTCACAGTGTTCCTGGCAGTAAAATTCTTCTTCGTTTTCAAGATAAATGACCTTAAAGAAGAACCCCATGTTAATTTCTATAAGGCCAAAAAAAGTTTGGACACACGCACTTCCCTCCATTTTCAGCCAGTCAGAGGTCGACTTCGAATTGGACTCTAATCAGCATAGCTCTTAATCCAATTGCAACTCTTGTTTCCTCTTAGGTTGGTACAGCTCGTTTCAGAAGTGTTGGCCGCTAACAGCTCTTTGTTTACAAGCACGGACAGCTACGTAAACAAGGTCTTGATGTAAACAAGGAGCTGTCAGCAGCCAACACTTCTGAAACGACCTCTACCCAGTCAATAGCGGTACTGCTTGGAATCGAAAACCTATCACGTATACTTTAAGGACACGGTATCGATATCATACCATAGTATCGATATCATACCATAGTATCGATATCATACCATAGTATTGATGATAGACATTAATAATATTAGCCAAAGCACTTGAATGATTACGAATTCTATCCTGTGCTTCTCTTAATACCAGTTTCCAGTCACTTCGTACGGGTTTAAATTTTCCCTTTCTGACAAGTGAGCTGAGAGCTAAGAATGCAGCAATGCATGACAATTTCTAGGAGTATGGATGTTCCACCAGTATCCATATGCTTGACGCGAGAGCAAAATAGGCAGATCAAGAAACCTCAACGGCTTGATCGAGCGAGAGAAAAATAAAAAAATTCACTTGGGCTCGACTAATTAAGTTTGGGCCTCATCGACATGATACTGTGATAAATCCACAATTGCTCGTGCTAAAACGTCGCATAAACGCTATTAATTGATGAAATTTCAAGTGATCACTGGGAGCCGTCCGACCACGTGCATAGGCGGGCGGTCAACTGCTGAACGAGCAATTGTTGTAAAATTTCAGGGACAATTATGGTCATGGATGGTTTTGTAAGATATTTCAGCATTCTCTTAGCCTTCTAGCGGAAGTTTTCCGCGAACAAATGCTAAAAAGAGGCGAAATAAGACAAATTGAGTGCACGAAAAAAACTTACGTTAGACAATGCCACAAGAAGGAACAGGTTAGGTTGTCATGACGTAAACAGTCAGGCTGCCAACTTTTAGAGAGGGTCCCAACCAAAATGAAAGTTTACTAAGACTCTCGAAAATAGAAATTAGGGACAATAATTCAAAGTTCACAAATGTTTTCAATGCTTCTGATTCAAAGCAAATTATAAATATTCACGAGTTCATGATTTCGCTGGGTTGATTTTGGACAGTGTGAGACAGAAAGTTAGTCATTTTCCACGCTCGATGACGGTGCATACGTTCTTGAGTTGGTAAACTTGCCGTAAGATGACGATTCAAAAAAAAAATCCGAAAAAAAACCCGCCTTTCATAAAAATTTTACTAAATTTTGAAAAATGTGTGTACCTGACTTACAGTTACAGTTAGTGTAATAATAATGCATTACAAGCCCGAATTGAACAGCGTTTGAGCGTACAGGGAGATTGACAGTCTTGAAATCTTGACGTCTTGCTTTGCCACCACGATCCGTTCGCAGGGGCAGATCTGGTGGGAGAAGGGGGTTTGCAGGTTCCTGCTCCAGCTGGAGGTGAAGAAGCATAAAAGAATAGAAGAATAATAGTTTGATTGATGTAGTTGTTATCCATCTGCATAAAGCCCAGCGTTTGTCCTTCAAATGATGGCAAAATTGCACTACTATCTTCACGGAAACTTAGATCTACTCTTGCTCCTACGATTGATTCGCATATGCTAAGGGAGCAGTTCACAGAGACGGTAAGTATTTCCAGGTTTCTTTGACTCACTGACAGTATCTTCACGGAAACTTAGATCTACTCTTCCTCCTACGATTGATTCGCATATGCTAAGGGAGCAGTTCACAGAGATGGGATGCATTTCCAGGTTTCTTTGACTCACTGACAGTGCATCCATATGGGCTGGGGGGGGGGGGGTGTTCAAGCCTTCCGACAACTTTAACAGAAAGTCAGGGCTAAGTCCGACACTTTACGAATTTGTTTCGGTTTCACTTTCCAAGTAGACTTGCTTTGAGTAATGTGTTTTGTGTTTCAGTAAAGTTTTAAGTCATTAAGGACTAAAAGAAGTTATATCAATTTCATGAGCTCCCCCATTTTCTTGACCCACGCTGCCAGTGCTGCAAACTCCGGTGCAGAGAGTACAAACCGATTACTAATTTTTATCCTACCTGGTCAGCTCTACTAGAATTCGTTTCAGTAACTAGGCACACTTAGATGAATAATCTTTGGCGAATTTTCAATAATATTCTTCCATCAAACAGAACAACATTTGCCTGCGGCTTTGACCTTTCGCCTTAAGCATTCCTCCTAGATGAAAAGCCGATGCTCAAATTCATTTTCATTCCTGTTCATCATGTATTTGTTATGAGAGATAACTTTGAAAACTTCCAAAGCTTATCTGTCTAGGTGCGCGCAAACACTTCTGAAACAACTTCAACTGGAGATTATGATTATGGATAATGGAGAAACAATCTTGTTTTCAGGTGCAGTCGTTCAATTTTGTTCAGTAAAACTGAGTAGCTCATGATCCAAACTGGACACAAATTTTAGTCCTTTACGACATTCCTGCAGTCGCTGACCCTCAAAACAGAAATTTCATTAATTTTAACAATTTTATATGATTTGAAAATTATAGAAATATCACTTTCTTTACCCTCTAAAAATTTGATTTATCCAACCCACCCCACTGTATGATTCAGATCCAGATGGTAATCTTACAAACAAGAGACAATAGATCCCTCTTAAAAACAAGTGAAGTGAAGTCCTTAAAAGTTAAAGGAAGGAGGGAGAGTGGATGATGACATAACGAATAGACTCTATAAGTGACAGGACTTTGATAGTTCCAGTGACGACCGTTTTGTCTGCAAAATGAAGGCTGGTGAGAAACAAAGTCCAATCGAAAGCTGTTCTCAATGAGGCTGATGTGTAAAAACAACATTTTTCAAAAGTTCATTAAAGACAAGAATGTCACTTCAAACGACAAAGTTTTTTCAACAGATGGCAAACGGAGGGTTTGAAGATTGCCATAATTCGCTGTATAAACAAACTGAAACAACTCAACTCCTGAAAGCTGATTCCGCTCTTTCGGACGAAACAAGACGAGATAGCAGGAATCGATCAATCTCAACAGTTTAATCGCCATCACATGACAGATTAGAAGCCTTTTGAGGAATTCCAGTGACTCCCGAGCTGGAACAACTCGAATGACTTTAAATATGTCACAAGATACAGTTTAAACCCATGGGATTAATCAATTTCCACTATCTAGTCTCATCTCGTCCAAAAGAGCAGAATTAGGCTGTAGGAAAACTTGAAACTGAAATTTCATTTTTCTACTTTGAGCATTTCTTCCTGAGACTTTGTTGCTCTCGTTTCTTTCCGATTGAGAGTCAATCTTCAGATTCTTTACTTTGGATATGGACCAGAATTCTTAAATTTCAATGAAAAATTGTAATTTTAAAAAATTTGTAAAATTAACAGATTGTGCGCGCTGTTTGTGCGTTTGTTGTCTTACAGCCGGGCAACTTGCGGTCCGACATTGTTATTTGCAGCGCCCTTGGGTGTCCGAAGATTCTAGAAGACACTTTTTGATAGGCGGGTGGGGGCCAGTCCTACCACTGATAGATAGAGACTATGCGTGATGGTAACGACAATGTAAATAATATAAAACTGCATTATGTTCATTTCCGTTTCATATTTAATAATAAACTTAAGATACCATTTACACTTTTTTTTTTTTTTTTAGAAAAAATATGATTGCAAATAAAAGATTACTTTATGCTAGTAACATTTCCTAACTCATAACATAAGACATAACATATAATTAAACATATAAAATGTAACTTGTCATTCAGATAAAAATCAAGAGAATGGTAGCATTTCAGAATGCACAGATGGATTGCCCGGAGGTAAGAAAGATTACTCAGCTCAGTGCGTCAGTATATCTATACACCACAAGAATAATGCAATCTGTAATCTTTTCGACACCGGTGCAGCACTCCGGTGAATGAAAAACCGCTCTGAAGGGGAAATGAAATTGATAGGATCTACTGATAAAAATTCACAGAGGATACTAAGACAGTGGTCTTAGTTTTGAGTATATATAATAATATTTTGATGTTATTGTCTATCCAAGAGAATAACAAAGTAACATACCAAACCTTTTACAAGTATTTCGTTGATTTTCAGGTAGAGGTATTTCAAGGTTAAAGAAACATGAAACAATACAGTAACTAGCATGAGTGTAAGTAACTCATAGAAACATAAGAATTCAAATTGATTCATGACTGTCAATCTTGAACAACTTCTCAACATTCTTACAGCTAGGACATCAGAAAATTTCAATAATTTAAGGTAAGGATCTTCAGTGCTTAGTGCTAATTTTGGCCACCAGAGCCCTACCATTTGGTCAAAATTAAATTACAGGCCAAAAGTAATTTATCTTTAAGGTGGTTCTTCAGCGTTTCGTGCCGATTTTTACCACCAGAAAGCTACCGTTAGATTAATGTCAAATGATAGGCCGAAAGTAATTGATACTTGAGAAAACAGAGTGTCAGTTGATAGATAATAATCTGAAGGGCGTCTCTGCAATTTATCTCGTCAATAACTTCAAATATACGACTGAAAGTACCAAAAAATGAAATATAGCTTTTCGATATAAGAATTGATTTGCGATATTCCATTTTTTGGTACTTTCAGCCTTATTTATGAAGTTATTGACAAGATATTTTGCAGAGACGTTCCTCAGATGATAATCTAGAAACTGACACTCCATTTTCTTAAATATAAATTACTCGGCCTGTAATTTGACATTAATCGAACGGTAGCGCTCTGGTGGCAGAAATCGACACTAAATGCTGAAGAATCACCTGAGGACAACAGAGAGTCAGGTACTAGATAATCATCTGAAGAAAGTCTCTGCAAAGTATTACACCAATAACTTAAAAAATAAGGTTTAAAGTTTCAAATAATGAAATGTCTAAAATCACTTCTAGTATTGAAATGCATTAATCCCCTTTTTTGGACTTTCAGCCTTATTTTTGAAGTCATTATCAAGATATTTTGCAGAGACAAGATTTATCTAGTGCCTCGCACTATATTCTCATAAAACTCAATTACTTTTGGCATGTAATTTGAAATTCCTTAAATGCTTGCGCTCTGGTGGCAGAGATCGGCACTACATGCCTGATGATTCACCCTAACAATTTTTTTCCCCTATTAGGGATACTTGACACTACTTCAGAATTTAGAACGTTTGGCAGCAAAACATAACTAAAATTTCTAAATAAAGCCGAGACAGTGCTTAGAAAAAGACCATTTTTCCTAGAACAGGAATAATACTGTTGGTGTTGAAATTACAGAGGTTGAAATAAAGTTTCAAGAGATGTAAGCAGTAGCAAAGCATACCAGTTGGCAACAGCACTTTTCTGCTATTTAATTCTATACAGAATTATTGATAGAGCTCATTTCAGAAGTGTAGGCACACCTAAACCGATAATCTTTGGAATTTTTCCACATTATTTACGATAATACTCAATGAAAATTAAAGAAAATGAGGTCGAGTGTTCACATTTCATTCCGAAAGACTTTAAAAGCAAAATAATTAAGTCGTGGGCAAGTGTTGCTTTGATTTAAACGAACAAAAGTTGACAATTCGCCAAAGATTATTGTTTAGATGCGCCTACACTTCTGAAACAAGCTCTACTTGTAGAAGCAATTGCTTCAAGAAAAATTTATTATTTTACATTTGTTTAAATGAAGTAAAACCAATGTTGCCAAATTGTATGCTTTGTCACTGAATTTAAGTACAAGTTGAGAGCTAAGACATTTTCAAGACAAGTCATTAAAGTAACAGAATACGGGCCAAACATCCCCGATTGAAGTAATTACTCGGCAAGTCACTGCTACAATTTTTAGGACTTTGAGTAAAATTTACAAAAATGGCACTTTGAACATATTGCTTGTTACAGGGACAGTGATGGAGTAAATAACAATAATTTAAAATTTTCCAAGGTCTACTTTATCTTCATCACGAATTGCGGAGAAAAAAGTAACGTTCTTTGATCCAGCATACTTAGAGATACTAAAGAATAGATACAACCCCTGAAACAACGTAGAGTATGAATACTGTAATACCCGTGAATTATCGGCCTCAATAAATATTTTTCTTGACTCAGACTTGTGAATAAGACAAAATAAAGCAATAAATAAGAGTAAAAATATTTTTGCACTTTGTTGCTTTTTTGAAAAATAAATAGGCAGACACAGAAAAAACAGAATTACTTAGTGAAAAACGGAATAAATAATTTACCTTGGGTAAAGCTTTAAAAATGAATATTTATTAATTCCATTACTTTTTTACAAGAGTTACTAAATTATTTCAAATTCAAATAAATAAATTATAAAATAGCAGTATCTTATCCTACATTTTTTTCCCCTTAAGCTTAAAAGTACAAAAATTTTGTTAAAAGAGAAGTTCTAAAATAAAAGCATTTACAATAATTTTTTTTTAAAAATTCAACAGCGACATAAAAATGTACAGATATTAAAATCTTGTCAATTACAACACAGAGAACTAAGCATTTAGTACTTCTACAAAGTGTGGCGGTAAAAGTTTGCCCCTTTCGCAGTGCACACAGATTTTTTCTAGACAGGTAAATACAACACTTTATGATGACCTAGTACTTCGGTAAAAAATTTAGCTGAAGTATGCATAAACCTCTCAAGATACAGCGCCCCTCCTCTTGAGCATATTGCTCAAAAACTGAATTTCTCATGCATCTAAGAGACAAGAGAAATAATTTTGATACGAATTGGTACCTAGAGGCATTTTAAGCGGAATTCTTTCTTGAAAATTATGTTTAAACTTGAGGTCAAGAATTGTGTGAGGTGGATTTTCAGGGGTTTGGGAAGGAATTGTTAATTTTCTCGATTATTTTGTAGCTAAAAGTATTATAAACTTTTAGGAGGAAGTTAAGAATTGATTGCAAACTAAAAAAGTACACTAATAAAAGTGCATTATTGAAACTCGTAGTTTTGATTATCTTTTGACAGAACTTATAGTGATGACCTACATTGATGATTAGAGACATTAAGAATAACAGGTGGACACCAAGCCTTTGATCATGGACTTCAAGACTGATTATCACGAGCAGTATCAACTGAATTCAGTCAAACTCACATATTGAGCGATGTTCATACTGTGGCATTCTTTCTACAGTCATTACCAGTGTTACACTTTCTTTAAACATCATGCAACTTTCAAACACACAACAATTGAAAAAATTACCAAACCCTTGCCTAATCCCCCAAAACTTTATTCAACACAATTTTTAACCCAACCAATGAAAATTAACCCCCCCCCCCCCCCCAATACACCCTCACTTAACAAAACACATAATCAAACAAAATCTGTGACGACCAAAGAAGGGGCAATAATAAGCCCTTTTGCAGTCGCTCTTTACTGCTATTACTAAAGTTGAATACAGTGCTTAAGTAATTACAATACTGAAACTGGAAAATTCATTTCAACAGTATAAATTGCAAATCATTATTCCTTGATCCATCCATCAAGCTATACATTTATCTAAAGTGGCAGTCTAATATGTAACCTACGTAACCACCATGGAGGATTTTTAGGTTAGGTTTAAGGTGATTCTTCAGCGTTTAGCGCTGATTTCTGCCACCAAAGCGCTACCGTTCCATTAATGTCAAATTGCAGGCCGAAACTTACTTACATTTAAGAAAACTGAGTGTCCGTTACTAGATAATCATCTGAACAACTATGCAAAATACCTTGGCAATAACTTCAAAAATATGGCTGAAAGTACCAAAAAATGGAATATTGCAAATCGATTCTTGTATTAAAATCCCATATTTCAATTTTTGGTACTTTCAGCCTTATTTTTGAAGTTATTAACAAGATATTTTGAAGAGACGTTCTTCAGATGATAATCTAGAAACTGACACTCCGTTTTTTTAAATATAAATTACTCGGCCTAAAATTTGACATTTATCGAACGGTATCGCTCTGGTGGCAGAAATCGACACTAAACGCTGAGAATCACCTTAATCCTATCCTAAAAATCCTCCATGGTGGTTACGCAGGTTACATATTAGACGGCCACTTTAGATAAATGTATAGCTTGCTAAATCCATCAAACAAACAATCTGAAAATTTCAGAGAAGAAAATTAAATTCGCTAATTATATCACAAATTTACGGAATACTCCAATGATAGAAAAAAAGAACAACAGAGAGAAAGACAGAGAGAGAGAGGAAAAAAAAAAAAAACAAACAAACAGAAATTATTCTCAATTTCAGTGAAAAGTTTCTAAACCAACGGTACGTAGAAAATATTAATTACAAAATACTCGCACTTCAACATTTTACGAAAAAAAAGCAGGGAAACAGGGGCACTAATTTAGCAGAAGAAATGAAAATAAACTGACAATGAATATGCGGAACAGGGGATAAAACTAATAGTACCGACAATTTTATGCGACAACGTATTTAAAAACTTGTAAAAATAACAATGTGCTTGGCCACAGTAAAGTAAAAATAATTAGAAACAAAACAAACATTATGATAATAAATAATTAAAAAGTATAAAAATAATATGACATAAACATTTTTAATTACAGCTATGTTTGATTTTTGTGTGATTTTTCTTATCCATTTACAGTAAAATAAACAGTAGCAGTGATGAATACTAGGAGGAGCGTATCATTACTATGAAATGAGTGGTTCAGAGTATAAAGATGAAAAAAGCGGAGATGAGAAAGGGTATTTATTTTCATAATGGTGTTATGATTTCACTTGATGTGTTTACTAGAACAAAGGGAAGAAAATTCATTGGTGTCAATTGATAAGGAATATAAAGTTTCACAGCAAAAATATAAGAACCAGTTCAATCTAGTTTTCAGAGAATTATGAGAATATTCAATAAAAAGAAGGGACCAAATAATATAGCGACTTCACCGTCCCCTTGATAGATGTTTGGTGAGCACTAACATAGAGTTAAAACCCCATCCATCCAATGCATCACAAGGACTGTAAAGCCGCAGTATTATTTGTTCCCAGAATTCTGACAGATACGGTTGCAGGATAATTTTTTTTTACCTTGCGCTTTTTTAACACAAAACTTTCACCATTAAAATCAAACTCTGCAGCTCACCACTTCAGGCTCTCATCCAGAAATTGTTCAGTTTTGAATTCAAGATTTACAATGAAAAATGGGTTACAAATTATTTTGTTAGGTTGAAGCTTACTCCACACAAATTAAACTCAAAATAACCTAATTTCTAATTCTAATAGTAAAGTCTTGCCGCCAAAACAATTAAATTCAATAAGCGCACATTTCAAAGCAAATCATTGGACTGAGAATGAAAAAAATAAAAAGAATACACTCAAAAGGGAGCAGAAACATAAAATCATTTATCCCTCTCCCCTGAAAAATTTGATCGGACCTGTAAAGGCGTTTTCAGAGCTGCCATACTGTTCCGATGATTCCACTGGTTCAGAAAAGATTACGTAGTTCAGTTCAGTGTATGACTTTAATGCACGGAAATACTAGCATAGATCTATGATCTTTCCTCAACTGCTGGAGTCGTCAATGACTTCAAAAAACTTGTGGATATTTTATTGCACCGATTAAAAAAGATTACAGACTGACAGATTTTTTTTTGTGCATTACAGCCACGAACTGAACTGTGTAACGTTTTCTCAACCGGTGGAATCATCGGTGAGTTAAAAAAACACCATTAAATATGCAGACAGCAGCACTGGGCATTTTTTTTGTTACACAACAAATAAATAATGATAATGCTGGTTTCAGGAACATTTACACAACAACTTTTGTCCAATTTACGTTTGTCCAGTAATAAAACAACACCATTTGATAATTTTGTCCATCCTATCATTTTTACCAAAATGTTACTACAAGTCCATTTTTGAATTTTGCGTCCAATGGATAAGAGGATCATAAGTATCATCAGTATACAATCTTTAGTCCTAATTTTTGGAGATGCTTAACCAATGGTTAACAGTTTTTTATCAAAATTTTCATAAATTCAATCTGGATTCATTTAATCACGTTGACTGCCAGACAATTTTTGCTAGTGTTATACTCCACGCCAAGGCATGTTTTCGGAAAACGAAAAAAAAAAAGGACTTGATCAAAAATAGTCGATTTTTGCCCCCCTCTGAATGGGGTATCTAATTACACCATTTGATTAAACATCAAATGGACTACACATCCTGAAATTTTCAAGGCCTAAAAATAATTCTGGGGGGCGTTAGGGGGGCTCAAAGTTTAACATGATTGTTACCGTTAAAAGGCAATAAAAAAGTGAAGATATGAAGATATAAAAATGAAGTTATGAAAGTGCGGTTTGCACGGAAATTGCAAAATTTAAAGCCCTTTCTAACGATATGTATGACTTTGTAGTTTGCTTTATTTTTATAGGACTTATTGAATTTTTTTTAATTTTGAAGCCGGAGAAATTTTTTACTTAATCTTAAATCCCCAAAAATACTATTTTTTTATTTTTATGAAAAAGAAATATGATATTCTCAACATAATTTTGCATACACTCATTCAAACCGCATCATGGGGCGATTTTTCGTTCGCGAGTTACGAGCGTTTAAAGAAGCGCACCTCGAACGAGAGAGCAACACTGCGTGCCGCGCGCACGTGTGTCAACGGGAGAATCGACAACGCAGTGGCTGCCTCGGTATCTGCCGCGTTGTCGATTCTCTCGTTGACACACGTGCGCGCGGCACGCAGTGTTGTTCTCTCGCTCGAGGTGCGCTTCTTTAAACGCTCGTAACTCGCGAACGAAAAATCGCACCATGATGCGGTTTGAACGAGTGTATGCAAAATTATGTTGAAAATATCATATCTCTTTTTCATAAAAATAAAAAAATAGTATTTTTGGGGATTTAAGATTAAGTAAAAAATTTCTCCGGCTTCAAAATTAAAAAATTCAATAAGTCCTATAAAAATAAAGCAAACTACAAAGTCATACATATCGTTAGAAAGGGCTTTAAATTTTGCAATTTCCGTGCAAACCGCACTTTCATAACTTCATTTAGCAGTTTTTTATCGCCTTTCAACGGTAACAATCATGTTAAACTTTGAGCCCCCCTAACGCCCCCCAGAATTATTTTTAGGCTTTGAAAATTTCAGGATGTGTAGTCCATTTGATGCTTAATCAAATGGTGTAATTAGATACCCCATTCAGAGGGGGGCAAAAATCGACTATTTTTTATCAAGTCCTTTAAATGAAAAAATGTGGGCAAAAAATGGGTCAAACAAAAAAGTTATTCCATGCATTTTACTCGCCACGCCATTCCGGTCAAAAAGGTATATGCATATGCTTAGACCAGCTGGCCAGCGGCTCTGCGATAACGCCCTAATTCTTGTAAACTCCAGCTGACTCTGCGGCCACACATGACCGGCGTGGCATTCAACATCAGCGTTGCTAGATGGTGGCAATAAACGTCACATCTTGCATTTAAATTAATGTAAAATCTAATGAATTTTCCTCAAAATCTGGCAACTATGGTCAACATGTTATTAATGAAACTTGGTTGCCAAGCATCCAAAGCTTAACTGAGCATATGGTCTAAGCAAAAATTATTAAAATTTTCAATAGGTAAAAAGCAGTGTTGCCATACTGTCTTGATGTTTTATCACCTCAATCTTTTGGAATATGTTGCAAAATCTGTCTTTGGACATAGACTGGTGATTAAAAATTTTGAGAGTGGCCACTTATTTTTTTGGACAAGTACGTAATTGGGCCCAACGATTTGATTAAAAAAGAGCCGGAGGTTAATTATTGGTTCCCAGATGGTATGTCCACAGCTTTTATGTCCAAAACTGTTTCGTCCCATTATCTTTTTGTCCAATGTTATTTCGTCCAAAGAACTACAGTGCCCGCGAATAAAGAGTCCATGACCAAAAAAATGTCCAAAGGTTCATACTTAAATGAACAGAAGTATTCCAGTACAATTTTTGTATTCTTGTCTTCTATAGAAAGCTTAAAATAAATCTTCCTGTGAAATCCGTCAGATGATTTGAAAAAAGTACATACCTGTTGATTAACCTACTTGATCGCACTTGAGGACAAAAGGTTGCCAGGGTTATGATTCAATTAAAAAAAAAAAATATGATACACTTGCATGCTGATCGCTTGCAAAATTCATTTGCCCCTTAGACTTTCCAAATTTTTGGACTTTATTTTATGGACTTAGAATCTCTGGAGATTATTAATATTTGCCTTTTCTTCTATTAGACGTTTCCTCTTTGGACCTACTTTTTTGGACTTTAATGTTTTGGACATTAATTTTTGGACTTACAAGTTTTGGACACAAAAATTGGACATATCATCTGTGTATCTAATTATTTGATATAATATTTTGGACCTATCGTAAAATGGACAAAAATTATTGAACCAATGTTCCTATGACAATAATGGTCTTTGATGATGGCTGTTAGTTGTAAACAACCATCATTAATTCCCCTGTACCTATCATGAATTAAAATGTTCAATTAAATGACCTTGAACAGACTTCATTGATCTTTGCTGATAAACCTTTCATCAATAATTATTAATTAATAGTTAATTACCTTGGTTGATTGAGACCTTCTTCACTAGGTATAGATTCCTACGAGTGATATGGAGTGACGTACGTTGCAGGAAATAGACCTTTACGTGCACCAATTTCGCCGTGCCACCAATGTTGATCGGATCTATTTGTTACAGTGATTACATCTCCTCGTTTAAATTCTAACTCTCCTGGTTCTTGAGGTGCAAAGTCATATAAGGCTTGTACTAAATACTGGAAAAAAGATGACACGATTTAAAGATAGAGAAAAAGAATCAGAATTTGTCAAGAAGTAACAGTAAAACGCACTACCTAAGTAGCCCAAAAATCTAAAACAAAGAAAAGGAGGAGAATGGGATCAAAGCTAAAAATAACTTTTAAATAAAATAGGACTTCTAAGGGCTAAATTACTCCCCTCATCAGCCAAAAAATATAAGTAAAAAAGTAAATAAAAAAATTAAAAAAAAAAAAAAATTGCAGAGGAACGGTTTGAAACTGAAAACAACATCAAGTATAAGAAAGGGCGTTTTACCCTAAAATTTACGAGGATCTACTTCACAAGTTGGGGGGGGGGGACTCGAAAATGGGCTGGGGAACTGTTGGGAACTGAAAATAACATCAAATCTTAGCATGGGCCTTTTACCCTAGTACCTATTAATTAGTATTTCTGGGCGCGGTTGGCAAAAAAAATAAAAAATTCACATGCCAATGGGTTAGAAACAATTTCAGATGAAAAGGTGAAAGAATTTATATTAAAAAAACAAACCTCTTCAGGAACCATATCTCTTAATTTTACGTCCTGTGACCTTGAAACTGATGCTGTCCTATGGTACTCTACCAATTCATTCAGACTGTTGAATTTGACGACCCAGAGGAAAAATTTGCCTTGAGCGTCTCTTAGCACTTTAAAATGTTGTACACCATCTGAGCATCTAGAAACAGGAGAAAATCGAAATTTAATTGGATTAGGGCAGTTGACACTGGAAAAACAATAGCTTTTGATTATTTTTTTTTACATTTTAACTAACCAAATAATGTAAATTTGGTTCATCCCACACTCTATTTCAAGCTGAATTTAGGGTTAGGACACTATTTGGAGCCAAAATTTTCTTCAGCGCGTTAAAACAAGAAAAAAAAAACATTAAATAAAAAATTGTAAGTACTGTCCTCCGTGTGAGTGAAAATTGTGGAGGCAAATTCTGCACCCCTGGCTAGCTATTAGGATGGGTTAGTCAGTTTGTCTCAAATTTGATTACCTCCTAAATGATAAAATTTCAAAATTAATGGGGCAGTTGCAAGGGTCTGAAATGTTGTGTTTTTTATCAAGAAAATGAAAGTACTTGATGAGCTGAGAACAAAGATGCCTTTCTTTTCTAATTAAGTCCCACTGTACCGGAAATGAGATTTTGGCCCAAAATACATTGTTTTGAATGGGGATTCCGCGTAGTGACGTCACTACGCACTTAATTTTTTACAATTTTACTCGTGTGTATCTCCAAAACCGGGACGCTTAGGAAAAAACCAAAGGCACCATCGTTCTCAGCTCATCAAGTACTCTAATTTTCTTTATAGAAAACACACAATTTCAGACCCTTGTAACTGCCCCATTTGTTAGTTACATAAAAAAGTCAAAGTTACTTTAAAAGGCAGGTTTGAATTATATTAAGATGTTCACTGTCAAACTATAGACCCGTTTTTTTCCCTAACCGCTGCCCATCAATCCGGCAGTCTTAGGAGATTGCTGGGAACAGACGGATGGGCCTTCTTTGTTTACACCTGTGTTTACAAATGGCCAAACCTTACCCTCTTCAAGCTGAATCGTACGAATTGACAGAAACGCTTTGATGGACCGAAGGACAGATTGTATCCCAGTGGTCCCAGCTAAATTCTCAAAGGATCAGTGCAGTGGATGGGAAAAAAAAATGCATCTTACTTATAGTTCGACTTCACTCAGCACCACAGCATTAAGAGGAATACTCTAAATAATCATATCAAAACGAAAAGCACAACTTCCTTCTTGAAACCACCTTGTTAAGTGAAGAGCAGACGATAAAAGCTAAAAGAAACTTACTTGACAGATAATGAAAAATCGCCCGGAGAGCTTTCGCTAACACGGATAAGAAAAGCACCTTCAAGTTTGTTCATTAATAATTTTTCTGAGTCCGAACGAGTTATTCTACCATAGTACCAGCTGAAAAAGAGAAGATAAAGATTAGGAAACACAGAAAGAGCTGATAAATAGATGTGTTTGAGTACTCAAAAAATACCCAAGTTCCGAGTTTTCAGATATTCAAAAGAGCTACTTGACAAAAAAGAAATTCGAGTAATTTTCAAGTTTTTTTTTTTTTTAATGCAATAACGGACTTTTTATCTGCTGATCCAACATTTTTTGTGGTCTTTCACATAACATGTTCATCCACTCCAGAAGAAATATAGAGAGATCAAACAGCAGGGAAATTTTAAGCTCTTATGATTTGATACCTTCAATTTTCATGCGAGACAAATGATACTTGAGAAAATTGCAAGAAAAGAGGGATGGATTCAACTTTTTGCCATGCCGTAAGAATTCAACAGGACCAGCGGCTGACCTTGCTGGTCTCAACTCTCTTACTGCTCAACTACAAAAAACGTGGCATAGCCAGAGCCACCTCAGCCTCTTCCCACCTAAGTCCAAATTTCATCTCTTGTTTTCTCCGCAATAATGCATCGTCTGAAAAGACAGAAAGCATTGTTTTTCTCTTACTCAGAACTTTCAATTTTTCAACAAAAACATCAAAATTCTGATTTATGTAACACATTCATTCTGCAAAAATATTTTTATAAAAGATAAAAATGCAGTTAAAAACAGAGGCAAGAGCCAAAACTTACTCGTGATTTTTCATTTCAATATAGTTACTAGGAATCAGTCCTTCTTTACCATCTAGTTCTGCTCTGTACCAGTTCATATCATCCTCCATATTGAGGATCTAGAAAAAAAAAAAAAAAAAAAAAAAAAAAAAAAAAAAATATATATAAGGGCTCAGAATCAAATCTCTTGTGCAAATAATTTCATAGAAAATTATTTTACTAGGTTAGTTTTCATATGCGTGAAACACACAGAACAAGCTGAAACGGGTTACTCTCGGTTGAATTTCGTTTGTTCAGCATTCCGATTTAAAAAAAAAAAAACAGTTTTGAAAAAATTCTTGCCTTCCGTATTTGTGAACTTTCTTGAACTACCCTATTTATTTACTTTTCAAGTAATTTTTTATGGAGCGGTTCTTTTAGAGCAGAAGCATTTTGAGTTTCAGGTTTTGACAAGCAGCGGTGCCTGCTTCGGAAATAAATTAAAAAACATCAGTGAGCAGTTGGTTATCAAATAATTAAAACTCTGCCAGGGGCGCCATTTCAGATTTTCCTTGGGGGGGGGGGGGGGGGGGCAAGGCCCTCCAAAAATTTGGATGACTTTTTTTTTTTTTTGTTTTTTTTTTTTTGTTTTTTTTTTTGGCCGTGCATCTTAAAAAAATCTGCCCATCTCTCTGACTTGTTTGGGGGGGGGGGGGGGCCTCCAAAAGTTAAGTTTGGATGACCTTTTTTTTTTTTCTTTGCTGTGCATCTTCAAAAAAATCTCTCTAGCTTGATTTTTCGGCCACTTTGAAAATCCTTGGGGGGGGGGGGGCGCAATTGCCGCCCCCCCCAAATGGCGCCACTGAACTCTGCGCTAACCAACCGCTCGCCGATGCATTTCGGAAGCAGGCATCACTACTTGTCAGAACCCAATATTCTATATGCTCCTGCTCTAATTTGTTTTTCAAAATAGCTTGTGCCGTTAAAAAAATCCTCAGATCGAGGAACTCAAGATCGGAGCGGAATTGATAGATTTAAGGTTGCATCTCAGTAAACCACAAATGATCACGATTAATGGACTGCGCTGGCTGACAGCAATAAAAAAAATGCAGTTTTCCATTGTGTTCCGATGAAAAGAATTAGGCTACAGAATAGAATGGAACCAGATGGAGTAAGATAGTAAGTAAAGGATTTTTAAATTTAAAACCCTTTCGATGTTAAGTCACGGGATTTTACTTTTGATGATTTTTTTTATTTGGTACAGGTTGTTTCAGAAGAGTAGGCGCACCCAGCGCATAATCTTAGGAATTTTTTCCATGTTATTTCTCTTAATACACAATAAAAATAAAAGAAAATGAATTTATTCGTTAGCTTCTCATACAGGAACGATTTAAAATTAAAAGGTCACAGTTGCAGGCAAGTTTTTCCTTTCATTTGAACGGATGAAAATCAAAAAATACATAAAAGATTATTAGTAAGCCGCGTCTACGCTTCTGAAACAAACTCCAGTTACTTTTTACAGTGATATCTGCATCATGAGCAAGGCCACGGATAGCGATGGACAACAGCACTTCTTAACTTTAATTTCAATGAGAGAAGTGTTTTACAACCCATTGAATCAATTCACCATTGGGTCACATTCTATACCAAATCAAACCAAAAAAAATGAATTTTCAAACTTCACCTCTCCGATTTTTCTGAAATTTAGCATACTTTTAGTCCAAGTTCAAAGATGGCAAAATCCAATTTTTTCAAATTTTTTTGACCACCCGCCAATTTTTTGTTGAATTTTGAAGTTGCCAAAATTTCACAAAATTTAGTTGAGGTTCTCGCCTTTGAAGTGTCAAAAGTCCGGTCCTATTCAACGTAGAGAGCCCAAAGTGGTCTCATTTGAACGCTCTTTTTATTAGCTTTCCTTTGGCAATGTTGCCAACTTTTAAATTTTTCCATATCACTTTATTATACTATATCATCTCATAGACAGGAAGAGCAGAGCTATTTTCAGTATCCGGTTCTGGCGAGTAGCTCTACCTGCTTTCGAACGACATCGAAACGCATTCAAGCGCATCGGTGAGCAGTTGGTTAGCACTGAGTTTCGACTCGTTGCTAACCAACTGCTCACCAATGTGAAACAGTTTAGGAAGCAGGCACCGCTACTAGTCAGAACCCGATACTCAAAATGGTTCTACTTTAAGGCATATTTATTGCAGGCCAATGTTCAGCAGCTCATCAAATTAATAAAGAATTTACCATGAAAACGTAGCTTTACAAAGTCTGCTAATATTAATATGCTAAACTTTACACAACTTCAAGTAATAGGGCTATGTAGATTTTTATTCCAATTTTAATGAAGTGATGGTAAAGAATTTTCAGAGGCCCTCCAAATTGTTCATTCTTGGATGGTTGAACAACCCAGGTACAATCCCTTCAGGCTGACTAAGAACCTTTATTTCATATGACCCAATGAGAGAGAAGTCATTAATAAATGAGGAAAACAAATTTTTCTTCTTCGTATCTTGTCGTGTTGTATGAGATAGAAGTTTGCTATCAGCCTCTAGGTGCTAAAGTTAACAGTCACTTTTGATGGCACACTCAAGAAACCAAATTAACCCTTTCACTTCTACGGACGAGTATCCTCACAGTGGAGAAACCTCCCCATAGAGCAACGAACGAGTGTACTCGCAATTGTGACTAGATTCAAAATCCCTAAAAAATTCTGAAAATTCCCATCCTAGCAGTCAAAGGGTTAATTATCAGGGGCTCATGACTAATACTGTAAGGCTAGTTTTTTTAATGCATGAAACTTGATGGAACAAAGTAGAACAGGTTACTCTTGGTTCAGTGGTTTGTTTGACGATCCCATTCTAAAACAGGTTTGCTGCAAACTCTCACAATCTCTTTTCGTTTACTTGTTTGCACTTAATACTTTACTTTTAGGTTTTTTTTGTACAAAAGCTCTTAAAATTTAGGTTCCAAAATAAAACTTGTGCCTCAAAAAAGTCAACAGGTCAATGCACAGAGGATTCGAGCAGGATTGACTGAACCACAAGTGAACGCAATCAGTGGATGGACTCGTCCGAAAGGTTGGTAAGATTTCTTTTCGACGGAACACTCAAACTGCACTGGCTAACTGCAGTAAAAAAATGTAGCGTTCCTACAAATTTTATAATGTGTTCCAATTGAAGAAATTAGTCTATCCTAGAAACTTGCATTGTAGTCAGGGGAAAATAGCTCAAAAAGGAGCTAACCCGGAATAAATTGCAAGTTGCAATTTGCAACAGATGCTTTTATGGCTGAAAGTTGCTCATTGGTACTATCTAAAGAACATATAATAAGTTCGCCTAAATCCGAGTACCGGAAAGGGGGTTTTGCCCCCCTTTAAACCCCAAATTGGCGGATTTTTACGTCTTTTTTCACGGTTTTCTTCAATTTGCAAAATCTTTACAAGAGTCTCCTTTTCCTCCTTGCTTATCATAGGCTGTGACTCAACATCGCTCATTTTTGGAATTGGCAAAATTGCCCCTTATAAATGACTTGTGACAGTTAATGAAGAGCTGCAAACATGTGGTGATGTATTTTGTGCCCCGAAGAAAACCCATTCGGATATTGAAAATGCAGGTAAATTGGCAATTCTTGAATTTTATGGAGGCAAAAAAGACGATACGTTAGAGCTTCTGCGATTTCGTCTCTTTAAAGGAAAGGTCGCTTCAACCAAGACTTTCGTCAAACGGAAAAATTACCACCCTTTTCACTGGCCGTCAAGTATCACTCTTAGCGAGCTTATTTTCAAATTCAGGAGTGGATGATGGGTACAAACGACCTGGATCTGGATGTCATCTCATGGGGATGGATCACCGACTGCAAAAAATGTCTACCTAGACTCACGGATAGGTCTCCCCCTCATCTGCTCCTTAAATTCTTTCATCAGTCGACCACTGTAAGTGTTGAAAACAATGTGACACCATGCATTGAAGCTGCAAAAAAATTGGTTTGCCATGTACTGACGCGACGTTTGTCGCGGTTGCCAAGACCACGGTTGATTCCTACTTGGTCAGTAAAGTGTACTTTTCTCCCCGGAAAAAGGAGGTAAATTGAGCATTCACGAATGCCAGGCCTCTTAAGGGGGGGGGGGGGGGGGGGGTAGCTGATCCAAATACGCAAAGTCAAAAAATGAACAAGACATTTGATGAGAAAAAAGTGAATTACTTCACAGTTTATGGAGAATTTGTGCTCTATTTATTCTGTATTGAGAGTCGGGTCGGGGGGGGGGGGGGGGGAGGGTCAAGGGGGACCTTGGTCCCTCCACACCTCCATTATATTCAATATAGAACCCTATAAAACGTATTTGGTGTCTAGAATACGGTTATTCCGCATTCGTTGCTGCGGAAGTCAAATTACTCGAGCAATCGCCGAAAAACGCGTTTTTTCCGCGAAATGAAAATCAGCTGTTTCCCGCCCTCCGGGTGACTGAAATTATGATCTGATTAAACCATCTTGTAGGAAATTTTACCTTCTATAAAATTAGTTGAGTCCAAATTTTGCGTAGGAGTGGTAATTTCGCCGCAAGTTGAGGAAAACCGTGAAAAAAGACGTAAAAATCCACCAATTTGGTATTTAAAGGGGGGCAAAACCCCCTTTCCCGTACTCGGATTTAGGCAAACTTTTCATATGTTCTTTAGATAGTACCAATGAGCAACTTCAGCCATAAAAGCTTCTGTTGCAATTTATTCCGGGTCAAACCCTATTTTCCCCTGACTATTGGGCTAGATCAAGTTTCGTTGGAATTGGGTAATATTGAATCTTGCGTGGAAAGTTCAACTGTTCAGCATGTTTAGCTCCTTGCTGGATAAGACCTAGCAGCTAAACCATGATAAATTAATAAATTGATCTGACAGAGAAAAATATGAAAATTGCTGATGATTTTACTATACAGGATGCACAGCAATAGGGCTTAAATTCACTCACAAAACTTCATGAGAACTCCAAATAAATACAAATGCTTTGCATTTTTTGGCAAAAGAAAGACCTTGAAACTGCCATAAAAATAAATCTACAAGGATAATAATAGTCTAACCAAAGTAGCATGCCTTACGGATGTTCATGATTAAAACATTGTAGACGCTCTTAATGCTCAACTCAAATCACGTGTAGAATGAGTTGGACACTTAAAATTTTAGGATAAAAGTGTTAAATAGCTTTAATTAATCAAGAAAAGGCCCATCAGTCTTTAATGTAAAAAATAAATTCAGCATTGAACATCATATCACTTGGAGTGAAGCGGCTATGGAAAAGATAACCTCATTGTTTCCTTCTCAATCTGTTTTGGTGGTCAACAGAGACTTACAAAAAATTTTCCCTTTTACAACGCAAAACCAGGATCACAAGTTTTGGTCAGAGAACGTAGGGAAATCCATGGAAACATAGGAACCTGAGGAACATTGAACAGCCAACATCTGAAGGTTTATTGTTGAAAATAAGCGGTGACTGCAGCGTGCAAACAGCTTGGGTAGGTCTAGGGTCTAGGCTTCCGATGGAGAGCACTAAAGTTAAAATCTCTTTCTACAGAATTAAAACTATCATGATTAATAGAATGAAGCGGGGGGAAAAATTGGTGAAAGCAGTCAACAAAATCTTTGGTAAATACAGAATGTTGAAAGCTGGGCGCCACCTCTGGAAGATATCACTTATCAGAGGGGAGGTGCTTGAAATCAAATTACCTTCAGGACTTGGTTTTTTCTGAAACTAAGCTCGTCTTCTGCGGTTGCATTAAAATCATGTTTCGCTATGGCTTCCATTGCGGAGAAAAAAAAAATTGATGGAAGAAAGTCACAGGACAAGAATGCTGTCCTTGAATGGTTGTAACAGTAAGGTTAGCCGAACGATGGTTGAGTCAGAACGGATATTTGAGAAACAATTTTAAATCAGACAAAAATAAAAGCATTCGAGATTAAGCCGGTCATATTTCACACTGGGGTGTGACACAATTAAGTTGAGTAACAATAATTACACGTAACTAATTGAGAAACACTATAATAATACCCGCGATTCACGGAAATCGAAAACGTCCGAGCGAGAAGTAAACACAACGAATCCGAGTTGCAACACCACCTACTTCGGACTTCGGAGAATTCCTCTCTTTTCCCCGCGTTCCCTGAATTCCCCTATTTTAGGCAATTCTCATCTCAAGTGCTTCAACTGGTCTCGTCAGTCTCTGAATTTGGGAATTATTTTATTTATCACTCCCAAAATAATCAAATGTCCGCACTCTTACGTACTAGGGGCTAAAATGGAGGCATTTGAAACTTTAAATTCGAGACAGCTGAAAAAATCTGAAGAATCTTCTTCACAGCCCGATGAGTTCGTTTGACATTCTGATCGCATCGTGTATTGCAAGGCTGCCGTTAACTTTTTTCTTTTTTCAAAATATCCGCGTTAAAATCCGCTCCAGGTCCGATTTTTTTCCCCTAGATCCGCGTGATTTTCTGAAAATTATTCGCTAACTATCCGTGAACATCCTCTAACTTCAAAAAGATCCGCGGTTTATCCTCGAAGTTGAGATAAGTCCACGGATTTCACCGTGGTGTAAGTATCATGGCCTTGGAGAAATAACGTGGCGTCAGAAACTACATTTGACTCATGCTTTATTACGGCTTTGAGGGTGAGGAGGTGCATTTTAAAATAAGCATCCTGCTGCCGCGGCTCTAGCTTGCAAACACTTGTTGAAGTTAAATAATGACATTTAATGAAGACATTGAGAACTGACAATGAGAGTAACGAGTTGAATTTTTCTAAAGGATTTCGGGCTTGTTCTCGTCTCACATATCTTAAGCCACACAGTATGGTATTTTGAAATGTCTTTGATTTTGAATCATCATTTATTTAGAATTTATTTTAGGAGGTACTCACCTAACGCAAGAAGGCATACTTATTCAACTGATGAACAGCCTTTTGAAATTTTCTAGCAGAAATTTTGCAGGGACAGAACTCATCAGTACCTAAACAGTATAGTGACTTTTTTTTTTTTTTTTTTTTTTTTTTTTTTAAATAAAATGGGCGTATTCAAATAATGAATGAAGGAGCGCAAGCTGTTGAAAGAATATTATCAATTTTTGCCAAAATTAGCTAAAACCATGGGCGCCGGCAGGGAGTGCATAATGGGGCAGCCCCCCCCCTCTCCTCCTGGAAGCTGGAAACTATTTTTCACTCAATTTTTGCTAAGGTTATTAGCCGTGAACAAGTAAAACTTTTAAAAAGCGGGGATTAGCTCCTCCTCTGACATTTGGGCTGCCCCCCCTCCTGCCCCATAAAAAATTGTTTGCCGGCTCCGAAATTCTACCTCTATCCAAAAATGGGGTTGGCGTCCCTAGAGGTACGTTTCATGAAACGCTCAGTTTCAAAATTGTCTTCCGTCTTCCCTTTCCCGCGTCAGCATTCAGCATCATACATCACTAGGGGGCTTCGCCCCCGCGCCGCTCCGCGGCGCAACCCCCGGAGGCGCTTCGCGCTAACATTGCGGCGCTGCGCGCCGTTAATAAAAATCAACAGGCAATGAGGCAAAGTTTGATAGTGGTATATATAAGTTGAGAAAACGGCACAGAAGGAGGGGGTGCGTAGGGGGTTGGATTCAAGGGTCCGGTGCGGCGCGCCGATCGGGCTGGCGGAGGAGGCTCTCCAGGCTTAGAGTCCCTTGATGGAAATATTGTATAGGGAGTACCGACACGACACTTCATGCATTTTGACAGGAGTCGATTTTGTCGACCGCGTGAACGCATTCGAAGGTTAAGTTCGACAGTGGACCAGTGGTGGACTGGCGGATTTGCCGGCATTCCGGTCCGTTCCCATACGTTCCTGTACGAATCGACTCCTTCGTGTGGAGCCTTCGATGTCGTCGACTCCTGCTCGACTCCGTGAGAGCCTAAAACCAACGACCAATCACAACTCGTTGAGCTCGTGTCGGTACTCCCTATACAATATTTCCATCAAGGGACTCTATCCAGGCTCTCTCATCTCCCGGCTCATTTACCCCCCGTCGCCACGTCTGTCAGCAATTATTAGTCACGGCACTTCCTGGCACACACAGAAATGGACAAAATCTGAGATTTTAGAGAACCCCGAAGTTAATTTGAAAGAATGTGTGAAAGAATTTGTGGAATGTGTGAAAGAATGTCCCTTAGATTTTTATACTATGTAAGGATAAGGAAAGGATATCTCCCTACGCGCAGGGATGCGAACCGGAGCTGGAACCGGAACCCGAGAACCCTACTTTTTGGCGGAACCGGAACCTGCATCTTCGGTCACGTCAGAACCGTAACCCGAACCGGAACCCGAATTCTAAGTCTGAGAACCGCAAATGGAACCGGTTCCACAGAGGTTCCTGAAACTCGATTCACTTTGAGCTCTTACATTCACTGAGATCCAAACTTGCCGTTTTACATGATTTTCATTTGTCACAAACCTTACTTTTTCAACAAGAATTTTGATAACATGCTTGGGATACATTTGGAAGTAAGTACTTTAGCCTGAACTTTATCTTCAAATTGCAAGAATCAAAACTTTTCTTAAGTTATTTTCTGGCGGAATGAAATAAAACAATAAATCTCATTCACTACGAAAGCCCTAAAGTTTTTGTGCTTGAAAGCAGTACACTGAGGAAAAATAAAGAAAAAAAAACGGGAATCGGAACCCGGTTCTGGAAACGGTTCTAGAACCGGAACCGGTTTCCCAATCTTGCTGGAATCGGAACCGGGACCGGTTCTAAATCTATCAGATGATTTGGAATCGGAACCGGGACCGGTTCTAAATTCAGGAACGTCGCTCTCCCAAAGTTTGCTCTATGATCCTATTGATAAAATGATAACTGCAGCTTTATTTTGTACTATAGTCAAACACATCATATTATTCGGCTAACAACAGGAAATTTTCAATGTTTTCGCAAACATTTATTCATTTCACTCGAAATTTGATCAAGAGGAAATGAAATGCAATGCTGTCAAAATATTACTTAAAATCAGTTTGACGAAAGGGCAAAGTAACTGCGCAGGGGCAGCAGAGCAGGGGTGGAGATAGACAATTTTGATTCGCGTGAGGTAGGCATGAGTCATCCTCTATTCCTCTCTGACTTCAGTGAATCCAGTTTTTGTAGATAAACGTATGCATTAGTGATAATGATGGCGCAGGTCAAACACCGCCCGTCTCTCTGGAACACTAGCTATTTTACTTACATTTAATTATACTTTTTTGTCGTGTATCCTATTATTATTTTCTTTACAAGTCAATTGCAGTCAATGGTGAGCTTTTCATTTTACGCTAATCAGCCTCTTATCACCCCGTGAGTTGTTTTGTTTATAACCTGTGTAGCAAGCTTGCAAACTTAGAGTCTACACAAAGTTTGTCTTACCATGAATTAAGACATCAATCATTTTGCTCTAAATCATTAGTTTCAATATCCTACGATATCCTTTGAATGTTTTACAAACAACTTCTTCTCTTTTAATCCTTGAAGTTTCCTTCCTCTCTGCATGTCACCCTCCATGTCACTTCAACAATTTTCTTTTTCACACAACTTTTTCTCAGTGTGGTAATCTTCGGGATCTGATCTGAGATTTAAATTCAAACTTGCCACAAGGTTCAATTATTGCTAAATGCTAATCTCCTCACCACAGTTAAAAGTTGGTTACACTATGTCAGCACCATGTTACACCGATCACTTATCAGCGATTAGTGTTTAAATTATTGCAAATTATCACTGCGAGGGGGCTCATGTTTCAGCAGCACTTGAAGTTTCTTCATAGTGCGATGATAATGATTTCCATTTAAAATGAAAGTTTTGAACCACCTTCATCTCAACTTTCACCTTCCTCTGTAACATAAGATTTAAACTTATCCAAGCGATTAAGCGTGATACAAGGCTGATTTTTTTACTGTAAACACGACGGAATGAGACGGACCATAACGAAACACTTCACTCTTTCATTGCGGTTAGCTAGCGCGGCAGGAGAGTTCAACTGGAACGAAATGGAACGGAACAAGCCAACTAGTTACTCTTTATAGTCGATCAACTGGTTGCGGTTATTTTGGACCAACCAAGAGTAACCAATTGTAACTTATTTTGTATAACTCCATTGAGTTTTTTTAATAAATTAAAACTTTAAGTTGGAAACAAGTTTTGTTTTGATTTGAAGGAATGAAAGTCGAAAATTCACCAAAGAAAACAGCTAAGCTGTGCCCACTCTTCTGAAACGAACTCAATCTAACTGATGAAAAAACAGCTGATTTTGGCCATACTGATTTTTTCTCAAGCTTCATATATTCTGTAAATTTTTCTGAAATATCCTCATGTTTTTATCATGGTTTCTTCGAAAACTGACTGCTGGGATCAAGACTCGTGCAATTTACCGTATCATTTTTTATTGATTTCAGTGCAAACAGTTGAACCAATATTTCAGCCGCCTTATGTGTACTGAAAACCACAACTTCAAATCATGGCTCACACACCCATCACCCATAAACCACATTATAACTATGCGGATGCCTTTTGGTGTACGTATGTTGTCTCCGTCGTTGCTGCAAGTATTGCCGAAGTTTGTAAGTATCATGTTGCCATATCTTGTTGTTTTTTTTTCCTCGTTCTTGTCAGAGTGTAGCAAAGTGACTGCACTTCTGGTCGACAAATGCATTTCTGGAGGAAAGAGTCAAGAACCCTCTTCATAAAAAGCAGGGTGCTCAGGACTGGGGAAAACCAGGAAAACCCGGAATTTATCACGGCATGGGGAAATTCAGGAGAAATGAGGGAAATCCTCTTGGACTGAAAGTGGCACCATTGCCTGTGAGGAGGTATGGTCAATTGACCAAAGAATCTGATTTTATTACATTGCCGAGCTAGATGGATAATCTGTCAAATAATATTTGCCCAACTCTGATTTGAACACGGGATGTACCCTCAAACTGACAAATGAGGAGGTCGGAAGAAGAGGGGCGTGATTGCACTCACGCCGTTTTTCGGGAGAACGGCTAAATCGATTCTACGTATCCTAGTTTACATGCGTACCAAATTTCATACCGATATCTCAAAAATTGAGGGAAATATAGCATTTTAAATCTTGGTTGGTAGCACTTGGTTGGTAGCAGTTTGAAATATTCAAAGCTGATTATCTCAAAACTCGATTTTTGCAATCACGCCTATCTTCCAGAGAACTCCTCAAATATTTTCAAATTTTGAGGCCATTTCCTGGGGCCAATTTCCTCTGATTCCCAAAAAAATTTCACTTTCCCAGAAATGTCCTCACGTTCATGCGATGCGCGGATCGCTAGATGGGGCACTCCATGCACTCCAATTAAGCACTGAACTCAAGCCAGCCCCGTTCTTTTACCCAGCCTTTTCCAACCTGTGGTCTGAAGCGGTCCATACCAGAATATGCAAAATATAAATTTTGGTTGGTGAGGACTTTGATAATGCAACATTCCTAGTTAATCAGATTGCATTACAAGTAATTTTTGACTGAACTTTTAATGAGTTTAGGAGGTAACTCTCAAAGATTAATAACTTTCAGAAATCTCCATCAAATTATGTTTGGAGATCAATCGATGAATTTCTGGGCAACTCAGAAAAAACGGTACTCACTTGTCTCCCTTTTTAATTTTTAATGTACGAATATGCATGGTAACTTATTTTTTTCTTAGTTGGTCCGCGACCTTACTGACCTCTCATTTATGTGGTCACAGACAACAACAGGTTGGGAAACATTGCTTTAAAAAATCTGCTGATCTCAGCCCCTTGACCATTCAAACTAATGATCAAGTAAGTACGAGTGTTTAAATAAGATACTCCTGTCAACTCTAAATGAGTTGGGTTTTTATAGGAAATCTCCTTTTTTTTAATAATATGTAATAATCGAGTAACCTATTTTCAAAAGAGACCTAATCTATGTTTACTTTAATTTCCACAGTAACTTATCCTCTTGATCTCACAAAGACACGATTGCAGATTCAGGGCGAAAAAGGAGCAAATTCAAAAACCAATGTGAGTGCTTCATGTCTTTAATATTTCTTTTCCTTCTGTTCATCTTCCAGCTTTAGCTTATAGGTCATTCCACAATAAATTTTGTATAGAAGGGATTCTTTGAACTGTATTCAAAGTGATTAGAACTGTATTCAAATTGATTATGATGATTCCAGGCTCGATTAGTTCAAATCGTAGACACCACGTAGCGATGCTCAAAATGTCAACAGTTTTTGGATAAAATTGACGGATTTACTCTACAAGCACAAATTTTAGGATCGTCAGCACCTGTGAGCATACTGAAAATTACAAGCTGAACCACTCAAAAATAAAGCCGGAAATTATGGAATACAACAATTCCCATAAGCCTCAGTGAGTGCGAGTGAGGTAGATAGATATACTATCATTCACACTCACTCTCAATCTTTAAGCTTATGGCGAAATGAATTTCATAAATTACGGCTTTAATTCTAGACCAATTTTGCTTGTTTTGGGCTCAAAAATCCCCTACAAAAATTTCCCAGGTGTTGATGTTCTTGGATTTTTGCGTTTTTTCTTTGTTTTCAATTTAAATTGCTAAAAACACGACTTTTCTCAAAAGCGACCTGTGGTGTTATTTATCGGTTTGAAATGTGGAAAAGTTTCGCCTGGAATCATCGTAACTGTGAGGGATCACACATTTGTTACAAGAAACTTCAAAATGTAATTTTCTCTGGAAAATTTCAGGAAATTTGCAAATATTGAAATGAGGCGTTATCCATGCAATGAGGCACTCTTTGCTTACAAAAAATTCAAAATTAGTAAATTGTGGGCTTAGAAAGGTACATTTCTCAACCTTTTCTTCTTATAAGGAAGGTTGAAAAAATGACCAAATCTTATCATTGCCTGTATGTTAACAATTTTAAGTTCTTTGTGAGGGTTTAAAGAACCCTTTACACTTTTAATGCTCTATAAAAACCTAAAATGTGTACCTTTTAGGCGATGGTAAGATTTAGTCATTTTCTCAACCTTCTTTACAGGAAAGAGAAAGTTGAGAAAAGTACCTTTTTAAGGCCATATAGTAAGTTGAGTTTTTTGTAAGCAAAGAGTGTCTCATTTAAATATTTGCTAATTTCCTATTTTCTAGAGAAAATGACATTTTGACGTTTCTTGAAACAAATGTATGATTCCTCACAGTTAATCACTTTGATTACAGTTCAAAAAATTGCTTCACGTGGAGTTCATTTCATATTTATGTGAACCATTAGTCATATTTTTTGATATCATAGTACGTGGTAAATATCATTCACACGAAGGTGACAAATATAAATTACATAAGTGATTTAATCTAATAAAGTTCCCCCATTATTTTTATTTTTTAATCTGTGATGAGTTGCTTTGTAAATTTCTTGAACTCATCCTTACTCTCCTTTTTTTGCCAATTTTTTTTTCTCATTCTATTGTTTTCTTTCATGTAGTTTTTCTCGCAATCATTAAACGTGTTATGACAATGGCATTTGGTAAACAGAAGACACACACGCACACCATCCATCGTCGAATAACTCTGCAGTTGTTTGACCAACGGAACGACGACTCAGCACGTAACAGTTGGCTCACCTGCCGATTATGGTGGATTACGGCTCATTGATTGCTTGTTTGATCAATCCTGTTTGGTCTAGTACAAAGCTTAAACGGTTTGAACAGTTACGAAGGCCCCACTGAAGTCCGTCGTTCTCGATGAAAGACCTGCCCAAGAGCCAGGCCAGCAGCTGGGGCGACAGACGGATCTATCCATCTTTCTTTTTTTCAGCCCACTAAAACTTCTCTTTTTCTTCCATATTCAGGGACTACCATATCGCGGCATGATCAAGACAGCGTTGGGTATAATGAAAGAAGAAGGTGTGAAAAAATTATGGCAAGGAGTAACACCTGCAATTTATCGCCATGTCATTTACTCAGGGATTCGAATTGTTACGTATCAAAACATGCGAGATAAAGTATTCAAGAAAGATAAAAATGGAGCATTTCCTATTTGGTAAGGCATTATGAGACATTCTTTTTCCTCTGGGAAAATCATCTCAAGAAACCTAGCAAGGTAGAGCTCGTTTCAGAAGTGTAGGTGCACCTGAACCATAATCTTTGACAAATCTTCAACTTTAATTCCTTCGAATCAAGAATGAACTTGCCTCTGACTTCATTATTTTGCTTTTAAAGTGTTTCTCTTTGAAAAGTGATCTCTCAAATTGATTTTCATTCATTTTCATTGAGTAATATCACAAATAATATTAAAAATTCCAAGGATTAGCGATCTAGGTGTGCTTACACCTCTGAAACTAGCACCAGTTTTGATTTCTGCTCTCATGATAATGAAGACAAATTAGAACAAAATCCCTAAAACCTCTTCTTAGAAAGTTGAAAACAACTCTTTTTGCCAAATTTGAATGCGTACCGACTAATTGTTGAAGAAGTTTGATCCATGATAGACGGACAGATGGAGAGTCGTGTTTTAGGATGCGGTTATTTGAGTTCTAGGGGTCATGAAATTCCAAGAAATGAAGCAAGCTTAATTTTCAAAGTTTTCATGATCACGATACCTACTCTATCTTATGGAGAGTGAGAAAGTAAAAATAAGAGACATGGTTTTAAGGTGTACAAATAGACCTGCAGATTTTGTAAATGGACCACTCAATTGGCCTCAGCATTTTTAAAAACAAGTAACTTCCTAGCGAGCCAAATCTACCCTCCATTAACTTCCTTAAGGTACCAAACGGGTAAGGTTTTACCCTGTACGGAACAGATATTGTCGTCTATCTGACACAATCCGTTAATATATTTTCCTTTGTTCTTCATGAGTCATAGAATCACAGAAAAATATGAATTGAAGTAATTGAATGATTGATCACGGTTGAAAGTATGAAACTCAGTTTACAAATTTTGAAACGTTGGATTCGCCTTACGCCTATGCGTCAGATGGACGATCATATTCGGCCTGGACAGTCTTAAGAATCAAGACTTGCTCACAGAAACTTTTTCAGGGTCAACTGTTGATAGTTAGGGGGGCACAGCTTCTCTGAACTCTCTGTATTTTCTGTATAACTATTTGTATTCCATGCTCTGTATGTTTTTTGTTGACTTATTTACAGGAAATCTGCTATTGGAGGAGTAACATCAGGTGCAATCGCTCAGTTCATTGCTAGTCCAGCAGATCTAGTCAAAGTTCAAATCCAAATGGAAGGGAAAAGAAGACTGATGGGGAAACCCCCACGGTATTTATTAACTTAATTATTTGTTTATTTATCAAAGATAGTTGAAAAAAAAGAAATTATTGAGCATTTGTCCTTGTGTGCTCTAGATAGTGCCCAACCTGAGAATTTTGGTTTGCCGTATCTCTTTTTTTCCTATCCTTTTTTGAGAATACTTTTGGATATCTTCCTATCCCTGTTCCTCCTTTTTTTATCCAGTCAAGTCGTTTTCTGTGAAACACCAGCATAATGAACCGTTGCCTTCAGCGTTCGTATACCAGAGCTGGGCAAACAGGGTAGCTCTCAAATACCGAAAGTACCAGTACTTGGGATTCGTAACATTTTTGGACCGTATTTCAATGGTAATTAAAGTGAACTTTTAACAAATGAAGAATCATGACTGTTAAATTTAATTATTCAAGACTAAGGGTCACCCTTGATTCCTTAAAAATCCACTCTGATTACTTTTGAAATACAATTCAAGAAATTTGCGAAGCCCAAGCACTGGTACTCGTGGTACTTGAGTACAACCCTGTTTTCCCAACTCTGTCCTATACTAATAGTGCTTTTTGAGTTTCAAAAATTGGCGCTGCTTCAGTGTCGTAGCCATGAATTCGAAATTTGAGGGGGTCCGAAAATAAAAATTTGGTAAAATTTCTCTGAAAACGCAAAAAATTTCCTTTTGTCAGGAAAAATGTTGGTGTCAAGGGGGATCCAGACCTTGTCCATGCCACTGTACTGCTTCATTTTATTGTAAACTATTAGGAACAACAAACAATCCCTCAAAAAACAAATTTCCTGAATTTTGGTAGAAGCTTAAAGTTTGCATCTGTTTTTTAACATCCGACTAAAATGTCTTGAAATTGAAATTTCACGTTTCAAATAATTTCTAGCTTCAATTTTGCAATTTTCTCATATAATAGGAGATCTAAAAAGATCTCTTGTTCAATTTCAGAATATTAGGATACAACTGAGGGGTACAGCAAAATAAACTGAAGAATACACTTAGTTAGCTCTGTAGATGTGTGCCGTCGATCAACTTAATATACTTGTTTTTTATTATTTTCAGAGTAAATAGTACTGCTCATGCATTCCAAAAAATTTTAAGCGAAGGAGGTGTTCGAGGATTATGGAAAGGATCTATACCAAATGTACAAAGGGCAGCTTTGGTTAACCTTGGGGATCTAACTACTTATGATACAGCCAAAAGACATATACTTCAAAAGACAGGGCTACCCGACAGTCATGCGATTCATATAATGGCCAGGTAGAAACTTTTTACTCTCATTACTGTTTTTTATGGTAGTGAAATTATCTTTGAAAACCAAGTGTTAAATGGGGCTCTCGCTTACCTTTTTTATGTATTATGGCCTAATTATTTTCTATGTTTTTGTTATTTTTCTTTATCTTCTGCATTTTTTGTTCTATATTTTCTATATTATTATGTATTATCCTCTTTTTATTTATATAGTTTGTGACTGAATAGTTAATGCTTGAGTAAAAACCAGCGTTATTGATGATGAGTTTACTAAAAAAATCACAAAATTCACTCACAGACTCACAAAATGACTTTAAAGTTCAAGGTGTAATGATGGAGCTACGCAGGTATCATGAGAGATTCCTATCTAATTTGAGACTTTACTCTGTGGGTTTCTATAGAGAGAGTGACAAATTAGATAGGAATCCCTCAAGACACCTGCATTGCTCCACCATTTGAGAGCAAAGATGGCAGAGCTATGCAGGTATCATAGAAGCACGAGAAATGGGAAATAAGCCAAGAAGGGGATAAAAAAACCCGAAACGTTTCGATTTTTCTCATTATCTTCATAAAATCAGGTATAAAAAAAATAAAAAAAAAAATTGTGAGTCTGACCCTAGTCGCATTGGAGCGAAGACTGGTAATGAAGGCTACGCGACAAGGTTAGGAACTGATAACAGAGTGACTTGAAAGAGAGAGGCAACCTGTCTGGTGTCATCAATATGCGCCGGGAAAACTTGGTGATATGCAACACTCAAATGTTTTACATCCGTAAGGATATTGCATACCTCATCTCTGTTCTTAATTCCATGAATCATTTCGCATAAAAGCCTTGCATAGTCATCTCTTTCATGAACTAACACTTTTACATTTTCAAAATCAAAAAATTGTGGCCATGATTATCTTCTTGGCTTAGTTCTCATTTCTGTCTCGTTCTTTTAGTTGTTTGGCCAATTTAGTTTTCAATATATTCTTGTATCATAGAGGCTTCCTATCTAATTTGTTTCTCTCGCTGTAGGAACACACAGAGGAAAACATTAAATTAGATAGGAATCTCCCATAGTCCCTGCGGAGCTCTGTCGTTAAGCTGTTTTATTGACTGAGTGAATTTCATGATTTTTTTTTAGCATATTCATCGTCATTTTCTCTGGTTTTTACGCAAGAATTATCTATTCAATCGCTTACAGCAAAAGTTAGCAAGTGCCCCATTCTGCTTTTATGGTCAGCGTTACCTATTCTCCTTGTAAATGAAGTAAATGGTTTTGTAAACAACAGAAAATGCCGGTGAAACATTTAGAAAGTTATTTGGGGGGGGGGGGGGGGTGGCTTGCCTTTGGAAAATGAAATTTGTAGCATTGCAGGAAGCATTTTTGGGCCATGTTCTGTTGAAAAATAGCCAACATCAAGGGCCTCTGGGGGAGGGGGGCGAGTGCCCCTCCGGGTAGGGGAAAAATAAAGCCGAAGAGAATGGATTCCCAAGTTTTAGTTTTCCTCTCCACCTTTGTTTGTTACCTGTATCGAACTTCTCTTAGAATTTTGTGAAAATAAAGTACGAATAAATAAGCTGCTTTTTTTAACATTTTTTCATAGTGCTTGTGCTGGTCTTGTTGCGGCAACAATGGGAACTCCAGCAGATGTTGTCAAAACTCGAATAATGAATCAGCCAACGGATGTACATGGAAAGTAAGTGAAAACTTTTTGTGATCTCTGGTTAAAAACTTGTGAAAGTTATGTGATTGAAAACATAGTAAAATCTTGTACTTACATTTCTCGTTTCAACATTTTTTCAATAATAACGTTCATTTTTCCGAGTCCTATCCAAACTTCCGCAAGAAAAAGTATAAAAAAATTGCGATATTATGTTTTCCAACGTTTATTATGTGTTTCAGATACTGCGTTGGTAAAATGGGTTTGCTCTCAAAGAAAAAGCTGAAGGAACGAGTAAACGCGGCACATTTAATTTGAATGCAAAGTGATAGAAGAGCTCGCACATGTGAGAAAATAAAAATAAATGAAAATAAAATAATATAAATGATTGTCCAGCTATTTGGAAATTCATTTATTTTAAGATTTACTTGTCAAATGCTGTTTTGAAACTGATTAATTCCTGCTGACTAAATGGCTTTTCATTATTTCTGTTCTGTTCCAGTGGTGTTTTGTACAAATCATCATTTGACTGCCTGATGAAAACAATTGAACACGAGGGTATTTTTGCTTTATACAAAGGGTTTCTGCCTGTTTGGATTCGCATGGCTCCATGGTCTCTCACTTTTTGGCTTTCTTTCGAACACATACGACATAGTCTCGGTGCAACAGGATTCTAATTTGCACTGCTATTCCGTCTTACTCAGAGTTTTTTTAACTTTTTCACTGCTGGTGGTAAAAATAATTCTTCATGTCTTGCACTCTTCATAGTTTTCTGATGCGATAAGCACAGCGTGGCAACTGGAAAAATAACCAATTTTTTTTAATATTTTCAGAATCAGGAGGGTGATCACTGATCACTGAGGATCGAATTGCAATGGTTATTATGATTGGATTAAATTTTGATCCAATACGTTAAATCAAAGTGATTGTCAAAAATCATTTTTTGAATAACTATGAATAATTAATTAAAATTATTCGTATTATTCTCATGTTATTCCTATTAGAAAATCGGAGTTTTGACACTACCAGTCATTCATCTTATGACTACTTATGAAACTATGGTTTCTGTTTTTGTCGTAACACGCCGGAGTTTTGCGCTGTAGCGAGCCCGTTTGATTTAACGTATTTGATCAACATTTATTCCAATTACGATTTTGATCAATATTTGTTCTGATTATGATAACCATTACGATTCGATCCTCCGCTATCGACCCTCAGCTCTGCTCTGCAGGGGAGAAATGTTCACTGGACATTTCAGCAGTGAAAACCTTAAAAGCTCATTTCCAAGTAATCGAAAAACCAAGAAAGTGAATCTTGATGATCAGAATCATTTTTGTTTTCTTGTATTTCAATCATGTTTGTTGATTTAGTATTTTTCCCTAGTGTGGTTGGTAGCTCTTAATGTAGAATTCATCACAATCTTCTATGGAAATGAAGGGGACGAAGAATCCAAAATTAAAAACATCTAAAAATTAGAGAGAACAACATCGAGGTTTAGGCAATTAGTCATTTGTCAAAGACTGTGTTTCTCAAGAGAGCAAAAAGTGCTCTGATGTTTGAATTTAAGATAATGTGGATGGCTCTTAAAAACTCACAATGGGGCTCCTGCTTACTTTGCTGCATGCAATCTAATAGTTGGTTCTTGCGTTAAAACCAGCAAAAATGACAAATATACTAAAAAGTCATAAAACTCACCCATAGATTCACAAAATAACTTTAAAGTTCTAGGCGTTGCGGCAGAGCTACGCAGGTACCGTAGGAGATTCCTATCTAATTTGAGACTTTCCTCTGTGTGTTGCTATAGAGGGACGAATTAGACAGGAATCCCTTGTAACATTTGCGTCGCTCCTTCATTTAAGAGCAAAGATGGCAGAGCTCAGGGGAAAACTGGCCCAGGGCGGGTGAGCAGGCATTCCTGCCTAATTTTACTCAGTCGAACTTACAGGGGGCCCCTAAATTTTCCGACAATGTAAATGAAAAGGGGAAAAATAAATGGGAGGGGCTAAAAATAAAAGAGAGAAGTAAAAATAGGGAGGTAATATGGTCTGTATCAGAAGGAATGGATACCTTTATTGGTAAGTAGTATCCCCCAATTATTTTTTTTGTAAAAGAAATATATCTTGGACCCTCCCTCCATGGCGTTGAGGGCCCCACAGTGAGCTAACCCACCTAGGAAATTTAGAGCCAGTTTACCTCAGGTGGAGCTATGAAGGTATCATAGCAGATTCCTTTGTCATTTGTCTGTCTCTCTATAGAAACACACAAAAGAAAGCTTCAAATTAGATAGGAATCTCCTACCGTATCACACCTTAAATTTTAAGTCGTTTTGTGAGTCTATGAGTGATTTTAATGTCCTCTTTGAAATTTTTGTTAGTTTAGTTAAAAATTAACTATTCAATTGCCAAAAAAAAAAAAATATGTATTGAAAAAGTTAGTGAGAGGCCCATTGGAAACATTAATTTTGTTTTTCACCTGTAACATTTTGGTTATCGATAGATGTCATTTAGGCTGTCTTCAAAATCTAAAGGGGAGGAAAACATTCCGACAAAAACCAGTCCTCGTTGAACGATAAACCATGTCCAGCTGTGAAATCTGTTTTCCATATATTTTGTCTCTCCTCTTGCATAGGGTCAATGAGTCATATTTTCAAATTTTTACAGTTTGAGTTCTGCGTTTACAGCGTTCGCCTTTGTTTCCATTTATCTTTCTTTCTGATTATTTATTAATCTTAATGTTGACTTTTGGATCATTGCCCCCTCTTATAGTGGCAATTCTTCATACCAAAGACTCAATTTGTCTCAGTACTGTTCTATCTATATCATTTGTAAGTGGTGGCATCGCCAACAATTTGGCAGCACGGCATGCTATCCATTTAAACTCATATAAAAGGTCGATTTCAAGGGATGCACAGTGCACAAGGAGCATTCGATACATTTAATGAGTTTAATTTGATGAGTCGTATTGTTGCCAGATGGCACGCCACGCCACTGACTGTCAGTCAACCAAAAAAAGAACAAAAGAATGGACTTACTACTTCTCAGGAATTTATTGATTCCAAAGTAGCAAGAAGGATTTTAAATGTATTTGTTGTTGTTTTAACAATTTTAGTTTTGTTTTATCTGTATTTCAGCAGTTAGATAATCAATCTAACGGAAATTATTTTTCACTTTAGAATACTAATGATGCAACTTCAGGTATACTCATATGTATTGGTACTATGAGCCCAAAAAATGGGCCCATTGTAGACTCTTGAAAGACCCCAAGAAGCCGTACCGTTGGGAACGATCCGAACATTCCAATGCTCTGTTAAAGAAATGTGAGGTTAGATCAGACATTTTTAGGTATAACCCTAAGCCTGTCTGTCCCAGAGACAATATGTAATAGAGACCATCGACAACCCATCTTATCCATAGTAGCAACTTTTTATTTCGGGGACTCAATAAAACAACGTCCAACAGGACCATATGTTGACTGATGAGCAGGGGTGTTTAGGTTTTTGCCTAATGAGAGCAACAAACTCCATGAGTGAATGTATAAGTATATTTTATTATCAAGTTTGGGCGAAGATTGTATTGTATGTGAAATTTGGTGCATGGAACATTACAAACGTTATAGTATGTATCAAAAATCATTCAAAAATTCACTAACATTGCAGTAAGCTTTACTTAACGCAAGTGTTTTCGCTCTTCTAGAAAATGTGAGCTTACAATCTATTTCCTTGATGGAGTTGGGCAATTTATTAAACAGTTTTGCAGCTAATTCACAGGTTGCCCCACTATAAGATTTGAGGTTTGGAACTTTTCGGGGGTCATCAAACGCCAAAGTCAACAAAACCTCTTCTAGCCAATCAGGAGTGTTGTTTATTGTTGTCTCTCACTGTTGAGTTACTCTTTTCGCCCCCACCTCGTGAAATGGGTGCAAATTCCGAGGTTCGGGTACAGCATTGATGCCATCCGTTGTTGCCAAATAAACAGCTCGGGTGAGATGATAAAATGCAGTATCGTTGGTAAGGGTGAAAATTTTCACCCGACACTGTAAATAAAATTCGCTTTATGGTCCAACAGATGGTGCTCCGTACGTTAGTCTGTTGAGTCCGTGCAAAAGAAAGTCCGCCACCGCTTGCTCGGCTAGTGCGTTCTCTAATATATACTGTCTCTGGTTATAGTAAGATGGATCAGAGTTCGTCCAGGAGGAAGTTGAGACCTTTTACTTCTGTGATTGGTCGGTTTTTTTTTTCTTTTTTTAAGTCTCTTTGTTTGATGAGTATTTCTTGGCCTTGAATTTCTCCTTACCCTCAACGTTTTGAAAACCTTTCGGACCTTCTCTCTCGTGAAAATTGTTATGTTTTAGTTGTATCATTACTTTTCTCCAGTGATAACATTATTTCCTTTGTTATTTTTTTGTCTTGTTCAGCCATTGAAAAATGTTTCTCAGTAGTTGGCAGATGATCGTTGGCTGTTTTCTTTCAAAAATTAAAACAAGTGTACTTTTTTTTTAAGTTAAAGAAATCTTTTTCAAAGAGAAAGAATTCAAAATAAATTGCGATCCTTGCAATGAGAAACATGAGAGGGAATGAGCGTATTTGATTAAACAATTCCTAATCGTGGTTAAGTTTCCGTGAATCTTTGGAGTCCAGTTGTTATCTGTGGTGGGAAAGCTTAAAAATTGGATTCCGAAACAATTAATCAAAAGCTGTATTTTTTCATCCATTCACAGCTCACAGAATTTTTGTATCGAGTCCTAAGGATGACTGCGAACGCTTGCGAAGGAACAACACAAAGAAATTATTTGTTTTGCTGATTGGGTTGTTTTGGGTGTAATGCATGGAAAAAATCGTGTTCGGGCTCAATTTTCTATGAAGTTTTTTTTGGTTAAATTTGAGACTCAAGACTGAAACTTTTGCAGCAAATGAATGACAACCGCTAACACATGCTCACAGTGGTTTGCTTGGTTCAAATTGCTTCATAAGATTCCATATTAACAAGTTTAAGCATAGAAAAAGACGTCTAAATGGCAAGTATTTGTTTCCTCTTTTTTCCCATTCAAGACTCGCTTTGTACTTACATGTGCAGAAAACCAGATGCAGATGGAAGCAGCTTGGTGGTACAGGGTAAATTAATGGTTGGTCCATAAGTTTTTATGATTTAGGACCCTGTGGATCAGGAGCCGTAGGTTAAGTGCCCCTCTGCCCCCTTTTACCAGTAATATGGTTTTATTCAAACAGTAGCTCATTAGTGGCTGAAAGGACATGGCATGTCTCTTATGGTGCTTGGATCATGGTCAAGTTGTACTTTTTTTTGGAGGATTGGAATCAAGGATCACACCTGTTCAACTTAATAATTTTAGACATAGGGTCATCCTTGATTCGTTAAAAATCCACTCTGATTACGGTTGAAGTACGATTAAAAAAATTTACGAATCCCTGGCAAGTTGCTCTGTACTCATGGTACTTTAGTACTACCCCATTCGCCCAACTCTGCTTTCAATCTTTAAGTAATTGCGGCAAAGCTTGACAAAAAAGTTTTTTTGGTTCCGTGAAAACTTTTGCCTAGAAAGGTCTTTAGTTTCGATTTCTGCTGAAAAAAAAAAAAAATACAACTTGACTCTGGTCTACGCGTCGTAAGAAACATGCCTCGTCCTTTGCACTAGGTAAATGCTCAGGACTCACCCTAAAGTATAAGCGTAGGGAATTCATCCTTTTGAGGCAGCTCGCCTTTACTGGGACACACCACTTTTTCATTGTAGAAGGACATCAGTGCTAAGTTGTGGGGGAGTTTTGTGATTAAGTAACGACAGATGTTTTCTGTTTATAGTCTCAGTAACTTTTCTGCAAAAATTCAAATTTAGTTAAATTCTGGATCAGCATTGCCATTTGTTACGTAAATAATTAGTAACAATAGTTAGAGCATTGATTCATAGTTTATTTAACCAATATTTGATAATAATGACTTGCACAAGTAAGATTATATAGCTCTATTAATTTTAGCTATCGAGAGAGGAGAGCCTTGTTGGGTTCCTTTTTGATCTGATACGACAGATTGATCATTTTCACATAGGGGTTGCTATAGAGAGGCTATTCTGAAAACATATGATGAAATAAGGTGGAAAAGTGCTTGACACCATTTGAGGTGAATTTTCGATGTTGCTTGTGGTTTATAGACTTTAATAATCGGAAAACCACGTACAGAACGCTTTACAGTTGGCAATGCTGCGATCCTAATAAAAATTGGGTCTTGATCGATTTTAGATCCAGCTGAATCCAATGTCTTTAATGATGTGATTCAAACCTGAGGTCAATCAGGATTCGCCCATACAGTTAGATTGATTTCAGTAGTTGAATCTGAACTGAATGCTGGCTGAATCCTAGTCAAACTCGGATTTAAATATTTTCATAAAACCATCTTGGGTTCACAATGGAATTAGGATCTGAATAGGACTTTGTTTTAGCAAATCTAGTGTATATCTATACAAGTATTCCAACAAATTGAATGCAAATATGAAAATTTAATTTTTTTCAAGTTAATAATAAAATTTAAATTAAAAGTCAAAAACCTTAAATATGTCAGAAAAAGACCCTTTAGAGCTTGTCTTTTGGTGAATCTTCAGCATTTAGTGCCAGTTTTTACCACCAGAGAGTTATTGTTCGAATAATGTCAAAGTACAGACCAAAAGTAATTTATTGATTTTTCGGAAAACGAAGGATCAGATACTGGATAATCATCTGAAAAATGTCTCTGCAAACATCTCGTCAATGACTTAAATGATAAGGCTGAAAATTTCAATGAGTGGAATATTACATTTTGTTGCTAGAATCTATCAAAACTTCAACATTTTCGAAACACTTTGTTTCAATCGTACAATTGAAACGATCTAAATTTTGATCAAACGCACAGGGGTACTCTAACTCATTTTATCATAAGCTTCCGCTTAAATTATATGAGTAGACTTAATAGTATTAAATAATACAGGGTATAGGATCTTTCGGTCAGATTGATAAGAAGCATGTATTTGTTCAAAAACAGTACAGTTTCACCATCAGCATTTTTTCAAAAGGACATAGGGGTGTCCTTTTGCGACCAATAAATTCCAATAGCATCAGATGTCATTTGCCAACTTACGTGAAACAACAATTTGAATGCTTTCTCTAAGATGTTATCATTGTTTTAGCTTCTTTATTATTATATTTTTAGAATTCCTGTCAGTATTACAATTCTTTTTGTGAGTCAAGCACTCTCAAGATTTAATCCCATTAAATGTTATATTTTCTCTCGGCAAGAGGTTTAATTTTAATAAAAGCCTATCAACTGTTAATTATAATATTCTGTCATGTAAACCCCACTACTCTTTTCTGTGGGAGTAGATGTCTTTATAAAAGTTGTTTAGTAATGTTACCGTACTTTATTATTTGTGACCCACCAAGGGAAACGGAACCTAATCTTCAACGGAACAAAAATTTAGATTATGCTGCTGGAAGGAGGTTATATTTGTTATTTTAAAGGCAAGAACACCAGAAAATATGACAAATTGACCAAGTTACGACCTTTTTAAATTCGGCAATCTGCACACAATAATTCAAAAATTAATAAAAAAAAAAAAAAAAAAAAAAAAAAAAAAAAAAAAAAAAAATTAACTTCATTATTATTAATTATTTAAAAAGGTTTTGGTTTTAAAAAATTTTATAAAAGGTTTTTGTCGAAAAAAAATTGCAATTTTTGACCCAGTTCGCAAAATATTGCTCACCTGAAAGTCTTGTCCCGTGGCGAGAAGGGCCATTTTTCTAGTGAACAATTGAAATTTCCCAATTTTTTTTTTTTCAATTTATGATTTGAGATCTATTCTCTGTATTTTACCTCCAGTTTTTTTTTTTTTTTTTTTCAGTCAGTCATCCTTTTACATGAACTTGTCCTATAGCTTGTCCCAGAAAAGATTGGATTTGAAACTTCTATGGTTTTCATAAAACATCAGCCTCCATCCTCAAATAGGGCAACCTGATTGGTTAAGGAGCAGTAAGAAGCTGACATTTTCATTCAAACCAACTGTTTTCATATCTAATCATTCTAGGGACAGCCTATAGGACTGCAAGCTATCATTTATTTAAGACATTGGTCCCTCTTTCTTACGTGTATTGAGTCTTTACTCTTCCGTTATCGCTATTATTACTGTAATTTCTTGTAAAATTATAATTAAACGTTGATGGACCTCAGAATTGAAAGAATATATTACAAAGGTTTCCAGGTTAAAGAATTTGTAGCATTTCTTGACATATTTCTAATAATCGATTCTACATCTTTTAACGGCCCTTCTTAGCGAATTGCTGAGATAAAGTCTTGTAACATGAGAGCAGATTGTAGAAAATCAATTTTTTTATGCATTTCTTGAAGAACAATTTCAATAGATTGCATAACCTACATGAAGCAATCTCATTTAAGTAGACAGCCAGTTTGCAAGTGATGGTGGAATGTTATTTTGGTGGGGTATTGTGCCTTAAGATTTAAAAGTATGCATCAACTCTTCAAACAAAGAATTTTGCTCGTTGCGATTGCAAATAGTTTGAATTGATTTTACGATCTTTAAGTTCTTTTGGAGTGAAAATTTTACTTGTTTTGTCTTGTGTGTTTTCATTTGACCTGTATTTAATTGATATGTCTTACAGTCATGTGATGGCTCGCTCTGCTATCCTTTTCTAACATCTTTGTTCAAATGGCCAAAGAGAGAGAGAGAGAGAAAGACAGATCCCTGTATCTGCTTATGAACTAAGAATTAAAAGACACTTCAAATGTACAAGCAAAAAAGAATAATCTCATCCCCTTTCTCCTTGATTTAACCCTTTTGTGCAAAACATTCCCATTTTATACTTTCATTGGTTGAATGTTGATTTTTAATGTTGGTTTCTCTTAAGATTACATCATTCTCCTATTTTTTTTTTAAATCTTATCTCCCTCTCTTCTCTTGATTGGCTATACAGGGTGTCAATTAAAAAAGGAGCCAGGCTTAATATCTCGAAAACGGCTCCGAATTTCGAAAAACGCTGAAACACGTGTTCGATTATTTCGAGGGGGGCATCTTTTGAGGGGGTCCCCAATTTCGGGGCCCCCCTCTGGGGGATCCCAGGGGGGTCAAGTCCCATATTTCAAATGGGGACCCCCTTTTTTATTTGATTATCGGAAAGAGGAAAAAATTCTAAGACTTTTGGCGCAAACCGAAAGTCGATATCGTTTTTCGTGTTCGATATATCGAAGGTCAAAGTTCGATATGGACCCATCTTCAGAGATTCGTAACTTTCCTTTAAATAGTCCAAATTTCAAAAACTTTGGGTCTAAAATGCTCTACAGAGTACGCACTTTTCAGATAAGCATTCAATTTTAACAGAAATTTAGTCAAAATTTGGTTTTAAAGCCCCCAAACATTTTTAACGTTTTTGGCCCCCACGGGGGGCTATCAGAAAAATTCCGAGCGACGACCCCTATCGAGTGATACATCAATCGAAAAGGCGTAACAAACTGAGCATTTTGGCGCAAACCGGAGGTCCATATCGTTTTTCATATTCGAGATATCGAATGTCAAATGTCGATTTACAGAATGCGATATCTCGAATATGAAAAACGATATGGACCTCCGGTTTGCGCCAAAATGCTCAGTTTGTTACGCCTTTTCGATTGATGTATCACTCGATAGGGGTCGTCGCTCGGAATTTTTCTGATAGCCCCCCGTGGGGGCCAAAAACGTTAAAAATGTTTGGGGGCTTTAAAACCAAATTTTGACTAAATTTCTGTTAAAATTGAATGCTTATCTGAAAAGTGCGTATTCTGTAGAGCATTTTAGACCCAACGTTTTTGAAATTTGGACTATTTAAAGGAAAGTTACGAATCTCTGAAGATGGGTCCATATCGAACTTTGACCTTCGATATATCGAACACGAAAAACGATATCGACTTTCGGTTTGCGCCAAAAGTCTTAGAATTTTTTCCTCTTTCCGATAATCAAATAAAAAATGGGGGTCCCCATTTGAAATATGGGACTTGACCCCCCTGGGGTCCCCGAAATTGGGGACCCCCTCAAAAGATGCCCCCCTCGAAATAATCGAACACGTGTTTCAGCGTTTTTCGAAATTCGGAGCCGTTTTCGAGATATTAAGCCTGGCTCCTTTTTTAATTGACACCCTGTACACTGGTAGGTCATAAAAAAGGGGGAATTATCGCAAATGAATTTCTCTTCGTAAAATACTGTATATACCTACTTATTAAACTGATCTCTCTTTCTCAATCTTCTTAAGGTGATTCCAGGCGAAACTTTTTTCAGATTTTAATCCGATGGATAGGGCCACCAGTCGCTTTTTGGAAAAGTCGTATTTTCGGTGTTTTAAATTGAAACAAATGAAAAAACACAAAATCTAATAATGTCAGCACCTGCAAAATTTTGTATGGATTTTTTGAGCCCAGCACGAGCAAAATTGGTTGAGAATTAAAGCCATAAATTATGAAACTCATTTTGTCATAAGCTTAGTGAGTGAGAGTGAGTTTGAGGGATAATATGTCTATCTACCTCTCTCGCACTCATTAAGGTGTATGGGAATTTTTGTAATTCATAATTTCTGGCTTTATTTTCGAGTATTTTAGCTTGAAACTTTCAGGCTATCTTCCTGAAGTATGCTCAAAGGTGCTGACGTTCCTCAAATGTGTGCTTTTAGCGTAAATTCGCCATCTTTAGACAAAAACTGTTGACTTTTTGAGCAGCGCGATGTGGAGTCCACGGTTCAAACTAATCGACCTTGAAATCATCTTAACACCCTTGCCCCGAGGGAAGGGAAAGTAACTTCTTGTGGTAACTACTCACATGTCCCCCTTTGGTTCAAGTTCATGCAAATATTCATGTTATCGTTTTCTAATGAAATCAAATCAACACAGTTGGATTTCATAATAGATTGTTTGATTTGAAGTAATTGAATTTTCTGGAGAAACCGTGCTTTGTGATCGTAATTAAGATTAAACTGTAAGCTAGATTAAAGATGCTGCTTTTGTCTACCATAAATTTATGATCAGTTTAAAATAACACCAGTTAGATTGCAATTTTCAAGTAATTAATTAAGTTAATTCATGAAATGAATTCAGTTGATTTAATAAATTAATTAATTAAGTTGATTTGTTTAATTAATTAAGTTAATTTTATAAATTAATTAATTAAGATAATTTAGTAAATTAATGAATTTAATTAAATTAATTTTAAGCTCTTGTTGTATTTTCTCTGCAAGATCAATGAACAGGGGGCTGCTTCTGATCTTCAGGATGAGACAAGACAAAATAGCAGGAATGGATCAATCCCATTGGTTTAAATGGTGTCACGTGACAGATTTTAAGGCTGTTTATTGAGTCAATGAGTAAATGACGGTATCATTCGTCTGAAATCAGTGACTCCGAGTCTGTTGTGTGATGCCATTTAAACCAATGGGATTGATCGATTCCTGCTATCTTGTCTTGTCTCAAGAAACGTAATCAGCCTCTGCAGGAAAATCCTCTTTCAGTTAAAGACTTTCAATTGAAGTTTTTCTTAAACATGGAGTGGGAATGTTGGCTGATACCACTATTTTACCCTAGGAGTCTACAGCAGGTCTGAAAGGGTTGCTGGTCTCTGTGAAGGTGGGGGAATTGTTATCTGACAGTATTACTTAAACGTTGTTAAACCCAATTAGCATTTCCATGATAAATTAGTATTAAATTAGGGTGACACAAAAAACTAATTTTCAGAAAACTATTTTGTCGTTCCTAGGTTACTTTTTTTCTCTTTTTTTTTAGTTTAATTTAATTTTCAAATTTGTGATACTTAGTGTTTTATTTTTCTTTGGCAAAAGACTATTACATTAAAATCTTTCAGAATTGATGTAAGCGATTTTGTAACAGCGTAACTGTGCAATTCATGAAAAAGTAAATTACTCCTATTCTTACAACTTCTCACCGCTTATTTATTTGAAATTGTTACCCTCCTCTAGTACATTAAAAAGAGATGAACCATAGTCAAAACCAGAGACAGTAAATACTGAACACCTCGTATCAGCATAACGCGATGGCCAATTTTTTTTTGGGGGGGGGCTCGAAAGAATAACCTAGGGAGCACACATCCAACATAGACCATAGACCAAACATTGACTGATGAAACTCCAGTGCTTTGCTCTTAAGAGCGCTTCGTACACGCTCAAATGGATTTGATCATACTACAGAATTGCCAACCTAACATTTCTTAGAAAATTCAAACACAACCTTGACCAAAACACCTCCAAAACAGGTCTATTGGTTTTGTTGAATGTAGATAGTGAACCGATGACACACCATCCATCATCAAATAACTCTGCAGTTTGATGGGCCGTCAAATTGCACAGTTGTTTGCCGAATGGAACATCAACCAAACATGTAGCGGTTGGTTCACCTGCCGTTTGTGGTGAATTTCGGCTCATCGTTTGCCAGTTGAGAATCCTAATTTGATCGTGTATGAAACGCTTAAGGCCTTCACACACGCTCAAATTAGGATCGTCAAATTGGCATCAATGAGCCGAGATCCACCACTGAATGGCAGGTGAGCCGACCATAACATGTTTGGTTGATGTTCTGTTCGTCAAACAATTGTTCAATTTTAAAGCCTGTCAAACTGCAGAGTTATTTGACGATGGACGGTGGGTCATCTGTTCACCAATCTCCTGTCAACAAAACCAATGAACCTCGTCAAGAGGTGTTTTGGTCAAGGTTATGTTTGAATTTTAGAAATTTCAGGTTGGCAAATCTACAGTTTGCGGTGGATTTCAGCTCACTGTTATTTTGACGATCCTACTTTGATCGAGTATGAAGCGCTAAGGCAACTGACCTCAATACCTATGCTCATCAGTCAACGTACGATCCAGTTGGACGTTGTTTTACTGAGGCCCCCCCCAAAAAAAAACTCGCCACCCAATTTTAACATGGGCAAGATAGATGGTGCATGGTCTTTATTATGTATTGTCCCTGGACCAAACTTTCAATGATCCTTGAGAATTAGAAAATGTCTGACTTGATACTAGGTCAGTATAGCTAAAACATGATGAATATCCAGCTCTCGTGTTTAATCACACGAATCACTAAATTTCTGATTAGTATAGTCTGGAAAGAGAGTTGTGGAACTTGACACTAGCGTAGCTAAGTGCAGCACAGGGATGTAAAATGTTCCAACCTCGGAAGTTTCAAGCGATCTGGGACTTTTTGACAAAGTTCCTCACAAAAATTTGATTAGATTTTTTGGAGGGGCTTCTTGTAACAATTTAACACCGCAAGTAAGCCAAAGGGGCAATATTTATAAAAACTTTAGCTAATGAACGGGAATATCTTACTGCATTACGAAAAAAACAAAAAAGGGCAAATTTACTCAGTCTCTAAAATGTCTTTCTCTCACACGATCTGTGGATCGCTAGATCGGGCAGGCACATTATGCACCCCTGGTTCAGCAATGCCTCTCCTTGATCCAAAATTTTGTCCCACAAAATTCAAACTGAAAACTGAAGTAAAGTTCATCAAAGATTTCTCATGGAAACAAAGAAAAAAATTAGGGAACACAATTGGACTTTCCGAGATTTCACTACTGTTAGAGATTATCTCAAAATCGAAATCGGGTTCGGAGGGTGACATAATTTGTACAGCGTGGTTTTTTTACAAAAATTTTATTTTTTTTTAATTCATAACACAGATTTTAATTTTGTAAACAGCTGAAACAAAATTTTTGTAAAAGTAGATCAACTTCACTCGTATAATCTACTTCAACTTCTTCTTTGGGCGCAAGTTAGCACAGTTTCCACAGGATCGTTTGCGGCACTTGGTTGCCCTTGGGTGAAGACGAGCGTAGCATTTGCGGCAAATCATTTTTTCACAGTTATACTTTTGGGCCAAAAGCTTAAGAGTGGGTTCGATGATACCACCACGAAGACGCAGGACAAGATGAAGCGTAGATTCTGCACAAAGAAAAACACAACAAAAAGAAGGATGAGTACTGATGTGATTCAGTTTTTCGGTTTTTCCTCCGAAATCATGAAAAAATTGGAAAAGAACAATCTTCAACATAGCAGAGGGGCCATGATGTGACTTCAGCCCCTATCTCCGTCCTTTTCTAACACACAGGGTGAGCATGTACAGGGTGTGTGATGCACAAACACAGCAGGACTACTTTGGGTATCAGGTTCTTACAAGTAGCGGTGCCTGCTTCCGAACTGCATCAAAACGCGTCAGTGAACAGTCGGTTAACGCTGAGTTTCGATTCGTTACTGATCAAATGCTCACCCATTCACTTTAACGCAGTTTGGAAGCAGGCACCACTACTTGTCAGAAACTGATTCTAGAAATGGTTCGACTCAAGATGTCCTTCATCGGAGAGAAATCAAGTTCCACTCTACCAAGAGTAAATCTAGAGAGTGCACTAGGACTGGGGTAAAAATGAATGAGGGCAAGCAAACAGTGTGATAGTGAATTAGTTGCTGACCACACCTCCTGAATAGCATTCAAAATGAGAAAAGCAGAGGAATGAAATATTCACAAAGCTTACCTTTTTGGATATTGTAATCTGAAAGTGTGCGTCCATCTTCCAATTGCTTGCCGGCAAAAATCAATCTCTGTTGGTCTGGAGGGATGCCTTCTTTATCTTGAATTTTACTTTTTACATTTTCGATTGTGTCTGAAGCCTCGACCTCGAGGGTGATGGTCTTGCCAGTCAAAGTTTTGACAAAAATCTGCATTTTGAACCGCTGCACAGAAATCAAAGAGTAAAATTAGTTGCAAGGACAAAAGATGAGAACTAAATCACTAAACTCTAGGTGTAGTATAGCATAAGGGCCGCAGCTATTCCCTATACTCAACCAATAATCCTGTTAGGTTAGGTTAGATCAGGTTGGGCGTTGATAGGTCAGAAAATACAGCAGCCTTTACACAAAACTACTTCCGCTGATTCAGCGGATGCATGACAACTATGACACCCTTTACATTTTGTTTTCGCAATAGATTAAAAAGGTGAATTTTGAATTAAAGCTTCAGCATTTAGCACTGTTCTCAACCACCAGAGGGCCATGTGCGCTTGTGTAAAATTTCTAATAAGATTCTACATCAACTGACCACTCTACGAATTAGAGCAGATGTCTTCAAGGTGTCAGCACAAAATACTGCAATCGGAAAGGAAACTTAAATTCAAATTAAACATTTTCTAACAACTGGTATCTTCAGGTCAGCCTTGTCGGAAAGTGAGCAGTTGCAACCAGCTGGGTTGTGATTGGTTGCACGTATGATTGTAAATAAAACCACAATCAACAACTACGCCATCTTGGGAAACAAGCAAGCACGATAGCCAGTTTGTGCTGGTAAATTCTAAATGTTGTTTCCAGTAACTCTTCTGAGAGTTTCCTTTCCGATTGTAGGATTCTGGGGTGTCAGGTTCAAGCACACGGCGTTAAACTACTGAGTGCCCACCAAAGCGCATCAGATAGCAATTATCTCGCAAACAGATTGGAATTACGACAAACTCAATACGGACTTGAGGGTCACATCTCAGAACTCAACCCTCCGAATGCATCTGCTCCACCTATCTGGCTAAGTTCTTTCGACCAATCTTGCCCCTTGGAAAGTTATTCATCTACAGTGATACCCTAACAGTCTGACACTAAAACTTGCACTCATAAACTAGTCAGAAAGATTAGCAGACACAGTCCAAGGCAGTCCTCCGCTGGAGATCTGAGGGATTTCAGCCACCACACCAGACCAGCCAGGTACTAGAGCAGGACCATTTTGAGTATCAGATTCAGACAAGTAACGGTGCTTGCTTCCAAGCTGCATCAGCAAGCAGTTGGTTAGCATAGTTTGACTCGTTGCTATCAACGGCAGTATTCTAGAATTCTTCTGAGTGTTGCAGAAAAGACTGTAATCCCATGTTTTGGTGCTTAAAACTATATAAGTTGGAAATGCTCGCTATTTGTAATCTTTTCTGGATTGGTGCAATATTCCGGAGAATTCTAGAACACTACCAATCGCTCACCGATGCAGTTCCAACGCAGGCATTGAATAAGAAGGTGAACAGAAGCGAAACTCCCATAAGAGACAATGGGTCACTCGGATAGGCTTAGTTTCGCTTAGCTGGTTAGTACGCTGAGTACCATTTCGTAAAGCCAACGCTCGCGAAACCGATGCCAGAGCGCCCAGAGCCTGAGAAAACGTTGTACTTTGTGTTTGTTTACATGCTGTGATTCACTGCGTACTAGCCAGGTCGGCCATGATAGCGTGACCCAAACCGGGTCGCAGTTTCGCTTCCGTTCATCTTCTTATTCTATGACGCAGGCACCACTACTTGCCAGAACTCAAAATGGCCCTGCTCTACCAAGGATAAGAGGTGATTGTGAATACTTTAGGACTAACACTGAAGGTTAGACTGCATGGAAAATGTTTGAACTTAAGACCAAGTGGCAAAGATAGATGACTAGAAAAAATTTGAGAAAAAGCAAGGTGGCTGGAAAGGTTTAGGGCCTGCCGTCCATGACACATGTGGTGTCGATCGGTTTGTCACGCAACGAGATGTGCGATGGAGTACCTACAGATCATCCAATGGTTTGAGGAAATTCAGCGAGATTAAGCTCGAAAATAGTGCCGCAGATAAATATAAATTAAAATACAAATAATCTCACCTTTCTTTGCACGCGTCACAAAATGAAACACACGGCCGATAATTATTTTCTTCTTTTTCTTCCTTTCCCTCTCTTCCGAATTCGAATAAACCGTTGGAACGAATGTCACCGTTCACCACTCAACAACATTCGGAGATCGAACACGCTCGCCCGCCTTTTTTGAAATTGATAAGTGGCGTGGCAATCATCTTGCGATGTCATAGTGGGCGATCTCAGTGACTCTTAGTTCAAAGTTATTTAATTATTTCATTTTCGGTACCTACTGATATAAGCGCAGTAAACGAATGTTGATTTACAGTTTAGAAAGTTCAAACTGAAAGAAACATGAAAATAGAGGCAACCGAAAAGTAAAGGTCAAGCTAGAAAGGAGTAAGTATGTACTATTGACGAAACAAAGATTTTCATGAGCTAATAAGTTTTGCCTTGAAACTTGAAAAATTTGTTTGACCTCCCCTCTATACCCCCCCCCCCAAGTATCTGGTGGGGGTTTTTATTTATCAAAAATAAAAAAATTGGGGTCAATGTCCAATCTGACTCTCTAGTTTCAAATCATTTGGTTCAGTAGTTTTTGAGAAAAATTCCCTATCAAAGGTGGTTTGGTACAATGGTGCATCCTGTACAATATTTCCATAGAGGGACTCTAAAAGCGACCACTGCCGCAGTGATGAATGTGAGTGTGAGACTGATCTGCAACAGCTCTCCCACCCCACTCGCACTGGCCCCTCACCTGCAAGTTGTGAGGAGTGAGAAGAGTGGCCAAACCGGAACCTTGAAGGCGAAACTTAGCTCGTGAAAATCTTGCGACAATCTTTAGTTCGTCGATAGTACCTACCTACTAACAGTTGGTCTAAAATACAATGAGGACCAAATTCATATAATTATGAACAGCAACTAATGTTCAAAACTTCACGTCTGCATCAGTGGCATAGCAAACACCTAATAACCTCCGATGCCACACACGGGAACATAGGCGGATCCGACCAGACCCTTGGGAATGGGGGAGGTCAAATTGGGATTTTTGCCCCCCCCCCTCGGAAACCCCTTTTTTTCATCCTTCTCTCTTTCCCCTTTTTTCCGACGGAAAAATGTGTCTATGTGTCAAAAGTAGCAACTCCATTGCAACTTGAGCGTGGAGAATTGTCCACATATGTTGTTAAAGAATTGCCATTTTATTGCAACATTGTTGCCACAAATTACAACTTTGTTGCCATAAATTGCAACATTTACTTAGATTGAAAAATGCTTCATGGACAAAGGATTCCATAAAGCCAAAAAAATGGTAAAAAAGGCACTTGAACTCCCTTTCAGATCTTCACTAGCACCCTTCCGAGACAAAGTTGATACTATTTTGATGAAGATTTTGTCTCGTGATCCAAACCCACCAATTTCAAGAGCCAAAATGAGTAGTAGTAAAGTCCAGCCATCCAAATACAGTGCTTCGTTAATCTGCCGTCTGATCGTTTACTTTCTCGTTAAACCAATGGTTAAGATTGTCATTGAGTGAAGAAGCATTTGGTTGAGCAATGTAAGACTTGGCCGTTGCTATGGTAACCATAGTTGACAGTCCTGTTAGTTTCCATTCCAAGAATGGGAACAAACAGGAAACTTCACTATACTTACCATTACAACGGCCAAGTTCCTACATTGGTCACCCAAACGCTTTACTCAAAAATAGTCTTTTAACTATTGGTTTCACAAGAAAGTAAAAAATCAAACGACAGCTTAATGAACCACCGTGTTTGGTTTGGGTGGCGGGACTTTACTTAAGGTGATTCTTCAACATTTAGTGACAATTTCTGCCACCAGAGCGCTACTGTTCGATTAATGACAAATTACAGACAGAAATTAATTTATATTTAGAAAACGGAGTGTCAGTTACTAGATAATCATCTGAAGAACGTCTCTGCAAACTATCTCAACAATAACTTCAAAAATAAGGCTGAAAGTACCAAAAAATGGAATATCTCAAATCGATTCTTGTATCGAAATGCGATAATTCATTTTTTGGTACTTTCAGACTTATTTTTGAAGTTATTGACAAGATATTTTGCAGAGACGCTCTTCAGATGATTATCTAGTAGCTGACACTTTGTTTTTTTAATTCTGTGCACATCAACTTAGTCACCTTTTCAGGCCATACTTAGTTCAAATTTTTCCACTCAGACTCACTAAATCAGCAAACATGACACTACGAGCAAACTTGGCTCTACCAGCTTTTATAACTATGAGAGAGGTAGTTGAGTCAATGGGTCTGTTGTGTACTTTTGCTACAGCAATGTGACAAATAGATTCCAAGATTAAATTTCACAAAAATAACTATGCAAACATTAAAACTGTCAAAATTCACTCAGGTAACCACTTTAAGGTATCGTCTTTTTTGAACACCCTGCAATATATATCTACACTGTAAACTATTTCCACCAGAAGGCTTCGCAGACAGAACCATCTCATTTTCGTAAACATCAACAGAGCTTCCAAACGTTGAATGTTTCGTTAGATAAAAAAAATTCTTGAATTAATTTATGACCTTAAAACCAGGCAACAAATTAACCCTCTATGCCATGAATTAATTTTTTTCCCCCACCGATTTCAAGGGAGAAAACATGGATTTTTTTTTTTCATGTTGGCACTACTGGATCATAATTCCCCTCCTCCCACATCCACCATATTGTTACCTATATGTGACAACATGCAGAATGAATAGCACCACATTTCTTGATTTTTTAGAAATTAAAATACCTCGTGTTACCTACAGGTAACGCTATGCCATAGAGGGTCAAGCCAATGTTTCGTGTATTTAAATGAAAATTTAACACATTGAGATTATGATAATAATTTACATGAATGCAGTGATTCTGTCTATGGAGTAGTGCATCGGTGAAATTAGAGTATAAAGTAGCGCAGATTGTTCAAAATGGAGGATTCTTATGAGGAGAGGATAAGTTTGAAAAATGTTAAAGTGCACAATGCGATGTTTGCAACATTTTACAATAAAATCGATTTATCATATTCCTGCAGCAAGATTACCCAACCAAGGTCCATTGATAGCAGGTCAGTCTGGTAGAACCGTAATTTTTGAGTGCTTCTCAATTTGGGGAAAAGACCAATATAAATCAGTCTGGTAGAGTTTGTTTCAGAAGTGTAGGCGCAGTTTGCTGAAATCTTCGGTGAATTTTCAATTTTCATTCCTTCAAATAAAAGAAAAACCTTGCCTGCAACTTGGACCTTTTAATTTTAAAGTGTGCTATGAAGGAAAGCCAATGCTCAAGGTAATTCTTCAGTATTTAGTGCCGATTTCTGCCACCAGAGCGCTACCGTAAGATTAATGTCAAATTACAGGCCGTAAGTAACTTACATTTAAGAAAACGGAGTGTCAGTTACAAGAAAATCATCTGAAGAACGTCTTTGCAAAATATCTCATCAATAACTTCAAAAATAAGGCTGAAAGTACTACAAATGGAATATCGCAAATCGATTTTTGTATCGAAACCCCATACTTCATTTTTTGGTTCTTTCAGCCCTATTTTTGAAATTATTGACAAGATATTTTGCAGAGACGTTTTACAGATTATTATCTAGTGACTGACACTCCATTTTCTTAGATATAAATTACTTTCGCCAGTAGTTTGACAATAATCGAACGGTAGCGCTCTGGCGGCAGAAATCGGCTCTAAACACTGAAGAATCACCTTAAAGAACAAAGCTCAGGGATCACAGCTATCAGACTGATCTGTCATAAATGAACCTTGGTATGGAACATAGATTCATATTGCACTCAGGTGGTTGATAAATAAAAAAGTAAACAGACTTAAAAAAGAAATGAAACGAAAGTGTATTAACTAGATGCTACAGTCAAACCTCATCCAACTTTGTTCATTTTGAACTTAGCAGTAAAAGCAGTCGAAGTAGAGATTTTTACAAAACTCCGGTGATATCAAATTTGTGTAAAACCATGAAATTATTGAAAATACAAGAAAGGTTTCAAACCGACAAAACTATGATCGGTTTCTCACGCATAGTGACAAGGATAGTTCAAAGCTTTTACTATTATCATGAACTATTCAAAAATTAGCATTTTTATAATTACGGATCAGACAGATAAATGTCGAAAGAATAATCATCAAATATTAAAAACACAAGAGGAAAAAATGATAGGGGACAATATAAATACTATGTATATATTTACACAAAGAAAAAGAAAAAAGAAAAAAAAAAACTGCATGAGTCAAAAATAATAAATTACGTGCGTGTTGCATGTATATGCATTCACACGGTAGCATGGAACATGAAAAAATGTCTGGACTCAAAAATGTAATCTTTACTTCTCCGTTTATAGATAAAAACTTAGAACTACATCCCAAACTTTAACCAGTCCACCAGGCTGATCATATACTTCAACCATTTAACCAACCATGCAGACTGTTAGCGAGTGACGCTAGAACAGAAGCAATTTCAGTATCGGATTCTGACAAGTAGTGGTGCCTATTTCTGAATTGCATCAAAGCCCAATCGGTGAGCAGTTTATTAGCAACTGATCGAAACTCAGCACTAACCAACTTCTCACCAATTCCTTTGATATAATTGGGAAGCAGGCACCACTAGTTGTCAGGACGCGATACTCAAAATGTTTTGGCGCTGTTGGCTGAGTATTGTAAGACTTGGGTGCTGTTATGGTATCCATTAGTTTCCTGTTGGCCACTGGCGGATCCAAGAAATTGTTCTTCTCTCTCTCTTCCCATCGGAACATATGAGTTAGAGAAGGATAGAAAGAGGGGGCAAAAATCATGTGACTGCCCCTTATCTGACCTTTTCTAACACACACGTTCTGATGGGAGAAGAGAGAGAACAACAAATTCCTTCATCCGCCAGTGCTGTTGGCTGAAGGCTATTGATGAGCAGCTGTTAAAAAATGGGTGGTTCAAACAATAGTTCCCATCATAGCCGTAGCCCGGATATTGCCTTTCTCTCTCATAGCCCATTTGACTGCATGTGTTAAAGGAGGACAGAGACAAGGGCTGAAGTCACAAGACAAACCCCTTATCCATCCTTTTCTAACTGATGCGTTCTAATGGGCTAAGAGAAAGAAAGACAATATCCTGGTTATGGCTATGGTTCCCATAAGGTGCGTTTTTTTATTCACCGGTGCAGCTCCACTGTACCGTAACATTTCTTTATCCCGAAGCTCCAGCACCGGATCGCACCGAAGTGTTTTTTAAGTAGCGGGGCAATGCACCTGATGCTGCTTCGGTGCAAGCTCCAGAGCTTCCGGTGCTGCACCATACAGCTTCGGTGCAGCTTCAAAAGCTCCGGGTTATCGCACCAGTGCGGATTCCGGTGAATAAAAAAACGCACCAATAGCAACAGTCAACATTGCTCAACCAATTGCTTCACTCATAGGTGGTCTTAACAATCTGTTTAATGAAAAGGTAAATGATCGGCCTGCCGGAATGGCTTGGATATTTGCCGATAGAGAGCGGGAGGATTAAAAATTCATTCTCAAAAATAAAGTCGATGCACTTATTGACTTTCTGGCAAAGAGCAGTTTTTTCCAGAGTTAGACCGAATTATGGTTTGATGTGCTAATCCTCAACACACATCACATAAAAGCCTATTATTTTAATTATACAGAAAGGATAGCCCCTGTCTGGTTAGTATCTCCAATTTTTTGAGGCACCGCGCCCTCGATTTGGCCGCGATCGGAAACTACTGCCTGAACTGCTACCTCTGCGGACAGGAGCTCGCCCACGAGGTCTCCTTCCTGATCTGAAACTTGATTGAGCAGGTGCTGAAAAAAGAAGAATAAAAAAGAGACACAGATTAGCCGTAGTAGTAGTAGTAGTAGTAGTAAAAGTACAGCAGGGCCCGAAAAATGTTGGGACGAAATGAGGACTTTTACTTAGGTGGATGATAAGAGCTTGAGCATGCTATTAAATAGCTGATGTCCTCAGCTATACACATTTGGCTACATACATTTGGGAGGAATACCATTTTGTCCCAACAGTTTTTGTTCCCTACCCAAACCTTTGTTCCTTGTGCTGGTGTTTCACCAAAAATGCAAAACAAAACAAATTAGTAGTCAATGCAATCAGTACAGCTTTACTCTCAACAAAGCTGATTTTTTTTTTTTTTTTTTTTTTTTGTACCATATGAAAAAACAGGGATTTAATTATTTTTATTTTTTATTCCTAGTACTCGACAGCCACAAAATTTTGGGATATTGTACGTACACATCAGGTTTGGATTACATCAATGCCATCAAAAATGTCAATGATCAAAAAAAGAAAGACGTTTGGAGATTTTGAGGTCATGGTTTGTCTTGGAGTAAAATGGGGCTGTTGCACACTTTTGCTATGAGCGATTGAATAGACAATTCTGGTGAAAAACCTCCGAAAATAACAATGGAAGCACTAAAAGCTTCCGAAATTCACCCCTAAACTCAGTAATCGTATTTATTTACGCGAGTGTAATGGTGGCATAGGTCAGTAATAATGGGAGATTCCTACCTGGGTGGTCTGATGAATGGTACCGTGACACCTAGTGACACCGGTGTCAAATGAGTCGTCTCTTATTGGTCTCTTCTTGATGGAGTTACAGTATTGTTAGATGGGAATCTCCCATTATTACTGCCCTAAGCCACCATTACGCTCACGCGAATAAAAGCGTTTTTTAAGTTTAGGAGTGGATTTTAGTAGTTTTCAGTGCTGCCATCGTTATTTTTGGAGGTTTTTACACCAGAATTTAAGAATCGCTTAAAGCAATAGTGTGCAACAGCCCCATTTACAAACGCTCTGATGATAGAGAAGTAGATAACCATCACTAACTTAAAATTGAAATCCGGTTTTCAGATCTGAGACTTCTCTCAAACGGCACAGTAAATAATTTAGAGTTCTGTCAGTTAGTTTGGTGTTCTGACATTTTTTGAACAGTAGCACTCAGTAATCGGCACAAAATGCTAAAGATTCACCAAACCATTGGCCGAATTTTGGGTAGCCTTTCTTAAATTCAACTTAACATTGTCTCTTGACAGTACTGCAGACGCATCATCAGCAAAGATGATGGTGGAAATATCAGCGTATTGTGATTGATCATTAATGAAAATAATGAGAAGAAGGGCTCCAAGAATTGAGCCTTGAAACAGCCCTACTTTAAAAAAAGCTTCTCCAGAAAACACTAGGTTATCAGCAATAATAATTTTGACAGTTTCTTATGAATTGTTCAAATAAGATTCGATTAATTTTACTGCTGAATTGTTTAAATTTTAAAACTCAAATTTACATGGTAGAAGATGATGATTGTCCGTATCAGACGCCTAAGTTCGCGTAACCTTCACCGATGCAGCTCCAGCTTTGCTAATAGATGGCGCTGAGTTTGCTTTCGTTCAAAATTAAAGGTGAAGATTTGCAAACAAATTACTTTTCCAAATAATTGAATCGTGAAGCCCTCGAGAATAGTTTCAAAAATACATACGCCAAAAATGACCTAAGAATGTTTAAAATTGGAATTGAAACAACCAGATAATCGAAGATCGACGTGATGCTATCAATCCATGATTCTCGGAGATTGGTAGTTTCAGCTCCAGCTTTGAACATAGTTGCAACTTTTTTGACTTACGCATTCTTAAAACTAATCTCAAAGGGCTTCATGATCCAATTTTTTGGAAAAAAATCATTTAATTTACAAATTTTCATCTTAATTGATCCCAGGTAAACACTCAACATCATTTAATAGCAAATCTGGAACTAAATCAGTGAAACTGAGAACTCACATTAAACCGCAGGAGGGATTGACTACTGGTATCTTTTTTTCAAACGCCTGGTGTATGACTTAAAAGCTGTTCTACAGTTGACTTACTTTCTCTGAATCCACAGTGTTGTTGATCTAGAAGTCGGTATCTTTCAAAACCACTGAACAGTTTTTCTTGAATAACTGATTTGAATATTTTAGATATCATTGGGAGAATATAGATGGGCCTATAATTACTGACGAATTGGTCATTACCTTTTTTGAATAATGAAGTGACATTTGTCCAGTTTCAAGCCATCCGGAACAAATCCTTTCTCTACGCAAATGTTGGATGAGATTCAATAAAGTAGGTCCTATCAAGTCAAAACAATCAGTAAAAATGAACGATGGTACATCTCCATTTTTATCCGACTTGCCGGGCTTTATTGTATTAATCAACGTTTGTAACTTATCACGAGTAATCAGAGAGTGTCTAGCAATTTTAACCTTTCAAAATCCCTGATTTTCTATGCTTCTCGATTTTTCCATGATTTCAAGAGATGATATTACAAAATCTTGCTGCAGAAATTGGAACTTATAATTGTGAAGACTCAAGCTTTATCAGTTGGACATTTTGGAGAAAACTATCCCATGACCCCTGTGTAGCTTCGCCATTTAAGATGATTCCAGGGTCGCTTAGTTCTAAGAGTGGACACCATGTCGCACTGCTCAAAAAGTCAGTTTTTGGCTAAAATTGATGATTTTACGCTTAAAGCACACATTTGAGGAACATCAGCACCTGCGAGCATACTTCAGGAAAATACCCTGAAAATTTCAAGCTAACAAACTTAAAAATAAAGCCAGAAACTATAAAATACAAAAAATTTCATAAGCCTCAACGAGTGCAAAAGAGGCAGATAGACATATTATCTTTCGCACTCAAACTCATTCTCACTAGCTAGGCTTATGGCAAAATGATTTCATCATTTATGGCTTAAATTCTAAACCAATTTTGCTTGTTTTGGGCTCAAAAAATCCATAAAATTTTTTTGCAGGTGCTGACATCATTGAATTTTGCATTTTTTCTTTGGCTTCAATTTAAAATCCCAAAAACACAACTTTTCCGAAAAGCGCGTGGCGCTATCCATCTGCTTAAAATCTGGAAAAGTTTTACCTGGAATCACCATAAGAGCAGATGACTTAGCTCATCATAGTTTTTGCTGGAGTTCAGTCAAGAAGTAACTATTCAAACACTTATGGCACAGAATAATACAATCAGAAGGGAAACTCCCATAAGAGCCAATGGAAACAAGATTTGGAATTTACTGGCACAAACTGGCAACCGTGCCTACTCACTTCTCAAGATGGCGGACATGCTTTTTCAGGCTATACAACCAATCACAACTCGGCCAGTTGCCGAAGATCTGCCGAAGATTGCCGAAGATACTCACTTTCGAACATGGCGGCCCGAAGTAAAGAATGTTTCAAAATGAATTAGAGTTTCCCTTCTGATTGTATTATTCTGTGCTTATGGCAAAACTTAGCAAAAGCCCCATTTAGTGTTTTCCGCATTTTTTGCTTTCACTTCTTGATTTTCTTGAGATATGATCAAGGGATTTCTTCTTCAGCTCATACAATTTCCCCTTTTTTATTTCTCGTTCAATATGTTGATGATAGATTTGCATTTTTTAGAACCCATATCTTTATGAAGCAAATAGACTGTTTCAGTGCAACGACATATAGTATCGATTGCTGTCCGAGGACCTCTGGTTTCAAACAAACTCTGATTCAATGCATTTTCCCCATAAGCCCATTTTTGAATGGAAATTTCGGCTATTAAATCAAACAATTAATGCAACCTTTCTGTGATTATGAATTCTACGTCCTTGAGAATGCAGAATTTTGCCTGGTTCCACCGCTAAAACTGCCGAAATCAACAAGATATGACAGATTAAACAATTCATTTGGAGGTTGGAATCACCTAAATGTTATTGTTGTTGTTGTTGTGGAATTGGCGGGATATTGGGGGATTCTAACCTCCAAATGCAATGTTTTAAGCCTGGTTTCCAATGAGACGCAAAACTACGCAACGACGCAACGCTACGAAGTTGAAATACACGCGATCAAATGGGATCGTTCCCAATGCTACGCAAAACCTTTGCGTCGGAACGCAACGATGCGGCCGAGTTGAACATTTTTCAACTCTTGCGTCGCTGCGCAAGGAGCTAGACGGATTTCGCTGGCCGCTGCTTGTCGGGTGAGCGTTTGATGAGTCCCGAATCAACAAATGCAACAAGTGAAGAAGAAGAAGCCCTCAGAATTCGGCTGAAACCGCAATTGCGATTTGAGAATCTTGCTGGTGTACAACCAAATAATAACTTTTGAGACAATACGAAAATAAAAACATGCAAAGTAAAAGTGAGAAAACGCGCTGCTGTCATTCGAAACTAACCTAACCTCACTAACGCAGTCGAAAGTTAAAATGTAAACAAACCGACTCCATTTTGAGTGTTTCGACGCGCGCCCTTTGAAATCCTTGATGCTGATTGGTCGATGCTTGCGTTCATTGGGAACGACTTTTCGTCCTTCGTCGCAAACCTACCAAACGCAAGGAACGAAACGCTACGGTGCGCAAGGCCTTGCGTCTCATTAGAAACCAGGCTTTAATGATTTTGGCAGTTCTGGACAAGGAACCAGGCATAATTAAGCATTTTCCAGGACGTAGAATTCATAATCGCAAAAAGGTTGCATTAATTTCTTGATTTAATAGTCAAAATTTCAGTTCAAAAATCCGCTTATGGGGAAATTACATTGAACCAGAGTTTGTTTGGAACCAGAGGTCCTCGGACGGCAATCGATACGATATAACGCTCAACTAAAACAGTCTTTAGATGTGTTGATTGTCTTCACTCAGCTTCAACCCATTGACCTGCCATTTTTTTTTACATTTTTAATTTTTTTATTTTTATTCACTAATTTTTTAGTTTTTTTTAAGGTTTTTTTTAGCACTTTCCATTTGATGCGATATCATGTCAAAGTAGATCTGGCTCAAAGCGTGTGAGATATTACATCACATAAAAGTACAAAAACTGGTTTATATTATCATCAGAGGGACTAAAAAGATTTCTGGTCATATTTTTCCTCATTCTTAATAGAAAGGAGCAAGCTGATCAGGGACTTCATGGTTAAACAGATCCATAAAACTAATCACAAGTATCGCTATAGGGGGAAACACAAATTTGAGGCAGAAGTCTTTCGAAAAACCATTCTGCAGTCGCTCGTTACATAAAGGTGTCTGCGGAGTAACATTTACTTAACCAGCGACTGGAAAACGGTTTTAGAAAGAAAACCGCCCAAAATCAGTCCATCACCCAAACTCGTCACTTGTATTTAGTTTTGATAATCTATTTAAATATTAAGTCCCCAATCAGCTCCCTAGCTAATCAAAAAGAGGCATCAGACTATGTATCATTAATCATTACTCAGCATAGGGGCAGTTGCATGTTGTTACAGTTTTTTTATTGAGAGCTTAGAAAAAAGGAGTAAGTAGTAGTAATCGTAGTAGAAGTAGAAGTGGTAGTATTAGCAGCAGTAATGAAGTTCAACCATCCAAACACTTTGATTCATTATAGAAAAATAAAAATAAAAAATACTACGAAAGAAGAGAAAAAAGTACTCACAATAACTAGATACAGTATTACTGAATTTTCCACTGGGTGGGGTGTACATCGCTCGATTATTCCGAGATTCTGTTTTTGCTAGTTTAGCAGAGGGACTTGAGTTTTCAAAAGTGATGGGTTTATGTCTCTTGGTAGAGTTGCCATTTGTAGCAGCAGCAGTTTTAGCCTGAAAAAGAGGAGAACAAATGTTTCACAGACAAGCAATATTATGGAGAGACTTTGGCAGGTAGCGGAGCGGGTGAATGAATGATCGAAATGGGCTGACCATGAAATTGTCAAGATATCTCGTAGAAACATGAGTTTTTGCCCTGAATTTTGAACATCTCTGAGATTTAGCCCAAACATCGTGTTTAGACTGACTTATGTGAAACGACTCTAAGATATCTAGTAGAGAGCATAAATTGTGACTTATTTACTAGGATTTCTCTGAGACGTCTGTATGAGTGTTGCAGGAAAACGGCTGTTACGAGAAATCTTTGAGTTAGCTGAGAGATAATCTGTATATTTTTCCTAATGATTACAATCTGTATAACGTCTCGGAGATGTTGCATTTTACGGAGTGATTTTATTAACTCTAATAAATAGCTAAGAGAGAACTGGTTTTTTTTTAGAACCTCTCTAAGATATCTTTCCGAATACTCAAGAAAAGTAATGAGTTTTGAGACATCTAAAGGACATCTCTAAGTTAGTTGCGATGTCTGAGTTATCTCTTAGACATCTCTTAGACGGTTTTTGCATTTGAGATTGTTTGAGACGACTTCAAGCTCGAATATGATTACTGGGACACTGTACGTTGAGCCGAGTTGTGAGGCAGCCGGTACTACTTCATCATTGCATGCCCACGCACGAGAGAAATAGTTCCCGTCTTTTGAGCTTTAATAGCTAAAAAACTGGACATGGGATCACTTTGGCGCCGTGAGAACTTCATCTTTTTAAATGATACTCTGTCAATTTATGATACTTAAAAAAACATTCAGTCACATGCCAGTTCCCATAAGGATTGTGCCTTATCCTTTCAATGCACATGGACGATTGGTTCAAAAGTTATGCTGGGATACAGACCGACAGACATATACACCATTGCAATACTTTCTCAATTGAGGCATTTTTCGGTAAATGGGCGTATGGCGATTTACGCCCTTTTTTTGGAGAACTCGTTTTTGAAATCCTGGCGATGTGACCTAACAGGTGATATAAAGTTATTCATATGTCAAACGGAAAATAACCAAGAAACAATCGTTCGAATGGACGCACCTACAACGTTTTGTTATGACGTTTTAAACTTTCAGGCGCGGTTTTTTCGAAAGTCGTTTTTTCGCCATACGCCCATACATTGAAAAATGCCTCAATTCCTAACTTTGTTAGTTGTGAGAAAGTAAAAAAAAAAGGAAGTAAAGTCCATAAAAAGAGTCTATTAGTTCTGCACATGCAATCAGACCCTTTGACCCTCATTTAATAACCCATTAAATTAGTTTGAGGCTGGGAAAAGGTATTTTTAGCCGTTTTCATAAAATTTAAATAAACATATACTATTACTTAAATACAAGAATATTAAAACTAAATTGGCCTAATAATATGTCTGATAATATGTCTCATTACTATTACTTATATTTTTATGATTGTTATTTTGTGCCGATCCTTTCTAAAAATTTTAATTACAGACAAAATTCAAAGAAATTAAACAAAAAATATCCGTAAAATGGACTTGTCTTTAGACAATAAAATATTTGATCTGATTTGTTTATTGAACATTTTCATCTACGGATATTATTTTTCTGGACACATTTAACCTTTCAATTAAATGTTAAATTAGACCAAAAGAGGTTATAGACTAAACGTGTCGGACAAACTATCGCGGACAAGCTGTCTGGCCACTGGAATGAGGAGTAAAAAATAAACGTAAACAGAGGCAGTGAGGATTAACTTACAGCAATTGAAATAGTTGGTCTCCAAGACAGATTGACATTGCTTTTGAAGCTGGGAGGCACATGAAATAAGTCTTTGATAATTGTGTTGATGTTGGTAGTTGTTTTAAGCGCAATCGCTTTTATCTTATTTTCTTCTGACTTCAGTTCCTCTGTGGTCTTTCCATCGATTGACTCCTTCAACTTTTTTATGTAACCCTGAGTGCCTCTGGCTAGATACTGTAACCTGAAATTCGAGTGAGAAAAATGGTAAACAAATAAGTAGTGGCAAAAAAAAAAATGATTCGATAATTATTTTTCATTCATTCAACATCAAAGAATAAACAAGGGTCGCAAATGAATAGACAGCCTGCGCAGTTAACGCTGATAAGCGCAGAAATGAAAGACAGCCTCTGATTGGCTGGTGAGCCTGGGTACAAAATTTTTTGGCCTTAAAGAATCAACATGGAGTTCTTCTTCACAGCTGTTTTCTTCAAAACCTGAGTAACATTCATGAGTCAGGAACTCACAACGGCACCACAAATTAACCTCAAGGTAAGTATCATTCATGAAAGGAAAAGCAATGAATCTTGGCACTCACACAAAGTTTGGCAGACTATAAACTGACTCTAAGTAATATAGCATTGGGAGCGCTCCCAACATTCTGATGTTCCAATAAAGAAATGTGTGGTTAAATCCGCCATGTTTGGGCACAGCCCAAAGCCCATCCGTCCAGAACAATGTTTGCGCCTAGAGCTATACGCTTCTTTTTCTTAAGATCCCTTACTCTGTTATGAATTACCCCAATTTTTTTCCTATTTATTTGATTTTGATGTATTCTCCAGATATTGGACTTGGAATCAAAACTATAGGGTTCACACACATCTAACTTTTAAAATCCACAACAAATGTACAAAAGACCCTCAAGCTTTCCTGGCAGTGCAGGATTGAAAAAAAGTACTTGAGACTCACCCAAAGAAGGAGATTTACCATATTTCTGTAATACATAGAAACAACCCTACAATGGTCTTTATCATATAAATTTAAAAAATCAATGACGATATCGACTTGAACTGACCTTATTTTAAAGTTCCGCATTTTATCTGCATTTTTTGTCAAAAATTCTGGTGACTGACGGCTTAACCGATGAAACGAATAAATTAAACATTCAACGTGTGAGAATTCAATCTTGGGATCTACCATCGTTTCTTCTTCTGCTGGGGGTAGTGGCATGTAACTCTGGTACAAAAAAAAAGAACGAGAGATGAAAAGAAACTGAGCACAAAAAAAATTATGACAAAACTAGGATGCAAGCTGATAACGTTGATCTCATTTCACGCGAACAATAGGTACCCGCAACTTGGAAAAACATTTAGATTTTGAGATTTTTCAGTATAACATAAGTTTGAGTTTCACATTCTCACTGCATGAACTTGAATGGGGTAGTTGCAAGGGTTATTTTCCTTTTTATTTAGACTTGACAAATATTATCTGTTAACACATGCAAAAGCGGCACAGTAGGCGTGCGGTGCCCCCTAGTTTTATAAAGAAAATGAAAGTACTCGATGAGCTGAGAACAAATGTGCCTTTGGCTTTTTTCTAAGTGTCCCAGTTACAGAGATACACTCGCGTAATTTTGCAAAAATTGTGTGTTGAGGTATCAAAATTCAGAATTGCGGGATTCCCATTCAGAATATATTTTTCAGGTCGAATTTATATACCCCGACGTATGAAACCTATTTAGAAATCAGAGGGCCCCTTATTTTCAGCTCACTGGGTACTTCCATTTGTTCACTGTAAAACACAATAATTCAGACTTTTACACTGGGTCAGGCTGGCTCTCTCAATATTAGACCGACAAGTCAATTAGAGAGCCTCTTTACTGAAAGTGCATAAATGGTGTATCATCCATCCTTACGTCAAGTTATTTTTACAATTATCTTACATTGTTCTTCCTTTGGTTTCACCGTTATATTTTCTTGTGTCAAACATTATTTAGTTTTTCATGAATTCAGTTTTCGGTTTCTTTTCTTCTGGGGCCCTATTGAGCTTCCAATAGCAAGATTTAGGCTGCGATCGGAGCCTGACAGCCTTGGCCAGTTCGACCCTGCTTTTACAACTACCCCATTAGTGATGGGTCGAATCCAAAATTTTGCCAAACCCGAATCCGAATCCTAGATTATAACACCCGAATCTTCGAATCCAAATCCTGAACCATCGCGAATCTTCCTCATTTGCAGTTTTTTCAAATCATTTACTTTAGAACCCCTACTATTTACTTTTCTATCAATATAAAATCATCAAAAAGCATACATTTTTTTTTTTTTTTTTTCGGTTTGGATTTAGGTTGTGTTAAGTATATCACCAGAAAGTGATTATAAAGACAGTTTTGATTGACTCATTGACTCATTCATTTACCATCATATTTCATGTGCAGTCAGTTCATTTGAGTCAACGTTTTCAGGAGGGGTAGGACAGTAGGTGTTATCTAGAGAACCATTTCTAGGGAGCAGTAATTTGCAAATTCCAAGCGGAATGGACAGAAAAAGAGAAACCGTTGAACGAAGCCATTTTCTCGGAGGGTTCCGAGGAATGGATATTTCGGTCGCGTGACTCAGCAGTGTGTGGCCTTAGAGCTTTGGGATTTTGATAGTCCGTTTTTTTCGGTTGGATGCACTGCTGCAATACACCTGCGGGTTATATTGCCATACGCGGAGGATATGCGCGCATGTAATCTCGCCTTGCACAGAGGATACGCGCGCGTGCGTATTTACGCGACTTTTTGAAATCTTGATCGGATTCGGATTCAAAGTCGTGATTTCAGCGGACCAAATCCAAATCTTCATGAGGATTCGGTCGAATCCCGGCTCCATCACTATACCATATTAATCCTTTCAAACCTGTAGTTCAGGAACGGAATTTTGGCCATCATAGCTGATCAGGGCACGATTTTCTCATAAAAAACGAAAAATATTTCATATTTTTATTTTCTCCATAAGATTCTATGTTATTCAGAAGTACATTGAAATGCACACCATGTACAAAAAGGTTCAGATCAGAGCCATGGAAAAAAAAGCACTAAGAAGAGGTTCATTGGTATTCTATACTTACAGTCAGAGTAGAGAAAACCTTTTCCAGGTTTTCGTCAATATTTGGAAGGGTTGGTGAATGGGGGCAAAGTTCAGCCAGTAGTTTCAGTAATTCCAGTTTAGAGTCAGGGCCCTCTGTGTTGCTAGGTACTTTGTCTAACTGAGGTAAGACGTGAGAGCACATATACTCAACAAATTTAGTTGAGTTGAGCTGAGACTGAAAATTTAAACGGGAAAAGTTAGTGAAAGGATGAAGCCAAAGAAATAAACAAATTCTGGCAAATGCATCAGGAAGTTTTACCTGAAGGCTGATTTTGCTCTTTTGGACGAGACGAGACAACAGGAATGGATTAATCTAGTTGGTCTAAATGGCATTACGTGACTACGTAAGCACGACTGGGAGTCCTTCATTTCAAATCGACATTAATGATGGTCCATACAGTATTAACAGAGATGTAGCCATTTGAAAATACTGTTTTAAGACACATTTCTACATCAATACGTGCGACAAGTTCATACCCTTTTCCCACTACACATTCAGTGATGCATCAAGCACTTAAAATTGTTCACTTTTTACTGCAACTGCGCAAATCAGTCCAAAATTCTGACAAAGAAAAACAACATATGACAGTTTTATTTAAACAGTTGTATCTCGGTTAGTATGTAGTAAATCGCGATGGAATTTCGAAGCGAAATCATAGTATGAATGGATTAGTACCATCGGAGTGTCCAGAAAATCCTTCGACAAACTTTCACCTTTCATCTCATCCTATTGAAGGTCAAAATCAGACCACCTTATAAATATTCAATTAATATAATTTTATTTCAACTGTACGGTGATAGGAGCTTTACTTGCATAGAGTTGTGCAGTTTTAAGATGGATTAAACAAGGAAAAAACAGAAAGTAAACTCACAGAAAAATAAGGTATAGCGAGGCGGATGCTATGAACTAACTTATCCACTTGTTCTTCATCTAACGGGTTGAAACTTTCGTCTGAAATTTCAGCTTGCTCGCTGATGATATCGATAATTTCTTTGTGCCCAGAGACAGTCTTTCCTAGTTTGGTTCCTCCTAACAGTTCCATCAGCATGACAAATTCATCTGCGGTACAATCCTGGAATATTCAATAGACAAATTTCAACAAATTCTTCTGGTTCTATAAGATTCCTTTTCAAGTTCCATAGAATCAGCAGAAATGAGCCAGATATTCACTACCATCCTTAATGATATAAATTTAGTGGTAGCAGTAAAGTCCAGCCGCCCGAACTATTATTCGTTATGCTAGTGTTTCACAGTGAATGGCTGGACTGAAAATACAAAAAGAGGAAAAGAAGGAATGGAGGAATCTATCCAGGTACCTCAAAGTAAGGTAAGAGGACAACAGGGGATACCGCTCCGCGCGTAACACCCTGAGGAAAAGAAGAATCTCAAGAGCACACAAAAAACAAATCTTATTATCAGTGTAAGGTGAAGATTTTCACCCAGACCAACAGCTGTGCATTTTATTAAGGCCCTATATTACGACCTCTGGTTAGGTGATAGTTTGGCGGTAGTTAGAGCTCTAACCTCAGGTATACGAGGAGTGGCATTTTACGACCTCTTGTTACCTTCTAATTAGGGCTCAAGCCTCCTTAGTTCTCATCATTTAACCAGTAGTTTGGCTACCTACCGGATTGCCTTGTGGTTGAGTCAAACTATTAGTTTTGGACAAACCAAGGTTCGTTATACCGGGTCTAACTCACCCGAACTGTTTGTTTGGCATCGATGGATGACACTGATGCTGTACCCGAACCTCAGAATTTGTACCCGTTCCGCAAGAGGGGGGCAAAAAGAGTAACTCAATGCACTAAGGGCCAGGAAGGCATGCTACAAGAATAATATCATTTTTTCAAGTGCCAGTTTTTGCGATTCCAACAAAAGATTCGATAAGTAGACATCATGAGGAATCAGAAAATACCCAGATATCATGGTCTAGGTACAGATACGACTAAACAAGCGAGGGGGAAAATGGTCATCTCCGTAACATCCAAACTCGCTCCGCACCAATCAGGTAAGATAGCGCGCACTCAGTTTTGATCTCTGCGCTGATACAAAAACAAAATTCAATGAATTGTTTCCAAATCACCATGGCTGATTTATCAAAATGTAAGCTTTCTTTTGATAATGATTGCCTTTGGCAATTGGTGTCCCCCAAAAAGTTCCAAATCTCGAATCTTCACCCAACTTAATAATAAAATATGATCAACGTCTGGTAAGCTCTCGGAATTTTTGTCCCCCTTCTCCCCCCCTAATTTCAATAACAATGCATCGATCTCTTCATCTGATTACTTCTCTCCATCGATTATTTTGTTCATTTTTTTTAAAACGATCATATTTAAATAAAAAGTAAGGATTTAATTTTTTTGAAAAATGGAAGTTTACTCGGATTACTCGGAGCAATATGAGAGGCTGAAAGTAAAATAAGGAATAAATTGCTGAGCCCTGAAAAATCCTTTCCACATTCACCAAGTTTGAAATAATTAATAAAATAAATAAATTTACCTGCAATACTTTCTTGCAAAGGATAATAAGTTCATCTTCGATATCTTTGGAGATGAAATCTTTTCCGAGACTTTTGGCTTTTGTATACAAAAATTTGATGCACTGCTCTCGAACTGTGTCATCACCTGCTAAAATCTGATTGAACAAACCTGTCATAGCACCTGCAAAAGGGGAAAAAAATGAAATAAAAATTAAAATGGAATAGTCTAACACAAGAATACTGCAACAAATGCTGGTTTAAGGTGATTCCAGGGTCTATTAGTTCCAACAGTAGGCATCAGGCCGCGCTGCTCAAAAAGTCAACTGTCTTTGGCTTAAATTGATAAATATACACCAGGAGCACAAATTTGAGGAACATTGGCACTTACAAGTATTCTTCAAGGGGATTCCCTGAGAATTTTGAGCTAAAATACTCAAAAATAAAGCAGAGATATTGGAACAAAGTATATTCCCATTAGCTTCCATTAGTGCGAGTGAGGAAGATAGACATAGAATAACCCGCACTCACTAAGCTTGGGGCAAAATCAAGTTCCAGTACTACGGCTTTAATTCTCAAACAGTATCGCTTGTTTTGGGCTCAAAAAATCCATAAAAAAAATACCCAAGTGCTGACGTGTTCGGATTTTGCGTTTTTCCTTTGATTTCAATATAAAAGGATGAAAACGCGACTTTCCCCAAAAGTGACAGGTGACGCTATCCATCTTATTGAAATCTGGAAAAGTTTTGGCTGGAATCACCTTAATACCATGGACTGTCTTAGTGACAAGCGGCAAATTAAAAATCCAGGAATCTAATTGGCTTAGATGCTTTTTTCAAACGAAAACTGAAGGACTGATTGGTCTCCAATAGGTTATCAACCTTTTCAAAAATCGATTACTGTACCAAAGTTTAAATAGAAAAACTGCGTTGTTGAAAAATTGGATCAGCTGCCACTGATTCTCAGGTGTGGCAATGCTATAGTTGGCAATCACAGGTAGAATTGGATAACACTGATACTCTTAAATTCGTTAAATCATCAGCTCAGTGCTTCAACTCCATGAAAATGGCGCATCTCAGAGCTTTTGGAGCTCGCAAAAACTTTTACTCATAATAGTCAATCTATCAGCAATTCAACTATTCAATGAACTTCCCTTGACAATTGAGAATGTATTCAAGGGTGGAGAAATAAGTATTTTTTTTCTCCATGCTTAAATCATTCTTACTTGTCAGGGTTTATTACCATCAAAAGTCATTCCTCGATCAAGCTGCTTAAAACCCATATTTTAACATACCTACATTAAAAATTGTTAGTTCCTTTATTTTTCTCATAGCTTGAAAGTTTTATTTATTTTTTATCGATCCTGACATGTATTATAGCTGTATAGGCTCTAACTACAAAAAATAAATAAATGATGTAGTAGTAGTAGTAAAGTCCAGCCGCCCAAACACTTGGTTCGTTATGCTGATATTTCACAGCGAACGACTGGACTGCATAAAAAAAGAAGGGGTAGGAAAGACAATCAAAGTATTCTCAAAACAAAGGATAGGAAAGAGGAGAGTAACGGCGACCTGCCAAGGACTCTCAAGTTTGGGAAGGAAATATCTAGAGCACTCAAGGAGGTAAATATATTTACCCCTTATTTTTTATTTTGCTCTAAATATATCTAGTTTTTATATTTTTTTTTCTCTCAAACGAAATATTTCTCAACTTTCTATTTTTCTCTATTTTGCTTCATTTCTTGCGTAATTTTTTTTTTTTTAATAAATAAATAAAGAGTATCGATTTGTTGGAAAGGGGGAGAGTTTCAATGCCACTCCTTTTCCAACGATTAGTGTTCTTTAGCAATAATTTAAGGACTGGAACTTACTTTTAGCATCCAGCTTGAACAAAGCCATGAAAGAAGAATGAACTACGCTCCGTTCTGTAGCATCTTCTGCTTGAAGAAGTTGCCCGAGAATATCAGCAATTTTGGGGACTTGTTCCTTGTTATCTTTGCATAAGCTCGGCAGGTCCTTAATTGCTTGTTTACGAATCTGAAACAAACACAAATGAGTGAAATTGATAGTAAAAATTCATCTTTCAAGCAATACTTGTGTCACACAGTTGATAATTATTCAGTATCAAGATTGCACGGTTGCTAAAAGTAGGACTGGGAAATTGCTAGTATGCAGATCAGACGAGTAGCTCCATTGACTACCTATTTTAGGGTATAAACCAAAAATTAAATTTTGAAAAATTTCCAGTATTTTCCTGATTTTGCAAACCAGTTTCCGGCTGGAAGTTTCTGAAGTTCTGTTAACTTTTTGATCATGAAGGTATCTAATCCACACATTGATAGTGCAAACTTAGTTATTTATAAATCCTTGAAGAAACACACCAATAACAGTCTAAAGTACTTCAGTGGTTCATCAGACTGTACAAAATAGTATAGAAATGCCCTTTGGTATTTGATTTATCTGTCACAATTGCTAATCTTTGACAAGATATTTGTTGTATTAGTTTGAGTCCACCTATTTTGCACTTGCACTTATTCATGATGGTATAAAGCTTCAAATAAAAATAAAGGGTCGTTTCATCAGTGCATTTGCTAAATAGGAAATAAAATTCATTATTATGATGTTATCTACAGCTAAAGATCGTACCATGAGAGCTGACAAAAGACACTTATTCAGTACAAGTGCACTAAGAATCTATGCAGCTGCAGCATACTGAAATTTATATGTTCACCAATGATAGCCATTCAAGCCTCACCGATGACATGACAACTACCATACACCAAAAAGCTGGCAAAGGAGAGTCCTCTCTCGGTCAGGTCTTTTCTCGGAACTATCCAATCACCGTTGTTCTAGGCTGCATGAGCTGATTGACTTAAGCTGACTGCAAATGGCTTTCCTATAACTGTTGATCTGCTCACGATAAGTCTGAGATGCGGAAGTCATTGGGACATGGTCTGGACGCAAAACTTTGGAACGGTGTTACTAAAGGGAGGAAAGAAGACTCTAAGTACTACAAACCGAAATATCTTCATCTTCACAAAGATCTAGCTGGGCCTCCAAAGCTTGATCTGCCAAGGTGGGAAAGTGTTTGAAAAATCTTGCGATAAACTGACTAGCTAAACGTTTCTCATTTGAAGATCCCTTCACAGCTGTTAAAATCTCCAGATATTCTGCTTCATGCTGTAACACAAAGAACAGTTTCCAGTATAATGATAGTGAAAGGTAAAACCGATTGAGTATGAACGTAAATAATCATCGATGGTTGAGAGAAGTGGAAAGAGAAAACTTACAGCGGGTCGTCTTTACAGAGAACACTGAACACCAACTATTCTGCCCTTCACATAGCTTGCAAGCAATGCGCAGAGAACAATGAAGAGATGTTACAGATACTTTACAGAATGTTTACAGACAGGATAAATAGGCGGATACGCAATACTTTAAACATAAATTCAGGCAATATAAGAGTAAAAAACAGCGGTAGGTAGGTGCTTGAGTGTAAATAAGCACGTCTTTAACTTACCTCTCCGATTTTATCCTTGGCGTCGGCAAGAACGCCAAAATTTTTGTACAGCTTCTCAATACTATCCGTTGACATTGTAAGTAATTATCCTCGACGACTCGTTAATTAAAAGTATCATAAAATAATCTTAAAGTAATGGAACTCAATTAAATTTTTTCAGCAATGAGCGATTCGCGAAAACAAGCCGTTGCAGAAGTTATCTCACCATTCATCGCTGTTGGCGGTTCATTGTTTTATGGTGTATTCCTTGATTGTATATTCCGCATTCCGCTCTGTCGAAAAACGGAACTAAGAAATATGGAATGGCCGTGTAAACATAACCTTACTTTTTGTTATCAATTTATTTTTATCAGTAGTTCCATGTGTCCTCCTGAGATAATCAGTTTTCATTTCCATAAAAATGAATCGTGAAAATTTGTCGCTGTACTCGTGGCGCTTTAGAAACACAATAATTATAGTGTAGTTTCGTGTTTATTCCCTTTTTACCGCTCAGTGTACAAGTATCATCCCTGTTATTGTCTCCCATCCTCCTCCTTTAGTATCTTAATTTCTACTCAATCATGTCATGGAATACCCCTCACTCAGAATCTTGGTATCTAATCTACCTGAATCTTGCGTTTTCTGTCATCACTTATTTCGCAACTGTATCTTTAATCCCTAAGTTCAAGCGAAGATTTATTCAGAAGAATTTATTTGGCTTCGATCTCCACAAAGTGAAAGGGCCAAAAATGTTAGTATTGACTCTACCATACCTTTTTTTAACGCTTCCGTTAAAATCAGAAAATGCTCTGCTGTAAATATAATCCAAGAGCACACAGTATTGGAATTGAATTCAGCAAGGTTTGTAGTTTGTGTAGGTACCAAGCCCAAAGTTGAAGGTACCTCGGTCTAAAGTTTTATAATCGATTGAATTTGCATACTGACTCCATCTTTATCATTAGAAGTATTTGTCTTTGGTGGCATGCAATTAAACAGGTCAATTTTCGATGTCTGATCCGTAAGTGCGGCTGGCCGGTTCCAGTGAGATGCCATGAGTCGCACAGTAAATTTTAAAGTGTGATAGCATCCAAAAAAATTCCAAAATTGATAGCAAGAAATTTTGAATGAAGAGAGAAGTCATTGCTTGGAAAGTATAAGCTAGTCTAGCTAGAGGATAATGGGTTTTCCAGGTGCTGAAAAGCACCTTGCAGTTTTACATTTCTATGTTGGTTCAGAATCATATGTTCTAACCCTTGACAAAATACACACTCATACAATCGTTGAATAGAATTATTCACTCTTTTTCGAAAAAACGAAATACCCTTCTTATTTTTGTACCTACTCTGTTTCTCACCTTGTCATAACTCATATTTTCTCTGAATTTTGCAGTCCTGAAGCGTTCGGGTTCATCATTGGACTAACCTATCTGGTTACTCTTTTTGTATTCTCTGCCATTGCTTTCAGGCAGTCAATCTTACGTGACAACAGTTGTCCTCAGAAAGAGGTATCAGCTTGCTTATTAATTTATTCATCTATTCATTTAGTATTTTAACTTTGTTTGTTTTTGTGAGTTTATCATAAATTATCAGTGTTTTTATAAAGAGGCATAAATCAATCCAACGTTTCAAAATCTCCAATCACAGTCTTTTTCTCCAATGGTGAACCAACAAACCAATCTCCACAAAAATTTTTCTCAAGATTTACACAGTATACCCTCAATTGGGGGGGGGGGGAGTTTAGGAACATTCAAAAATAAGCGTTTCTTTTAAAAAAGAAATTGTAAAAGGATATTTTAAAACATCAAATTGACTTACTTACAGTTACACCTCTTTGTAAAAACACCGTCAAAATATCTTCTTTCCTACCAAGTAAACTTCCTTTTTCATTAAGAGTGTAAAAAATGTCTGAATGGGATTTTGATCGCAAAGTGACAAAAATCATATTTACTATTCGTTTTTTGTTATTTTAAAATCAAGTACATAGAAGCCCTTGAAGAGGCTACGGCACGAGTCAAGAAAATACATTTTCAAAGTAGAACATGAAAATTTTGATTACAGTAGAGTGATTGAACAAAACATAATTTACAAACAGAATTCATCTAGAGGATAGTAGGCTGTTGAAAGTAGAAGTTCCTCTAACGTGCTATTTAGTTTACCATTAAAAAAAAGTCCTAGTTTGAATAATTTCCAACAAATACCTAGTGTAATCTTATGGAATGACATTGAATGAAAATTTACATTTATCTCCATCAAAAGGGAAAAGATTTGACACAATTGAAAAATATAAAATTTTGATGGTATAGTTGCGAGCCTTTGGAAAAGAGAAATTTGAAAAAATATTTTTCTCTGCATTGAAACTATTTTTCTTTATTTTCAGTTCGTGGAGTCAGTAGCAGCACTGTTATGCATCGGATGTATGCTGATGTTTGGCTTTGCGGATGATGTTCTGGACATCCCATGGAGGTACAAATTGTTACTGCCTTCGATTGCCTCATTACCATTGCTAATGGTATATTATGTTAATTTTAACTCAACGACTGTCATTCTCCCAAAATTCTTACGAGCATCCTTTGGACTATCCGTAAATTTAGGTAATCTTCAGTCTTCACTTTTCTCTGACATCTCTTCAACTGTGTAATAGCCAATGAGCTGTAGCGATAGAGAGGATTTGTGGACCGTTATGTTGAGGCAGCCATGATCGAAATCTTTTATGGACGTTTTTCTCACAGGCTCGGTTTGTTTGCCTCACTTTTTTTAGCCTCTAAATTTTTTAAAAAATAATTGTGACAGATACATTCGAAATTGGTTGTAAACAAAATTGCGAGTGTTTTAGAGTGGCTATCTGGACACAGAAATCGAAATAACTATTGCTTCTGGAAGGATTTGCTCAATATAGAAACTGACACATAACAGAAGTATGCAATTTTGTCTCACCTGGATAGTTGTATTAGAATTCCGTGTCCAGATAGCCACTCTTAAACACCATCACTGCCACTGGGATCGTTACAATTTCAATTTAAGGTTAAAAAATTTGAGGCAAACAAACCAGAACCAGATTACCCATGCTGTATCTCTTTGATATAGGACTTATAACATGTATGGACCCCTCTATTGCTATAGTTCGTTGGTAATCAACGAGCTATACATTTATCTAGAGTGGCGGTTTAATGGGTAACCTGCGTAACCACCATGGGGGATTTTTAGGTTAGGTTTAAGCGAGTAATTTGTCCATTTGTTTCCGTGTATTTTGGTGCGGCGCCACCGCACAGTGGATAGGAACATGCTTTGATCCCCTGTGCGCCGCGCCGCACCAAAATACATGGAAATAAATGGACAAATTACTCGCTTAAACCTAACCTAAAAATCCCCCATGGTGGTTACGCAGGTTACCCATTAAACCGCCACTCTAGATAAATGTATAGCTCGTCGTTGGTAATAGCCATCCAAGTGATATTTGTCCTTGCTTCGTCATCGTTGTCTACAGAGCCAGATTTCCTGTAAACCCAGCTAGGCTTGGGCTTAGGGTGCAAAATTTTGAAGGACGCATTTTGAGAGAAGCAACATTTTTTTGTTGGATGAAAATTAAAGTCCGAAGAAACCATTCATGACTTTTACCAAATAAAAGCAAGGAAAGTTCAACGATTGCGTTAAAACCAGGGATTTGGAGCCAGAGCTTTAGTAAAAATTGTCAGTAAAAATTGAAATTTGCACCTCTCGTTTAGAAAACAATGACTAATACATTTAAACCTGAAATTTACCGTTCAATTACAAATTTCAGTTGCTTTAGTGCAGACAGAAATAACTTTCCATTATGACAGCTTGAATTATTGCAATCAGAGCTCTGAAACTAAAGCTGCTCCGACTCAGGGCTTTGATTGCAACAACTCAAACTGTAATCATTGAAAGTAATTTCTGTCTGCGCTAAAGCATCTTGAATTAGTTATTGAATGGTAGTTCTCAGGTCTGAAAGTATTATTCATTGTTTTCTCGAGGAGAGGTGCAAACTTCACTTTTGACTGTGATTCCAGCTCTGATTCTCTGATTTAAAAATCTTAAATTTTTCATTGAACTGATAGTGTCCTTTTGAGTTTTTAATCATGCAAACTCTTATCATTTTCTCTGTATTCTCTCATTAGCATGTTTATTGTTGTTCTTACATCTGCTTAAAATGGATTCAATATTTCCAGGATGATAGAAACCCTCCTAATTTAAAATCCATACCTAATTTATGTAGGCACTAGAAAGGATCATTACAGAAAAATTAATTTTTATGTGAATTGAAGAATTAATTGAAGCGCATAAAAACTCTTACTATACTCCTTTCAATGATCTCATAAATGCATGAAGCATGCAAGACTTATTTCTGCACAAAATTTCTCATCATTTCGAAAAATTTTGTTTCAGGTATTCTGTACTATGTATACATGGGCATGCTGGCTGTCTTTTGCACAAATGCAATCAACATCCTAGCTGGTGTGAATGGTTTGGAAGCAGGTCAATCTCTAGTGATCGCTATATCAGTGTGTCTTTTCAATTTTATCGAATTATTTGGGGAAATTTGGCAGCCACATCAATTCTCTTTATTTTTCTTGATACCATTCGTATCTGTTACTTTAGCCTTATTAAAATTCAACTGGTAAGAATTAGCTCTTTTAGTAGATTCTTAAAGACAATTCCAGGCATTTCATTATGATCAATTGAAGTATTATTGATTAATTTACGCCATAGTACTTGTGTGAGATCTGTTGATTATTATTTTAAAGTTTAACTGTTGAAACTTCGAGACACTCTTCAAAAATTTTCACAAAATACCGTCCTGTTGATGAATATTTGGGCAGAAGCATTGGACCAATCGCTGCCGTCCTGTGTGTATTCTCACTTGTCGTCATCTTGAGGCTAGTGGCAAGATGACTGTCTGCCGAGCCAGTCATTTCATCTGTTGTTAGAATGTGACCTTCTTGTTGCTTTTGACCACACAGAAGTATTGTGCACTATTTTGCACCTAACTATGGGTGCAGAACCGGTTTTAGGAATATTAACGGGCTGGGACAGTTTAAATTTTCTTTTTTTTCCGAGAAGCATTGGCATTGAGCATGTTTGTGAAGTTTTGGATTTGCATTTTAAAGCAGTGGTTTTTTAAACCTGTGGTCTGCGGGTTTGTAGTTCAAAATTTCCCCAGAATCGTACTCTCTGACAGGTTTTTGTGTTTTCAAGATATCAACCATTAAATTCTAAGTTCTATACATTTCACAAGTCTAGAACCAACTTTTGGCAACTGCTGCCCGGCTGAGCCTCTCTGATACTTTGAAACACATTTTTTCATCAACCTTGCGCTAAACTTGCTGGACAGCAACAATGTTGCCAGAATTTTCTATAAATTACCAACTTTTAGATTAAGTCAAATGGGGAAAAATCGGATAGTTATCCAAAAAATTGCAACTCAGGAAAGCAACTTACCGGATCATTTTGGACTTAAATGAAATTCAGCTATCCTTACACCTAGAATGGGGCTCTTGCAAACTTTTGCTACTGGGGATTAAAGAGTTGATTTTTGCTTAAAAATCTGTAAAAATGATGATGAGTAGAGGTTGGAAAATTTCGCGACCGTCATTTGCCTCGAAATTTTTAAAATGCTCCTATGGCCTTGAAAACTATACAGGAGCATCGATCACGGTCCCCTGATTACAAAAATGCAAAGTGTGAAAACGCGAAATCGGCCGTTTTTTCGGTTTTTACGCGAAATCGCCGTGAATCCGCGAAATGACCGCGAAATTCGGCCTTATTGAACCAGCGAAATCGCGAAATTCGGCCTTTTTGAGTGAAAGCGCGAAATTTGGCCTTTTTGAGCGAAATCGCGAAATTGACAGATTTTTGCGGAATTATCGTAAAAGTGCGTGCACGTTGAATTTATCGTGATTTTTCAAGTTTTTTGCGTTACAATTGCGTTGTAGGGAAACAATTCACACAGGTAGCTAAAATTTAGGAGGAATTTGAAGTTTTCATCATTACAAAAGTTAAAATAGCAGGGTGACGGGTCATAAAACCAACTAAATTACAATAAACGCGCTATATTTTTTTCTCTATGACACAAAAAGCATCGCAAAAATAACACCGAAATCAACAAAAAATAACACCGAAATCAACAAAAAATAACATCGAAATCAGCCAAAAATAACGACGAAATTTTCCAACCTCTAATGATGAGTACACTAAAAAATCATAAAACTCACTCTCAGAATCGGGCATAATGGCGGAGAGATTCCTATCTAAATTGAGAATTATCTCTGTGTTTCCGTTAAGAAAGTTAGTGACATATTAGACAGGAATCTCTCATGATACCTGCGTTGAGCCGCCATTATGATCTTGCCACTATAGGAGAGCTCGTTTCAGAAGTGTAGGCCGACCAAAACCATAATCTTTGGCGAATTTGTAACTTTTATTCCTTCTTATCAATACCGAATTTGCCACTGACTTTATTCTTTTGTGTTTAAAGTTTTCCTCATTGAAAAGTGAACACTCAATTTCATTTTTATTCATTTTCATCGAGTAATATCAGAAATAATGTTGAAAAATTCCAAAGATTATCGGTATAGGTCCGCCTACACTTCTGAAACGAGCTCTAGCTGTGTGAGTTTATCACTAACTTTTAGACGTTCTGAGAGTGTGTTTTTTGTGATTTTTGCTGGTTTTTACATCAGATTGGACTATGTATTCATTTGTGCACATCAAAAGTTTGCAAGAGCCCCATAGTTCCATGAAAATGCAATGCAATTTCCCTGCCTACACCTTCCCTTGAGCATTGTGCGGAACCTTTTGCTTGTAGGGTTAAATTCAAAATCTTTCCATTAGGCCGTCTGATATTTCCCTTCTTAGAAATCGAAAACTATCATGAAAACTGTGAAAAAAATAACAACACTAATCGATTAATGTATTGAACTTTCAGGTATCCAGCTGAAGTCTTTGTCGGCGATACTTACTGTTATTTTGCTGGAATGACTCTAGCAGTTGTTGGGATTCTAGGACACTTTAGTAAAACTTTATTATTGTTTTTCATCCCTCAAATTTTCAATTTTCTCTATTCTGTACCACAACTATTTCGTTTCATGCCTTGCCCAAGGCATAGGATGCCAGGGTGAGTAAATTGAAACTAATTTCAATTCCAAAATTGTCATAAAAGTAAAAAATAATTTGTTGGCGTGACAGGAAAAAAGTAATTTTGTTATTTGTAAAGATGCGTGTTAGTGGAAGCACAGATGCAAAATTTATCATTGATGCATCATGAATCAAAAACAAACAGTCATCAAGAAAACTCTGATTAATTTAATTTCTTGGAAAATCAACATTGTCTATTCTGCTGTCCTCTATTGAACCCAAGAGCAACCAACATTTTGATTATTGCCTTAAAATTATAAATTTGACAATTGTTTGCGACAGTCAATCACTGGTTAATTCATGCATTATGGGTCTTCATATTGCTGAAGTGATGGATTCGGATTGATCTGCGCAAGAGATTTTCAAATTTTTATTTTTAAGGCCATAGTAAAAATTTTGGTCATTCTTGGGTTTTCTGATAAAAAAGAAGAAAAAAATAAAACAGAAATCCTGAGTCAGATCTAAGGGAGGGGACCGTAAGGGCAATGCCCCCCCCCAAAAAAAATACGTTACATTGGTACAAAATACCTATCGGATACAGGTGAGAAAAATTGAATTCTAGGAAACCCTGAACGCAAATAGCCTTTCCCAATAGTGTGTTTATTTTATCTTTGTGTCTCTTTAGGATTTTATGTTTTTGATATGTTCAACTGATTGGCTCATTACATTTTTCAGATTAAATGAAAACGGCAAACTTTTGGTTGCGAGTCGTGTAGCTTTTCAAAAGAATGAACTGACCCTCCTAGGAAAATTTAGTCTGACAGTTTTAAAAACGATTAAATTTTTGGATTCAAGAGAGGGCGGAGATGTGATGGAGTGCAATAATTTAACTCTGCTAAATCTGGTTTTGATTTTCTCAGGCCCTATTAAAGAAGACACCCTAACAAAAATACTTTTAGCTATTCAAGTAAGTTGCTATTTCTTCTCCATTGATTTGTAAATTCCAGTAAATTGACTTTCACAAACTTTCGTTTCTTAAATCATGGTTGCATGATTCAAGTTTTTAAATGGCGAAAATATAGTCTGTGAGTGGCAAGACCCTTCGTTTAATACATTTTGTCCAACAGACATTTAGTTCAAAGTATTTTTACTGCATTCAATTATATCCAATTCTTCTTGTCCAAACTTTCATGCTTCACAATAGATAAACGTCCAACGTAAACTTGGGCCAATACACGTCTTTGTTTTCAAAGGTTTTTGTCTCATTGCAAGGATAGGCAACTCCTCTTATTGGCAATTTAAAGGAAAAATTAAGGTGATTCTTCCGTTTGATAAATGTCTAATTACAGGCGGAAAGTAAATTATATTTAAGCAAACGGAGTGTAAGTTTCTAGATAATCATCTGAAAAACTTCTCTGCAAAATATTTTGTCAATAACTTCAAAAATAAGGCTGAAAGTACCAAAAAATGAAGGATTGCACTTCGATACAAGAATCGATTTGAGATATTCCATTTTTTGGTACCTTCAGCCTTATTTTTGAAGTTATTGATGAGATATTTTGCAAAGCCGTTCTTCAGACGATTATCAAGTAACTGACTTTCTGTTTTCTCAATTATTAATGACTTTCACCCTGTAATTTGACGTTAATCAAACGGTAGCGCTCTGGTGGCGGAAATTGGCATGATACGTTGAAGAATCACCTGAACATGAGAGGTAAAAATAAGTCAGAGAATATCAATTTTTTAAGATAATTTGTTTTTTTTTTTCATACCCATGAACCTTGAGAAATTTAATGGAAAAACAACAAAAAATTTTTTTTAGTCATCTATTGTAAAGGAATTTCAAAAATCAAATTTCTATATAAAATTTTTTACTGCCACTGATACTCACAATTTTAATCAAAATGAATTATTTATTATTCCTTTTTTTCCAGATTGCTTGCAGCTGTTTAGCGTTTACCATTCGATATCCTTTGGCCTCAATTTTCTATGATGTTTGAAAATCATCACTTAAGCAATGTTAGATAACTCCAATATTATTTGTAAATCAAGCTGTGAGTGGAAAAATCATTTTAGTAATCGAAAGTAACACAGTTTATTGTTAGGATAGCTAACTTGCTGGAGGCAATTTAAGGGTTATTTGAACAGGCTTATCTACAAATGTCTGTTGTCCGTTTTTTTATATGTATGACTTTGTGACCCCACATTGCTCTTCAGAAAAAGCTGCACTTATTTTTCAATTTGAATTTTTTTTTCTTTTTTTTTTTCATATTTTTCTTCTCAATAACAGATATTTTGGACAACAAACTTTTTGCATGAACCCTGTTCAATTATGATGAACAGTCTCCGAAATAAATTTCAGTGAACTCCTTAGATTTTGATCCATTTAGGCAACCTGCAATCAGTGGCGTAGCCAGGAATTTGGGGGGGGGGGTCTGGGGTCCGAAAATCGTCAAGGGGGGTCCAAAGATAACAATTTGGTCAAATTTTTCTGAGGACGCAAAAAGTGATCTTTTTTAATGGCAAATTTTGGTGTCAAGATGGACCCCCCCCCCCCCCCCGGTTACTCCACTGCCTGTGATACTTATCACATTGAATTTAAGCATTGCAAGTGGCCCACCTGATCCAAAATCTAAGGAGTTAACTGACATGATTTAATTTTTCGACTGTAAAAATCTGCAAAAATAACAACCGTAACAGTAAAAACTCCTTGAAATCACTCTTGAACTCTTAAAATGCTTTTTAGCGCGTGATTGTAACAACAGTTTTGTGCTCTAATTATATGAGTTTGAAGAGTTTCTTTTGGAATGGAACCTATCTGAATGAAATCACCCATAAGAATAACTCTCACTCGATAGCGACTTGATACTTGGTACGCTACAATCCATCATAATCAGCCTGCTGATTAAGTGCGAATTTGAAAAAGGATCACTTAGCAGGAAGTATTTTAATCGAGGAGTAGCAACCTTTTTGCAAAAAGCATTTTATGAGTTTAGGATTTGATCCCTGGAGTTTTTAGAGCCACCATTATTATTTCTGCAGGTTTTTACATCTTCATCAACCCTGGAACCACAAATAGCTGAAGTTTGTAACTGCCCCATTCCACGGGTGATAACTTGCCAGCCAAACTTTCAATACAGTAATCCAGTTGACTTCATCATTCATAAACTTTGCAGCTTGTCTTATTTTATCAGGTACTAAGTTTTGCTCAAAATCTCCTTAAAAGGCACAATAAAAAATGTAAATAAATGTACAGCTCCACTAGTTTACTCTAAGATTTTATCTCCTATTTTTCTACAACTGAACATAAAATGTTAAATTATCAATTTCCCATGTATTATTATTACTTTTTATCGCACTGTCTAAAGTTCCTACAAAATTCAACCTTTTCTCATTGTGGGGATCACAAGCATAAATCAATTTTTCAGCTGAATAAATAGTGATGTACTTTTTGAGCCTACTTTTTGCAGAAAGGTAATTCCATGGTAACACGACTTTTTGCCGATGCAGACAAATCTTATAGAAATCGCATCCTAAAATCGTCTAAAGCCACCAAATTAATTAACCCTTAACTGCAGATGAGCCCAGATCTGGAACAATTACTTTGAAGCCTTATCTAAAAGTAGGGGACTTGAGTTGTACTGTCGCTGCATGGTGGGTCACATGTGGAACAGATACTAAACGAGTAAGAATTGTCGATTTTGTCCTAGAGCGCGCAGCACAGGATAGAGAATGTGCAGAGTGGTTGAAAATAGCTCACTGAAAATCTGATAGAGATTTTCCGATTTTCATTGTTCTGTTTGAGAGTAACGCAGGGGTACCATATACAAAAAAGCAACTATTGAAACTTACTAACTTATTTTTTACTACTTTAATTTTTTTTTTTTTTAGCCTGAAAACTTTATTTTCAGTTGCATGGATACCTAAATGCGGGTAAGGCCATATTTGGAACAATTAATATTCAGGCTCTTTACCATTGAAATAAAATGGAAAGAATTTTTTCACTATTTTTCCCTGTCTCAAGGATCAAAATTGTACTGAAAAAAAAAATTATTTTATTGAAAAAAAAAATCATGCAGTAAAGGGTTAATATTTCTGTCGAAAACGTTTCTTTCAGCAAGTTTTACAATAATAGACTGGAAATTTAATGTGTTGTTCAAATTATATGTTTAGCGGTTTAAGAGTCATGACGGGCAGAATGACTAAAGACATTCCGTTAATGGCAGAATGACCTTTAAACGCCTCAAAAGCATTGTGATTTCAAAGTAGGTATCATGCATCAAGGGACAGTTTGGTTAACGCGGAGTTGTCTGGATCAACAAGCTACAGCAATAGAGGGCCGTATATATAGGCCGTACATGTTATAATAAGTCCTATCTCAAAATGTGACAGGAAGGGCAATCTGGTTTTGGTTTGTTTGCCTCACTTTTTTTAACCTTCGATCAAAAATTGTAGCGCTCATGTCCTCATTTTCCATAGAATTATCCGTCAAGGAACTCTAGTTTGTAGATAATCACCTCTTTTTTCCCTAAGATTTTGAAATGCTATTGACCATGTTTGTATTCTTCCGTACATGCTAAAACAGTTTGATCAATCATGCAGGTAAGGCAACAAGACACTTCCAGAAGTCAAAACTAATATCGACGAAAGGTGTGATTTTCAAATTGTTGACGGAAGAACTTATATTTTATGAAATTATTCAAAGGGTTTTTTTGGCGAAAGGATGTGGAGACCAAAGCAGAATTTTTGGCTTCAAGGTCCAACAGTTGGTCACCTGCTGTTATTGGCTGTTATTGGTGAATTTTGGCCTAACAATTGCTTTGCTTGATCAAACTATTTGAACGTGCACGGAATCATTTTCTTCTCAATCAAAATTAAATCATTTTTTTTTCTACTCCTTTATTCAAGTAATTTGAATAATTACATCCTACTTTAGGGTTGAGAAATTTTCTTAAGGTGATTACTCATCTGTCTGAAGTAAGATTCTGTCTTAATAGATAGCGTCACTTATTGAGAAATAAACTTCAAAGGCTTAAATTTTCAATCAAAAGGGGCGTCCCCACAGAAACTGCGTAATCTTTGACTCAATTTCTTAAGCCAAATTTCAATAATATTGGTCCTAGATTGACAAAGAAATCAAGCATCAAAATTTTACATAGCCTAATATTACGCTATCTATTGGGCTAGAATCTCACTTTAGACTGGTGCGGAATTACCTTAACTATTACTAATTCAAGCAAAATTTTGACAATTAAGAGACCTGTAACTGCAAAAGAAGGAGGAGTGCCTGAAACGCTTGCGTCTCACCATGATTGCATGAAAATTTAAAGAGAGAGTAAACCAGAGTGTTTAGGACAGGAAGTAACCGGGGGAAATTACAGGAATCAGCAGGGAATGGCAAAAATCAAGGGAAATCAGGGATACTATTAGGGAACGAAGGTTTGAACTGGGAATTTTCTTTGTTTGTTTTGTTTCAAGTTGTTTGTTTTTTTTTTCACTGTTCTAAATTTTCTATTTACAATTTAATAAAGTTGAAATTTGAAAAAGAGGTCTGAGAAGTATGTTTTTCTTTGATAAACGTTTCAAATTGGGTAAAAAAATGAGAAAAAAGTAAAAGTAATACTTTCTATCAATATATAGGGTGTACCAGACCACCCAGATAGGGCATTTTTCTCGAAAACTACTGAACCAAATGATTTGAAACAAGAAAGTCAAATAGGGAACTGACCATGAAAAAGCGCCAAATCTGCCATTGAAACCTCAAAATTTTGATTTGGCGTGAAACACCTTATTTTTAAACTTAAAGGTAACAAGTAGCATTTCAATCAAAAGATATTGATCTGTTCTATCAGAATCTGTAAGTATTTTTGAAAATTTTTGAACAAGGTGGTCTCTAAGGCCAATTCTAAAAAGATCCAGAAATCCCCTTAAACTCAAAAAAGTTGGGATTTTTGGAAAAAGTTTAGAGGAGCCAAAATGCCGCCAATTGCTTCTACTTTACAATTATCAACTTTTCTTAACACCGTTATTGGAGGCGTTTTCAAGAAAATTTGAAAAATGTGTTTGAATCCCCCCAAAACCGCCCCAAGGGGCAATCGGGTGCTTTTGAAAACATCAAAAACGGAAAATTTGGGGTAATTTATCTGCAGGACACTTTCGTTTCAAATCATTTGGCTCGGTAGTTTTCGAGAAAAATGCCCTATCCGGGTGGTCTGGTACACCCTGTATACAAGCCTTTAACCGATGTTTTCCTGCCGGTTACTTTGGAGTTTGCGACAAGTCTCGTTGCAGGTATAAATTGCTGTTATTCAAGACTTACATTCGAGTTTATCTTTTTGCAAGATCTCCCACTCTTGGTATTTATTGAAGAAGCGTTGTTTTCCAGATTTTGAAATATTTTGGAGGTGTACAAGTCAGTTCGAAGCTTTACTAAGCATCCTTATAAGGAAATATGACAGAAAAACGAACCAGCGGCTACTTGAACAATACATGAAACAGTTATAAAACGGGTAAAATGCTGGAATCAACCTAATATAGAAAGGACGTTTCAGCACAAATCGCAGCCATTTTCAACTCAAAAAATAATAATAATAAAAAAAAACTAAAATACAAATTTCAAAAAGCGGAGAGAGCCACCACTCCAAACTGTAAACACAGGTGTGTTTACAGTTACAGTGTTTACAGTTTGGAATGGTGGCTCTCTCCGCTTTTTGAAATTCGTATGTTAATTATTTTTTTTTAATTATCATTTTTTGAGTCGAAAATGGCTGCGATTTGAGCCAAAATGTCTCCGCCAAATTGGGTTGATTCCTGCATTTTAGTTGTTTTGTACCAGTTTCATTTATTATTCATCCTTATAAGGGATGGTCCTTGATTGACCTTTGCTTACATAAAATTTTTTGTGACTTATGGTTAACAACCAGGAGAAGAACGATCATAAATTTAAGCTTCAACTATAGAGGTTCTACTCCAGAGACGATATAAAATAGAGACCACAATTGATCTATTTTGCCCTTGTTAAAATGGGGTGGCAATTTTTCTTTTTTGGGGTCTCAACTAAACAATGTCCAAGTGAATCATACATTGACTGATAAACAAAGGTGTCGAGGTCAGTTGCCTAATGACAGCGGAGTACCTGAGTTTCTTCTGTCAACTTATGGTCCACGTTGGATGGTGCTTCCTATGTTATTGTTGAGTTCCCAAAAAAAAGTTAGCCAGTTAGCGATCAGCTAGTGCATGGTCTCTATTATATACTGCCTCAGGTCTACATAGAGACAAATAGAGACTCAGCACACCGTATGTTTCCCGTTTTAGAGAAGTGAAACAAGTTTATAAGATTTTTGGCGCAAACCGCTGCTCGATATCGATTTTTGCTTTCGATATATCGAAGGTCAAAGTTCCATATGGACCTGTTTCCAAAAATCAGTACTCCACTTTGAGAAATCGGAATTTATGAAACTAAGAAACTAAAATTGTCCAAAAAGCAAGTCCTTTTCAGAAAAAATACAGCTTTGACACAAATATAGTCAAAATTAGAATTTAGCGCCCCCGAAATTTTTTAACATTTTTGCCCCCCAGGAGCGAAAGGGGGGGGGGCATTTTTGGGCTATCAGAAAAATTCCGTGAGGCGGACCCCTATCAAGTGATACATTGAATAAAAGGGCATACCAAACTGAGCATTTTGACGCAAACCGGAGGTCGATATAGTTTTTCACGTTCGAGATATCGAATGCCGAAGGTCGATTTATAAAATTTGATGTCGAAAGTGAAAAACCATATCGACCTCCAGTTTGCGCCAAAATGCTCAGTTTGGTATGCCCTTTTGTTTGATGTATCAGTCAATAGAGGTCGTCTCACAGAATTTTTCTGATAGCCCCCCTGGGGGGCAAAAAAGTTGAAAATTTTCGGGGGCGCTTGACTAAATTTGTGTCGAAGCAGTTTAATTCACTGAAAAGGACTTGCTTTCTGGACTATTTTAGACTCTTAGTTTTTTAAATTCCGATTCCTCTAAGAGGCATAGTGATTTTTTGAAAACAGGTCCATATCAAAGTTTGACCCTTGATGTATCAAAAATGAAAATCGATATCCAGCTGCTGTTTGCGCCAAAAGTCTTAGAATTTTATGTCCTTTCAAACGACGTATCACAAGATAAGGAGTGCCATAAGAAAAAATGAAGTTGACCCCCCCCCCCCCCCCCCACCCAATAGCCCCCTCAGATAGCGCCTCCGGTATAAATAAGAATGGTCAAAACCGCATCCTTTTATCTCAACTAGAAAAAAAGTTAAGGGGGGTGGGCGTTATCTTTCTCTCCTTCCATTTGAGCAAGTGCAGAAAAAGACGAAGATAGGGGTTAAATTCATGTGATAGCCCCCTCTGCTATCCTTTTCTTACTCACTTGTTCAAACGAGAGGAGAAAGAGACAGACATATTCCTATATCCGCTTATAGTAGTGTCTTCAAAATGGCATTCCTAAAGACCCCTCCGTGGTTATGGTTCGTCAAAGACGACTTAAAATTAAAAAGCGACGCTGAAAGAAAACAGACTCATAATTTTTTCTTTTAAAATCTTTTTCATTAATTTATTATTATTGCTGTTAATATGTACAAATAAAAATGAGATAACACAATATCCTTCAGTAAAACTATTTTTTTGTTTTTCAAAAACAACATAAACTTAATAACAATGAATAAAAAATGCATTTAAAACAAAAATGATAAAAGAGAGATGCACCATGCAGTAAAAAGAACAATGCAAAATGATTGGAAAGAAACTTTGATTAAAAATCACACAAAGGATAGCGAACTTGAGGAAAAAAGAAAGAACGGAAGAAGGGGGGAGAGGAAGAAAAAAAAAACAAACACAGACAAAATGAAACAAAAAGATTCATCCGATAACACAGCCTTTTCTTGGTAAAACATATTGATAGAATGTAAGAATAAAAAAGTAATAATGGAAATGAGCAAATTTAGAAGAGCGGATGTTGAAAGCAGTGTTGCCATTTTTCGGAAAAATATCCGATTTTTCCCATTTGACTCAGTGTGAAAATAATAATTAATAATAATAAATATTTATTAATTTATTGGGAAATTTGGCAACATAGGTGGGAAGCCACTTTTTGACTCCAAGATACCACTTTGACTACAAAGTGAGCTTCAGCGTTTTATTTTGAAAAATGTTTCTTGAAATTAAAGAATACGTAGCAATTCAAACCATTAAAAATTCAAATCTACCAAAGGAGGAAAAGAAAAATGAATAAATAGAAGATGGGAGCATTTGTGTAATGACGCAACGTCACATCGGTCCAGCGATGGATGAGGTGTCCCGAGACAATCACCGACTACAAAGTGAGCTTCGACATTTTATTTTGAAAATTTTTATTGAAATTACTAAATACGTAGCACTTCAAACCGTTGAAAAAAGAAAATCTACCAAAAAAGAAAAAGCAAGATGGATAAATAACAGGTGGGGGCATTTGTGTACCGGCACGACATCCCATCGGTATGGCGATAAACGAGGATTATGGGGCATGAGTATGGAGAGACTCCATCTCTTACAGTTTTAAACGGCACCGTACCGGCGTGTCAATACACAAGATGACTACCAGATTGGAAATGCTCCCACCTTCTATAAATCCATCTTGGAGCACTAAAACCTTCATCCGGCTATATGGTTTTTGATTTCAGGTATTTTTCAATTCGACTTAGAACCTAACCCCATTTTCCTAAAAGTTATTTCTCTCGTCAACCACCAGGTTTCCACGAATAGAACCCTCACAGTCTACGGAGGATCACTGTAATCCATTCAAATTACCTGAAAAATATCAAATTTAGAACTACAAGTGGCGTTAGCTATCAAAACAAAAATTGCTTAGAATCACTTAAATGACTACAGCGGTATCTTTGTCAGGAAAGAAACTTAGCACGGAGGCAATGAATACCCTTTTTGAAGGCCCTGTGTTATAGCCAATATTTTTTTATAACCAAAAAACAAATCAAGACTCTGCTCAAAGCATCATCACTGAATCACAGTCTATTGAAAAATGTTGCTACACCATTTAAAAAGCAATCAAGCTGCAAAATCAATTAAGCTCTCTCGAGTAGAAAGGAGGGGAAAAGGAACATTGGGGGATCCAGCTCTTGCGAACGGGAGAGGGGGGCGAACTATAGGATTTTGCCCCTAATGACCCCCCTTAACCTTTTTCTCTCTTCCTTTCCCCCTTTTATGGCCAAACGAGTGGGAGGGGGGGGATCACCCCTTCAGCTCCTCCTGTATTCGCCGATGAAAAGGAAAACGATCCACAGATAAAAAATTTGACTAATGATACGAAAAAAAAAAAACATCCGCTCAACTATAAACATCTGTAAAAGGAAACTTGATGGAAATAGAACTTATGTAGCAATAATCATCAAAATAATTATGAATTTTAAACCTATAAGGTATGAAGTAAGTAATTAACCAATGAATGAGAGCAGTCACGAGAACGACTCAAATTTTGAGGTAATCAGCAGAAGCCGTTAAATATAATGAGCATTCATGATGCTGTTCTAACCTACTTTGCGCAAGAAGAGAGATAAATTAATGTCGATAAAAAAAACGACAACATTAATAGCTACACCATAATAAACTATTATTGAAATACCTCTCGTTCCGTTCCGAAAGTCACCAGCGAAAGTATATCTTTAAAAAAATTTAGCTAGGACTTGAAAAAAAATGTACTTTATTGCAATAAAACGAGACTCGGCGCACCAAAATGCAATGAAACATGGCATAATGCAACATAATGTAAAAACAATGCAGTCAAGAAAACTAATCAGTAAGTAAAAAGATTACCTTCATTTTTGGTGAGTTCAATTTTTTGACATCTTTGCATCAGCAAGTTCACCTCTGATAGAGTTCCCGTCAGATGTGTAGACGCACCTAGAACGATAATCTTTGGTGAATTTTCAATTTTCATTCCTTCAAATCAAAACAAAACAGGCCTCCACCTTTGACCTTTGACCTTTTGATTTTGAAGTGTCCCTTAATGAAAAGCGAACACTCAAAATTTAATCTCATTCATTTTTACCATGCATTATGCAAAATAACGTTGAAAAATTCCAAAGATTATCCGTTTTGGAGCGCCTACACTTCTAAGACGACCTCTGATACAGAGCAAGAGTGAAGAACAACAATAATTCATTGAAGTCATAGTTTTCTAACAATCAAATGTTAAAGAAACCAATACAAAAGAAGAGTCGCAAAAAATTGTAAAATACCGAGACAGTTTAAGTATCTCAAACTACCAGAAATATTACGAAAATTTATTCATCTTCCTCTGCAAAATAATAATGTTTGATGAAATGGCCAATTACTTAATCAACACCTTCAGCCAGTGGCGGTCCGTGGGTCCAAAAGTGGGGGCTTGAAAAAATGTGCTGACCTCCTTTTTTTTTGCTTCTCCATATAAAAGGAGGGGGGCTTCAAGAGTTACGACCTTTGTTTTTCCCTTTTTCTAAACCCTTTTCCAAAACAATGGCAGGGGGATTGCGCCCCCAAAGCCCCCCACAGTAATTTGAGTCGATGTGAGGGGTTGGACATGGAATTTATGACCAAAAATGCAAATTTGGATACAAAAAAAAAACTAAAAAGGGTGATTCTGATAGGAAATTTTACAATAAATTCAATGACACCGTTTTCAAACTCCTACGTTGCGTACTAAAAAAGATAAACGCATTTAAAGTCGTCACGCTGTGTCCGGCCTCTCCCATTGATTCGCTCCACTGCTCCCCCCCCCCCCCCCCCCCCCCCCCGGGGACCGCTACTGCCTTCAGCAACTATGATGAACAAAATGCTCCTAGAGCTGAAAAAGGAGCCACAAAATTACGTATGGTTAAGTAACATTGATTAATACAAGAAACTTTGATTGTCTTTAATGTAAATGCCTACGATTAAAAGTAAGTTACGTACAAAGATGGGATAACTAAATTTCCGCCTTCTGATACCACCTTAGACAAACTAGCACATGGTTTCCCTTCCTAACAAAGAGCAAACAAACACTATTGAGAAAGCACAAAAAGAAATTGGATTCAAAAACATGCGATGCACTTTCTCCGTACCTTTTGCTGTAGGAAAGCTCACTCCAAACCGATAAACAACAATCAGGAGCGAATGCGCAGAAAGAATTTTTATCATCCCACGATGGAAAAAACAAAATTTTGGACTTACAAACTACAGTTAATAAGAAAATCGAAATGATTCAAGTAAGTTTTGAAATCATCAAAATATTAACAATAAAAAATTCTTAAAATCGAATGTCACACAATGATTGGTAAATCTGATACTCGGCAAAGCTACCAGTTAACAATAGAAGAAAAAACACTGAAACAGAAGTTAAAATTTAGTCATTTCAGTTCTTAATAATTTTAGTCGAAGTCCTTGAGTTTAAATTATACCATGACAGGAAGAATGGTGCTCAGTAGAAATGTCCTATTTTAAATGTCTAGTGTAAAATATGTCCAACGAGAAACGTCCATTTGAACAATGTCCACCCTAAAATGTCCAACGCACAATTGATCAAGTATAAAAAAGGTCCAAAAAGAAGAATGTCAAATAGTAGATTTTGTCCGTGAATCTGAAAACCTCAGGATGTAAAAATGTCCTGAAGGCGACTAAAATTAGAAATGACTGTATTTGTGACAGATATTTTTTCCAATATTTTTGAAATTCTATATTTAAAGAAAATTCTCTTCGATTCTTTTATTTATTTTACAATTGTTACATTTTTCAATTCTTTTTAATATTCCTATTAAGTTGAACCGGTTTGTACCAAGAGTCTTTAAAGATTTTTGTTTGTTTATAACTTGTGGACTTTTTTGGTGTACTTAGTCTACAGTTGGGCATTATTTTAAGGGGCACTTATGTATGATGGACAGATTGTACAATGGACATTCTATGGTGGACATTGTTGCAATGGACATTTCTTAGTGGACATCTTGTACATTGGACATATTAAAAAGGCCACCTGTCACCGGAGGAATATAAATGAATTGGATGACCTGTCCCAAAATCCCAAAGTATGTACTATGACTTTCAAAAGAAAGTATCCAGGTAGAAATTTTTATATGTACTTCAATTCCTCGACCCAATTTTAAAAAAGTTTGCAGTTTTCAGGTAAAACAGTATTGCCGCTTGGTAGTATGCCTAAGAAAAATAAAACTCTTTCGCAAATAATGGACAACATTAACAAGGACCATTTTGATGAGATGACTTTTTTTTGAAGGTCATAGTACTAAGACTTGCAAGAGAAAGTCCCCCAACTGTAATGCGTTTTGCCAAGTTTTTCTCATATTTATGAAAGAATTTTTAATTTTTCAAGATGAACTTTCAGACGGCATTTCATTTAGTTTTCAAACACTTTGAAGCCGTCAAATTGTTAAAAATTGCAGAGATGTGAAAGAGTAAAAGTTTCGACCAAGTTACTTTGTTTTGAGAGCCATAATACCTACTCTAAGTATTCCCGAGGGCAAAATATAGCAAGACATAAGCAAAAACCAAACCGTCAAGTACAACTGGAGCTAATTAAAAAAAGACCTTAGTTCCAGAAGGTCTTTCCTTCCTCAGTGAGTTCAGCTTTTTGGACAAGTGACGATATAATTCATGCTTTGAGCTTGCCTCAAATAAACTACCAACGCATGTTCTACTCATTTTCCAAGAAAAAGAATCAAAGCTGTTTTACACACTTGAATTAATCCTATAGAAAGTTTCAAAAAGTAGAGAAATCAAAGAAAAGCAAAAAACGGAATACAGTGTGCAGTAGCAGTTTGTGCAATTTGGCAACCATGTTTTTCCTCAATTAGAATCAATGAGCGACAATCGATTATTGGTGAAGCGCTGCTTCACAATCAAATCGATTGTTTTACACAGAGCCAAAGGTAGGAAAAACATTATTTCCATATTGCTCGAGTCCCCTCTGAGTGTGTGTTATTACTAGCATTTTCAAAGTTTTGCAGTGACCCTCGACTTACTGTCACTTTTCTCTATTAGAGATGAAGTTTTAGGAGTTTCTCTTTTTACTTTCTCACTCTAACGAAGGTAGAAATTGAGATAGTATTGAAATGGCGCAGATATCTGTCAGTCTGTATCCCAGCATAACTTTTGAACCAATAATCCTCATGCATCCAAATTTTGCAGAGAAGTTTTTTTTTCTTCTAAATTTTAAATTCTAGACAAGTTATGGAGGATAAAAAGTTTCCATTAAAATCAATGGGAAAATGGGTAAACATATGGAAAAATTGGAATATTTCAAAAATAGCAGTTTGAATTGTGAAAATTTGCAAAAACATTCTGCAACCAGCCTACTGTAAAATTAACCCCTGAAGGGGGGTCTGAGGGTCTCCCATACAATAATATAGGGGGGTTTGGGGGTCAGGGGGTCTCCCCCAGCGTAATATAGGGGGTCTCGGAGGACCCCCCAGAATAATTTTGATGTGAGAAAGTGTTTGTTGGGTATTCCCCACAGTTTATTTCTATCGGTTCTCTTGTGACATTTTTCTGTAGAATCAATCATATCCACCTTTATTGCAAAAGTTTGCTATTAACAGACCCATTACCATTCAAAGGTTTGACGATTACCAATTACCCTTTAATTGTGTAATCGACTACATTCCCATTTGCCCAACTCTGGTTTGATCCAAGACTTAAAATAATAGTAAAGTTCAAAATAAAAAAGGAAGTACAAAAGCTCCTCTTTCCTAAAATGAAAACAAACAATTTTTTTGATAATCCACCTAAAAATTGACTAGAATAGTGGAAAATTCAAAAGATTTATGAAAGTAAAAAGAGAACGTATAATGAAGGAGAGGAAAATATACTACCCAACACCCATAGTAATACTACCGATAGGAATGATACATGATTTCCGCACGTAGAACAAACTTTGATGATGACTGATGCTTAAAACTGCCAATCAACGCAAGGCGTTTTGCAGAATTTCAAATCAAGAAAGAATAACTGACAGATTTTGACTTGAAATTCAAAATGTATGAGCATTATTGTGATTGCACTGACAATTTGAATTCAAAGAAAACACGCAAAAATAATTAATGTGATGAAAATTGTAGTGAACAAACTTTGATAACGACTAATGCTGAAAACTGCAAATCAACGCAAGGTTTTATGCAGAATTTCAAATTAAGACCATACTACTGACAGATTCTTGACTTGAAATTCAAAATGTACGAGAATCACTGAAATTGCACTGACCATTTGAATTCAAAATTCAAGGAGAACATGCAAAAAATAATAAATGTGATGAAAAATGTTATGAACAAACTTTGATAGGTAATGACTGATGCTTAAAACTGCAAATCAATGCAAGGTTCTTGTACAATTCCAAATCAAGACAGCTTAACTAACAGATTCTTGACTTGAAATTCAAATTGCAAGGATTCAAAATGTCCGACCATCAAAATTGCATTGATCATTTGAATGTGGCTCTTGCAAACTTTTACTACAGGGCATTGAAGAGTTCATTCTTGCATACAAACATGTAGAATTGTCGATGAGTGCACTAAAAAATTACAAAATTCACTATCAGAATCGGGCTTAATGGTGGAGAGACGCAGGTAGCATGGGAGATTCCTATCTAAATTGAGACATATTTCTGTGTTTCCGTTAAGAAAGTGACATAATAGACAGGAATCTCCCATGATACCTGCGTTGAGCCGTCATTACAATCTTGCCTTTATAGCAGTTTTGTGAATTTATTACTGAATTTTAGACTTGTCTAGCGTGATTTTCTTGATTTATGCAGGTTTTTACATCAGATTGGACTATTAATTTGTTTACAGCAAAAGTTTGCAAGAGCCCCATTAAAAAAAAAAAAAAAAAAAGTAGGCAAAAAATAGTAGCGTGATGAGATACAGTAATTATGGAGTAAATCTTGTTTTCCTTCTGTGATGCTATGAATCTCAAAATATATTATAAACCTTGTAATATGTCAAAAATAACCTTGTGTTAATACTGTCTAGCTTTCAGCCGTACAGTAGTTCAAGAGTATGCAGAGTATGAGTAGTTCATCACCTTTGCGTGATTCAATTTTAATCTTGAATGAACATGAGAGCCAAGATCACCTATCTCGAGTAGAAAAACTTTTTTTCAAACATAACAATAGAAGATCTTCCTTGAAAAAGGATACACCCAGAAATCATGTTTCAAAGTTTCAAGTTCCCTCATCGATTCTTCCACCAAACAGACAATAAAAAAATGCTCAAATCTTCATCCCTATACATTTTAGATTAAAAAAACCCTGATAAATTGAAAATACGTTGATTCAGGATTTTTGCAAATTTAAAGCATCAAAACTCACTGAGTTGCCCAGATAGTTTAAAGGGGCAGATTCAGGAGGGAGGGGGCATTGGGGCCATGGCAACCCCACAATCCGGAAAAATACATTACGTAGATATAAAATACCGATCGGACAGGTGAAAACAAAACAATTTTGGGACATCCCCCCCCAAAATACAAATAACCCCTCCCAATAGTGCTTAATGAATTAAAATTACTCAGCCTATGGTTCAATCACAGCACAAAGATGGCTAATGGGAGCTAATCATAAACTAATCATAAACCAACAGTTAATGAATTTCATGGAGGTTTTATTGATACAAGATACCAGTATCAGCAATCACATAAATCCAGATTGTTTCCATCAACATTCAATGGGTCTGTTGCAAACTTTTACTGTATAACGTGGGGCAATTCTTGCGTTAAATCACTTAAGAATAATGTTTGAGCATCAGTTCTGAAATTTATACTCTCAAACTGAATAAATGCATTGAGAAAAATTCCAAGATGGCAATCAAATGAGTGGGTCACAATGGGGGCGTCCCAACTAATTGCAGCTTTCTCTGCAATGAATCACTTTTCTCAGCATAGAAAGATGCAATAGACGGTTTTAGTGATGACTTGGTGATGACATCATCCAGCAATGAGCGTTCCAAACAAAGACAAACTGTCTATTTTGCTCTCACGAAACCCTCATTTACTGTCATCTCACTCTAATTTTAAAAATTGTGTATAGAGACATCTTTCGTGAAATTTTTTGGCAGAAATGAATTCATCAAGGCATTTTAATGTGCTTTTGATGATAATATGTTGTAAAACAAGGCCCTGTACATTAATTTCAAAACTAGAAAAAGATGGGTATACATGGGGATCACCCGAGAGTGAGTTAGATAGTTTGGAACGCTACACGAGTTTTGTCACAACCGATTGCGATCGATGAGTGCATTGTTGTGATTGTTGGCAAACCGTTGACCTTGCAATAAAACCATCTTTTAGTGCAGACTCCCCCATTGTGACCAGCCCATTTAACCGCCATCTTAGAATTTTGTTAAAAAGTATTTGTTGGAGAGTATATGAGCCAATATTGGAACTTTCTGATTCTTCTAATGTTATTTTTAAGAGATTTCACAGCAGAAGTGACCCTTCCTGAAGCTGTAGCAGAAATTTGCAAAAGAGCCATTGTGATCACATCAAAGAATTTAGTACCAAACACATTGATAGAATGATATCACAAGAAATTTCTCTCTTTTGAAACTGAAGCCTTCTATCTCAAATGACTAGTGACCAGAGGCTGCTTGAGCAATGTAGCAACAAAGGATTCTCTCCATTTAGACCTATGTAAAATAACCAACCTTCCGTTCAACTGAACCCTCGAGAAATCAAAACTCGTGATTTTATAAGACAAACCTCAAAAGTAAGCGGCACTTATTTACCAAACCTTCAAATAACATTTTAAAAAAATATTAACGATAGACCCTTAAACTAATCTATTTGGGCTCAGAACAAGTACAGAAATTATACATTTCATTTTGTGTTTAACAACAAATTAAACAAAAAATGAACCCCAAGTTGTGTAAAAAGTTAGGGCACAGAAAAAAAAAGAATTACAATGCTTAAAAAATTTGGAGTTGAATATTAAAGATAGAAATAATACACGGAGGTAGATGGTCACAAAGAAACAAACAAAGGGAGAAGAGCAAAATGGAGAACAAAACTAGGGTGATCAACAGTTTACTTAAAAACCAAAACAGGAAAACAAATTGTGATGAGAAAAGACTTCAGCAAATTGGTAAATTTCAATTCAGACAAAGAAAAAATTCCAATTTTTACATTCAAAATTTTTGCAACGATTCAAGAGCCAAAAAGCCTGCGCAGAGTGATCACTGATTATAAATCTTTGCATTGTTATCATTTCAAGTCGAAAGCTATCTAAAGCTAACTTCATGACCCATGGGCAGGGATTTGGAGCCAAATAAATAATTCAAGATGTTTTAGCATAGACAGAAATTACTTTCCATAGGTAATTACAATTTGAGTTATTGCAATTGGAGCTCAGAAGCTAGAGCTGCTCTGGCTCAGGACTCCAATAACAATAACTTGAACTGTAGTCATGTAAAGTAATTTCTGTCTACGCTTACACATCTAGAATTAGTTATTGAATGGTAAATTTCAACTCTGGAAGTATTATACATTGTTTTCTTGAGGAGAAGAGCAAATTTCAAATTTGACTGTGGCTCCCGCTCCAAATCCCTGCCCATTTGCAACTTGTTCTGATATTATCCAGGTCAAATAATTCTGACAGACTTAGGCTCATGGCCATGCGCACCTTTTGACCCTTCATCACAGATACTGAGAGGTTTTTACCGGAAACCTTTCATGACACAATGATTTCTTAAAAAAAAAAAAAGAAATATATATAAAATGTAGAAATAGAAATAATAAAGATCACACGAAACAATAGAAATTAAATTTATCAACTACAGATTAGAATTCTAATTTAGAGAAAAGAGGAAGTTCTCATAGAAATAGCCAGTATTACAGAAGAAAGATTTTCTATATAGATTGTGATCTATTAAGAAATACACAACAGAATAATGAGCGGTTTAGACACTGCAAAAAAGTGATGCAGATAGTAGAGAATATGATAGTAAAAAAGGGCACACATTTAGTTAAAGAGTAAATTACACTCATCAAATAAATTCACTACTAAGGAGGGAGAAAAAAGATATTAAACTAGATTAAAATAGTTTTTTGTTCTTGTAGTAGCTTTGTTGTGACCAATTACAACAATATGAGATTTTTTCAAACGAAGAGAAGATAACTCGGGTCCAATACTGAGGGACCAGATTGTAGTCAGACCCAAATTGCGATCAGAGCCCTAAAGAATTCAACTAAAAAGGGATAGGCAAAGCAGGCTCAACTTTTCGAAGCACAAAGCGGCTTTGAAAAACTGAACCGTGACAGAAAAATGGTACAGAAATACGGTTGCCTCAACTTAGGAACCCTCTGGAATGTCCTCAGGAAATTTCCATTCTTGTCTCTAGAACTTTGCATTCTTGGGGGTTGAGGATAATTCTAGGGTCCACTAGTTCCAAATAATGGCACCTTGGCAAGCTGCTCAAGAAGTCAACACTTTTTGGCTCAAATTGATGAATTTTTGCAGAAAGTACAAATTTGAGGAACGTCGGCACCTAGGAGGATACATCAGGAAGATACCCTGAAAGTTTCAGGCTGAAACACTCAAAAATAAAGCCAGGATATTGGAAATACGAAAATTTCCAAAAGCCTCAATGAGTGCGAGTGACGCAAACAGACATAGTATCACTCGCACTCACTCACACTCACCAAGCTTAGGGCAAAATCAATTTTCAATATTACGATTTTAATTCTAAAACAATTTGACTCGTTTCGGGATCAAAGAATCCATAAAAAAATTATGCAAGTACCGACAATCTCCGATTTTCTGTTTTTCCTTAGTTTCTAATTTGAAATGCTATAAACATTACTTTCCACAAAAAGGACTTGTGGCACCATTCATCGGATTGAAATTTGGAAAAGCTTCTCCCAAAATCACCTTAAAGAGTTGGGGTTGATGAAATTAGAGTCCAACTTGAGTCTACCTTGAAGTTACGTATGATCTAAACTTGTGGCATCTCTACATCTTTCGATCAATGTCAGAGTAAAAAAAGAAGCACTTTTAACAAACTTAATTAGCTGATAAAGTTGGAACCAACTGTTCAGCATTCAAGAGCCCAATTCTGTTTGCCTCATAGTAGTTCAGAACCCTAAAAAATTCATCATAATCAAATGACAGAGCTAAAACATTTTATTTACTAATCGATACAAGCAGGTTGAAAATATTTCTCCAGAGAGTCATCTAAACAAGAGAAAAACACACTGGCTTGATAAAATAATGATTCAAAAGGAAATTAAACAAAGGAAAATAACAATATGGCACTTTGATAACCGAAGCACATTGATTGGTGTTTAGGTTCTTCTCCTGGATAACCTAACAATTACTTAGACTTAAGTACTAAATAAAATTCGGAGGAAAAATAGAAATTAAAACAAAATAAAACAAAGATGGCAAACAATGATGGAGGAATTAGAAATACAGAGATCACAACGCAATCACTTTACGTTTTTCTGCTGAAGCACGAAGAAGATTTCTTCTCAGTGACGTAGATAAGGCCCCCACTGACCCTGCATGGCAGGCGGGCCGCCGACTTTAGGGGCCTCTGAAGCCCAATGACAAGAAAAAAATAGATAAAATAGCATTCCTGCTTCGTTTTTTAAGAATGTTGTTGATATATAATAATCAGACAACTTGAAAGTCCTCCATGGCGGTTCTGAGACCCAGGGTATATAGTGAAAGTTCGTTGTGTAAAATGTCCTCCAAGTGGAATATTGTTTCAGCACCGTGTAACCTCTCATACTCTGACCACAATTTCCTAAGTGGAACTTTCGCTACGTGGAATTTTTTTCAGGGCAGGACCAATGTTCCACACAACGAAATTTCACTGTTTTTCATTATTGAATTTTCATAAGATGAAAGCACAAATTTCGCCTTAAGAGGTCCCTGTCTGTGACGTGTGCTCGAAAAATTGATAAAAGATTTCCAAGCTTACAATCTTATATAAGCGCTTTTCTATTTTCCTTTTATTTCAATCGGAACACTGTTTATGCTTTTCTTACTTACACAAGTATCTAAAAGAAAAGTCATGAATTTTACATTCTTTGGTAGTAAAAAAAATACAATGATAACAAATGAGCATTAATTTTTGAGAATTCTTGAATGAATATGGTCTAACGTTACATCTGAGAAAAGCTGAATTCCAACATTTTTGGAGGGACATCCTGGACCTAGACTTGAAAGGACTATATAAATTGGGGCCCAATAAAATATTTGGCGGAGGGGCTCCGGAATCCTTGTCTACGCCACTGTTTCTTCTACGATAATTCTGAGAGCCTCAGCTATACACGAGTGACTTGAAGATAACACAGTAAATGGATAATAATATTTTCTTCTTTTGAAGAGCATGGAACTTCACCCCTTTGAGTCTGGGGTTGGTAAATTTTTCCGCAGATTAGGATCACAGTTTTCGCTAAAACTCAACAAATACAAATTAAAGATAAAAGGTAGACACGGGTTATGTCAAATAATATTACACAGAGTTACCAAAATTATCATTGAAACTACGGCGTTTATTTCGTGACGGCAAAGAACGCGGTAATAGATATCCGCTTTAGCCCGGGAGCCTTCCTGTTCGACCGATTCACGCTGCACCAATAAAAGTCAAACAAAAGCCGTTAACTTGCAAATGATTTTTCAATCTCATTGCATACTCTGCAACAAAAAAATTAATTCTTTTTAGAATGATTTATGAATACTACTTTTTGTAAAAGAAACGCAATGGAAATATTAAAATTCTGTTTACTCCCATCCGTGTAGAAAATCAGCAGGCTGATTATGAACGATCGTATCGTAATGCCGTCGAGTTGATGATCGAATGCGTATTAATCGTAGAGGTGGTGTCATTCTGATAGGTTCCATTCCAATTAACCTTCCATCTCTGAAGAAATTCACCGATGACTCCTGAGCAATCGTGCACACATCATTGGAATTGAAGGGTTTCTATCAGAATGGAACCTATCATAATGAAACCACCTACAGTGGCACCTCAATTAACCAGAGATTTATTATAAGTAATTCTTCTTTATTTTCTCGTTGATTTACATTCGATCAAATTATTGTTTTACCCTCCTATTTTCGCACTTTAGATTCTTTCTTTTGTTTTGACATCTGTTCTCCATCTTCAACTTCCACCAAGGGCTAGCCCTCATCGTTTCACATCTTTATTCCTTCAACACCAAGGTATTTCTTCAGATTCTTTCTTTTTTTTTCACCTCTTATTTATATTTTCATGTCACGAACATTGTGGTCTTCGGGACCAGACACCATCCGGATACCGAAATATCCGGATAATCCAATTCCCGGAATCAGATGACAGGAAAAATGTGTTTGTAATGAGCAAAATGTGCAGTATTAGGGATGTACTAATGAGAACATACATTTGTACATATTTACAATAGAAATTGCATATTACTTTAACTATTTCTTTTAAAGAACGAGTCCTTGAGCGAAAACTGAAATCTAGATCTATATAGTATACAATAAGTACGCCCGATAGAGATTTATTTTCTAATCACAGTTCGGTTTTCCCCAGCTTCTCTCCTTCGAGTTTTGAAAACCGTTTCTGGACCCCACACGGATAATCGAGTGTCCGTATAGTTGAGTGTCCGGATAGTCGATGTCCGGATAATTGTGGTTTCACTGTATAAGAACAACATGTACTCGGTAGCAACTTGATACGATTACGATACGATCCTTCATGATCAGCCGGCAGGATAGGAGTGATTTCAAACAAAACTCTGGGATGACTAACGGTTTAAATTTGATGGCTCTGAGCTTGAAATTTCTTAGTTTCTTTGCAAGCGAGAAAAACAAAGAAATCATTGATGGATCAATACGTAAATAATGATAATCAACGTAGAGCTTACCTTCGGTTAAAAACACTGAACTGTAAGAAATTACAGTGAGGAATATTAGGGCAAAAAAACTCCTGATTACGATCCGCTGGACTCTTCTTCAAAACGAGTTAGTTTGCTTTGATACTCTTGCAGTAAAGCATTTTTTGCCTGAAATAAAAACAAAGGTTTAGAAATAATTTACACTGCTTAAAAATTGAACAGCCCTAGGAGCATTGAAGATTTTTTAAAAAGGCGCGGGTAAAATAAAAAAAGAAAGGATTAAACTTAATCTGTTCGAGTAAAAGCAAAAGTTTTGACAGTCAAGAATGCACACATGGCGCAGAAAAGTTGTTTTGATTACACCAGGATTCGCCACCTATCTCAAGTCCTTGACAGCCAAAACTTTTGCAGTTGAAAGTACAACTGCTAGGGAAGCGGTGGGGGGAAAAAAACTGAATCCTTTTCGAATTCAAAAGTTGTAAATTGACTAAATTATTAATAAGTAATAATAATTAATACGAATTAAACAAAAAACAAGAAAATTCTAACAATTAATAAAAAAACAAACTGGGAAAAAGAATAAAAACCACAAGAAAAAAAAAAAAGGAAGAAAACCCTCGAGGGACAAAAAAACTACAAAAATGAAAAAATGAAAAATGCAACAATGACGTCAAAAATCACACAATACACGTAACACGGTGTGTTCCAAATTGATATTATTCGATACATTACATGGAGTTCAATGGGGCAAGCTAGTAACAATAAACTACGCAGTTACACTGCATGTTTAAAAAAAAATAAATAAAAAATAAAAAAAAAAAACCAACAAAACAGGGAGAGTCTCTTACTTTTGCTCTTTCCTCTTCAAAACCAAGTCTAACTTGTTGATGTTGCTTCTCCAAATCTTCTCGCCTTTTCTCGTAAAGTTGGGACAGTCGAACTCTTTCTGATACACCTTTTTCCACCACTGCGCTTGCTACTTCTCGTTTGATACTGCAAAAAACACATGAACATGAAAGACAAAATAGACTAAAAATCAAGATATCCACTTTTTCTTTAAATTCTTCTCAAGACCTATAGATAGATACCTGAATGTTTGGTGTACACATTTCTTAGTTAGCAAGCAAGACACCCAGGACTTTGATAGATAAACAATAACACCCTGAAGATTTCAAAAGTAGAATGCAGTAAAAGTTCAAATGAAAAATCTGTGAATTCTAGGAAAATCATGCAATAGAGCTTTTGCAAACTTTTTTTGGCTACAGGCTTATTCATAGTTGATGAAGGGGTAAAACCCAATAAAAGTGACAGTAAACGCATTAAAAAATCACAAAATTCACTCTCAAACTCATGAAGAGATTTTAAACTAGAGACTGTAATGGCAGTGATTACCGCCTTTTGTACTGGGTTTCCATATCACAAAAAGCTCCATCCTCGCAAGGTGTTCTTGAGACACCACACAAGAAGAAGAAGAAGAAACATACAATTGCCATAAGATTCAGGCGGTAATCACCACCATTGCGGTCTTGCGTTTAAAAGCATTATGTGAGTTTGGGAGTGGATTTAGTGATTTTTTAAAGTGTATATCATTATTTTTACGGGGTTTTACCCCATAATCAATTAATAATAAGCCTGTAGCAAAAGTTTGCAACAGTTCCATTGGCAGAGCAAGGGTCATGGGGCCCAAAATTACCATAAACTTAAACACAAACTAAGTTCCTAATTCCAAAGAAATCACAAAAAACGCAAAATTCAAATACCGCTGCAACAAAACAAGTACACGAAAGAAGGAATCAGCGCATTTCTAACATCTTTAACTGCAGAATAATACAATCAGAAAGAGAACTCTCATACAAGCCAACAGAAACATTTTCTTAGTTATGATTCAGTGACTTTTCAAGACTGCCAACCAGAAAATTATTTTTCAAAATGAACCAAAGTTTCCATTCTGGCTGTAGTACACTGTGCCGTAACCTTTCTCAGTCTGAAATTTTGAAAATGAATTTGAACAACTTTGCAGGGTTCAGGATTCAAACAAATTTAGGGCTCAAGCAGTTTGAAAAAACAGGTTTTAGGGCATGAGAGAATCATAGGTTGAAAAAAAATGATTGAATTGTTACTGACCGGACCATTTCATCTTTGTCCCGATGCACTTTAGATAATTGCTTGACTTCATCCCTCCGGACTGACTGTAATTTTCTCATTACATCTTCCGTCTCTTTTTCCAACATGGTGCCTAAAAATTTTAGTTGATTTGCTTGACTAGTTCGCATTGTTTTTTCAAGGGCTGAAAATATCTGAAAAATCAATTTTTAAAATCATGTACTCTTACATAAAGCATATTGCAGAGGAACAGAATGAAAAGCAAACAATTGCTCATGTTATCCCTAGAACGACCAAGGCCGGGCAAAAAGTGCCCGGAGTTTGACATTTCTTCTGCCGCAACTACATTTTTCATTAATTAGGGGAGTCCTTCCAGCTAATTATCAGTAATGAGATGAGACATAAGGCTCCAACACAAAATTTAAAAAAAAAAAAAATATTGATTCCCGTTAAAATCGACTCAAAGTTGATCGTGGTCGTACTTGTGACCTTTTTTCTGGGATAAAGATAAACTTTCCTGAAAATCACTCCCTAAATCACACTTTATGACCATTTTTGGCTTCTACATATACAGGAACATTAACTCTTTTCACTCCACTGTCAAGCTGTAGTCGACAAAATCGATTTACAGGTTCCGCTCCATTGTCGAGCTGTGGTCGACAAAATTTTGTGGCTCGAAATTGACGCTATCAACGGGACAAAATAGGTGTCTGAGAAGTGCTGCACTCTGACGGGCTTCTTCTGAACTTACCAGTAAAGCTCTAGTTTAGTGAGTTCTAGTAGAGCACAGAAAGGTTCGGCTCGAAAAATGGTGGAGTGGAAAGGGTTAAAAGTGAACCTGTCAGAGAAATATTATTCCCAATTTTTTTATACTTGACAATTATGGATAAATTTATCGCAAAATACTACCATAAAATGGTGTCTCTACTAGTAAATAATAGCAATCAAAAGGCAAAGAGGTCTAGGATTACCAAATTATGATATTTTTCCTCGAGTTCCTTTTCTTGGGTCACATGTTCCTTAGAGATCGTTAAAAGCCTTTCAGATTGACTTCGCGGTAACCTTGTATTTGCACTTTCTACTTCTGTTTCCGAAGTTTCAGCATGGGCTTCAACAACACTCTGAGCATGTTCCGCAGATAATGGAATGCTGAAACAGATAAAAGATATTAAAATCAAAATTGAACAAAAAGCCGTTCACTTCAGAACAACATCAGAAATGTAGAAAGCAGCGATGATGATCAGGCAATCAATTTGAACCTCCTTAAAATATTTTACCCAAATTTTAAAAGAAAAACCCACCTAAACTAGGTCTAGTTTCATGCCACCTAATACACCTTCTGTTGTTTTGCAGTTTTTACCTTCTCTAGAAACATTAGGTTTTGCAAGTTGGGTTTTCTTTAAATTCACGGGTTCAATTGATACCATTTAAAAGAAACCAATTAATATTTCCATAAAATTTGGCGGGGTCTCACTTGAAAGAGAGGAATTTTTACACTGATAATATGGGGAAATGAAGTCTTACTTTGATCTTCAGAATATGATACAAGCATTTCATGCTCAGGGACCAATAAATGTTTGGTACTGACAGTCCTGCTCCCAGATGATTGGTGAGCACGTAAAATCATTTAAAACCGCACTTAAACGCTCACCATCCAACGTCTTTCCAGGACCATCTGTACCGAACATTTATTGGTCCCAGAATTATTGCACTTAATAAAATTTACTTAGTGATATTGACGTTCCATTTCTAAAATCCTTCAGGATACATAAAAAACAGAGAGATAACTTACATGTTTTTATTTGATAATCGTTTAACGAGTCGATTACCCATATGAAATTTGCTTTTGGATTTGTCTGAGTCTCCTTGCAATCGATTTCTTTCCTGCAAGAGTAAACGATTCACAATTAACTAAAAGTTGATTGATTAGTCATAATACATTATTACTTAGGAAGACTTTCACCCAACCAGGTAAAAAAACAGGAAAGTGATTACAGAGAAGCGAATCGTAATCATTATTGTGATCCGATTGAATATGTTAAATCAAATGGGCTTGCTACTGGGCAACAAGATCGAACAGGTAACGAGTCATAACCACTTCCTCACTTCTTCGTACTTCAGTCAACAGAGATTCTGGCAAGTAGAGACCGGTCGAAATCTCTGTTGACTGAAGTAGAGCTCGTTTCAGAAGTGTAAGCGCACCATAATCCATAATCCTTGTCGAAGTTTTCATTCCTTCAAATCAAATTGAAACTTGCCTCCGACTTTAAACTTTTGATTTTAAAGCGTTCCTCAACGCAAATCCAATGCTCCTTTTCATTTTCATTATTTATCATGAGAAATAATGTTGAAAAATTCCAAAGATTATCAGTCTAGGTGCGCCCACACTTCTGCAACTACTGTCATAAGTTATAAAAGACTAGAAGGAATTAATAATAATAAGACAGTTGATTAGTTCAGATATAGCCATGACAGGTCAGGATGTATTCATGTACCAGCTACGACAGCCCTGGCTGGTTGGGTTACGTTACAGTGCTGCCACAGGCGGCAGGTAGATAATATACAACTATACAACAGCTACCTCTTCAAAGAGGTGAAGAAGTGGTTACCTGCGCAATCGAGTTGCGCCGTAGGAAGCCTATTTCACTTAGCGTATTCAATTCAGTTACGATAATGATTACAATGCAATCCTGTGTGACCACCATCCTGAAACAAGAGATGACTTTAACTCAGCTAGAAATTAAACATTTAAAAAGAGAAGAGCATAGTTAGAAATGAGAGTACCTTTTCATGCTTTTTCCTTAAACTTTCTAATTTTTTCTCAAGTTCTAGTCTTTTCTCTCGCACAGCCTTATAATCCATCAACTTCTCCAATGGTTCAGCAACCAACTCTTCAGCGACTGAAAACGAGAAAAAACAAAAATTGTCAGTTCATGCATGAGTCAATATTTTGGGAGTTCACAGATGACAGATTACTCTATTTGGCAAGAAATTTGAGCATATTCCTTCAACTTATGGGCAAATTGTTCAACTTTATTTAAATTTCATCCCAGCGTTAATGTTTTACATGCACTAATAAATTAAAAAGGCAAACTTAAAAACAAATTCTAACGGATCAACTTTGAACACAACGGGTGGTGTTGATTTATTCCCAGGCAGAGATTTACTTAATTTGAGGAATTTACTTTGAGGGAATAAATTGTTTGTAACTTATATTTTCTGGACTTGCAATAATGCAATAAGGCAGATCATGTAACAACGCAAAAAAAAAGTACACCGTAAATGTATCTTGTAAATACGTAAATTTTAGTGTTTTTCAGCCAGTTCATCATTTGTTCTTCATAATTTAATGGAACACAAAAGAGAAACCGGGAAAATTTCCAACCGGAATCAAACTCCTGAGGAATAATCCCGGCGGCACATTTGCTAGCATTGGGTTACCTTAACTGACCCCAAAATTTAAAATACAAAATGCATATTCAAAAGATTCATTGATATGTTAAAGCTTTTAGATAACTCTAGAGATAGATAACTATAGAGTATTTTAAGTTATATACTACAGATATGGACCTGTGCCATAACGACTTGTCTGTTCAATGTACCAAAGTCTGAATAAATAAATAAACAGAACTCAACTTACAGGAACTAGAGGATGGGCATTGCTGGGCAGTAATCTTTGGAGAGGTTTTATTTGATAAATGGTGGGATGCATTCAAATCTAATGGTGCGGTAGAACTATTGGTAGATTCTTCATCGGTGATGCTTGTTTGTTCAGAAGACGGCATTAACATAGCAGGAGCGATTGATTTTCTTTGAAGGGTGGGAACAACAATTGGTAAAGAGAGATCAGGACACGAACTTTGAAGTTTTGAGCGTTGAGGTTTTGATAAGTTACTCTCCTCTCCGCTGGCCTGTGAGCAATGATTTTTTTTTTGTTAGATTCATACATTAAAAACGTCAAAGAAGCAAAATATGATAATATGATTGACTAAGATTAGGGTCAATTCACTGCTGGCCAAAGCACCAATGGGTCTGATGCAAACTTTTGCTACAGCGTTATAGAGTGTACAATCTGATGTAAAATCGCGTGAAAAGTCCATTGGTGGCATCAGAAAGTCATAAAATGCAGTATAAAACTCACGAGAGAAGTTTAATGAAATCCAATGTGGCGGTAAAATATTGAGCAACCTGTATGCAAAGACTTCTAATACTATCTAGACTGGACATAACGCCTGCCCATTGAAGCCGATCGGTATGCAACCACGATTACAGTATGTGCTAAGATTTTCGGAAATACATTGATTTAAATGGGAAAATGACTTTTTTGAAAAATTAATTAAAAATACTAAAAAAAATATTTTTCCATAAAACTTGGTACCCTTTGAAAGCTCATGATATGCAGATTTCGGGCCGGTTTTTTTCCAGTTTTTTCAATCGTAAACATTCTACAGAGGCTCAAAGTTAGGTCAATTTTCCTCGATTCTACGGGGTGTTCCACCGTTTCGGTACCCCGCTGAGACAACCTACATAGCTGTATATAATCAATTTTACGTAATCTATGTTATGATTAAAGTTATAATGGGGGTGTTGCATGGGTCGGAATTTGTATGTTTTGTTGGTGTGCTTCTCATGTCCTAAAAGAGCTAAGAACGATGGTGTTATCAGTTTTTTCCTACGCAAAGTGGTTGCCGAGAAAAATTGATGTGAAATTTGGCCCTCTCAAAAACGACCTACCAGAGCCACCTGGTGGTGAGCCAGAGTAAGCAGTGCTTGGTGACGTCGGAACCTTGATCGGAAGAGATCGCCCGTGGGCCGAGGCGAAGCCAGCACGGTCGCGCTGAGCATTTTCACGGGAATCAGGGGCATCTCGCGCGGCCGCCAAACCCGATACACTTTTCATGAATTTTACCTAGGAACCGTTGATCACACGTAAAAACAAACTACACAGATCGAAAGAACGTGAAATTCCCTATGAGCCTGTTAACTTTTTAGACTCTCTATGACATACCAACACAGCAAAAATTTCGAAAATTCGGAGAAAAACCCACCTTTTCTTGATGACATACGCGATATCCGTTTTTACAAAAGCTTTATTTAACCGACCCTAAACATTGTAAGAGAATTGCAAATGCATCAATTTGATAGGAAATTTGGTGTTCTTTAAATTTAATGGTCTGCAATTTCTTCATAAGACCAATAGTTATTGAGAAAAATGGACATATTTGAAAAATATCTCACGTTAACGGTGGAATTTCCAAAATCCCGATTTTTGGAATTAGCCAGTTATCTGAGAGTCGAGGCTACCCACAGGCCTAATAAAGGAAGCATCTCAATGTAAATTTTGTGCTCTTTAATTTTGGTAAGAAAAGCTTTCGTCGTAGGATGCACCATTCAGAAGATATCTTGAGCTTTCAACGAGAAAAACCTTCGTTCTAAGCGTGAATCCTTCACTACAACTCGAGACTCGAATCAGTAATTTCAATTTATTTCGAGAATGGTGCATCCAACGACAAAAACTCTTCACACAATAATTAAAGAGCACAAAATTTCCTTCAAGATACTTTCCTTATTGGGCCTGTGGGTAGCCTAATCTCTCAAATAACTGGCTAGTTCCAAAAATCGGGAAACAGAAAATTTCACCGAAAACTTGAGATATTTTTCAAATACATCCATTTTTCTCAATAACTATTGATCTAATGAAGAAAATTCACTCCAGTAAATTTAAAGAACACCGAATTTCCTATCTAATTGATACATTTGCAATTCTGTTTCAATGTTTAGGGTCGGTTAAATAAAGCATTTGTAAAAAAGGATATCGCGTTTGTCATCAAGAAAAGGTGGGTTTTTCTCCGAATTTTCGCAATTTTTGCTATGTTGGTATGTCATAGAGCGACTAAAAAGTTAACAGGCTGATAGGAAATTTCACGTTCTTTCGATCTGTGTACTTTGTTTTCACGTGTGATCAACGGTTCCTAGGTAAAATTTATGAATAGTGTATCGGGTTTGGCAGCCGCGCGAGATGCCCCTGATTCCCGTTGAATACTCAGCGCGACCGTGCTGGCTTCGCCTCGGCACACGGGCGATCTCTTCCGATCAAGGTTCCGACGTCATCGGGTGGTTTTCGCTGGTTTCCCGCCAATTGGACCGTTTCAAAAAGTTTCAAAATTTCCCAACTTCACACTCAATTTTCTCAGCTTTCCCGCGACCAAATCCAAAAAAGAAAAAATATGGGGTCCTTAATTTTTTCTCTAGTTTCCGAAAGTGAATTAAAAAAAAAGTGTGCAACACCCCCATTGTTGTGTATCTCAATAATTTATCGCATAAATTTTATTTTTTTGAGCTGTAACCATTCAAAAAAAGTGCAAAGAAAACAATTTTATGAAACACCCTGTAGAAAATCGGTACCCAACTTTAAGCCCCTGTAGAATGTTTCTCGTTCAAAAATCACATATAAAGCCGACCCAAACCGAAATCTGCATATCATGAGCTTACAAATGGTACCAAGTTTTTCGGAAAAATATTTTTTCTAGTATTTTTAATTAATTTTTAAAAAGTCATTTTCCCATTTAAATCACTGTATTTCTGAAAATCTTAGCACATACTGTAATCGTGGATGCGGCGTAGCCAGGCGCAACATGCGATTTTTGTCCCACTCTTCAGCTTCACTTTCCCCGCCCTAAAATCGGCCTTATGTCCAGTCTAGATAGTATTAGATTTGCCTGTATGCATGCACCACGAATATCCAAGGATACCCAACCTCACAATATTGATCACAACCAATTACAACGTAAACAAACACATAACCTCTGAAACATTGAGGTTGTCAACATTGGCAATCCTTAGATGTTAAAGGTGCATGCATACAGATTGCTCAATATTTTACCACTATTTTGGATTTCATTAAACGTCTCTTGAGAGTTTATTATCGCATTTCATGACTTTCTGATGCTACCAATGGATTTTTCAGGCGATTTTACATTCGATGAAACACTCTTTATCGTTGTAGCGAAAGTTTGCAACAGACCCATTGAATCGGCTCATGCATAAATGTCTGTAGTCCATTTTTTCTTTCTCACAACTAACGTGGTTAGAAATTGAGAACGTATTGCGATGGCGCAGATGTCTGTCTCCCAGCATAACTTTGGAACCAATCGTCCAAATGTATCCAAATTTTGCATAGAAGTTGCTTTCAACATGCCCCAGATGGTATTTTTTTGTTTTTGTCAAAATTTTAAATAGTAAGCAAGTTACAAAAGATGAGAGGTTTCCATTAAAATCAATGGGAAAATTGGTAAACAAACACAATACAAGTGGTGAATAAAACATACTTGACGATTTGCCGAAGGAGAGCCACTGCTATTGGATGCTTGAGCAGACGATTCGGTGAGATCATCGGTAAGAACAGCCAGTTGCTTGGCTCTTTTTTCTAGCTGCGACTGAAATTTGATTGGATTTGCCAGCGCCTCAGCAAAATCAGACAAACCGTGAGGAACATAATCTTTGACAACTATGTGAACCAAAACAGTTGGCATGCCAAGAGGCTGTCCAGCTTCATTCCTTAGAGCAACATGTCGATAACCGGGGCATAAACCCACGACGGGTAACACTCGATGTCCAATAAATTTTCCCGATTCTTCGTAAGCAGCTATTCGTATTGAAGCTAGATCCGGAAGTACAACCTTAAACAATTAAAAGACAATACCGTTCAATGAAGTGTAGTTGTAAACTTAAGAGCATTTACTACGAAAGATGAAAGAAAAAGCATATCCAGCATATTAGGCAAGAGTTCACAAAAATGGTATTAGCAAAAAGTGAGATAAAAACGCAGATTGTAAGATCCAAGACCACTCAACCTGTGTTTAAGGTGGAACTTCAGCGTTCAATGCTTTTCTAAGCCAGCGCAGGATTAATTTCACAGGCCTGCGATGAAAAAAATACAAGACAAGTAATGAGTGATTCTTATGTATTTTTAGGCGCTGAGTTCGAAAAAAATAACGAAAAAATTCCATCACGTCAAATTTTTCCAGAAATTTCAATTTTTTATCAAATTTTGCATAAATTTAGTTAAAAAAGCGACTAATAGTGTTTAATTTCTTCTTCTCCTGCTATAACTGACCGTCAAGTCGTCTCAGTAGATCCTATAGAGCTCCTAAATGTCACAAAAGAAGATCCTAAGTCATAAAGTGGGGTATCAGTTGCCCATTTTATGTTTGAGGGTCCGCAAATGTCAAAAATCGCGCAAAAAACAGGTCGTTCCTCATATGTTATCCGTAATCTCGGCAGTGTAGGGTCTTGATGCCCCCCGCCACCTTTCACTGTAAAAAAATGGCATTAGTACATAATTGCTAACCTTAAGTTAGAGGTGGGTCCACCGGGGGGGGGGGGGGGGGGGCTCGGCCCTTCCATAAGTCTAAAATAATATCATTAAAATAAAAAAAAAAAATGGTCGAAACTGATGCTTTCTGCGGCACTTCTGATTTCTAATTAATAAGCGCGCCCCGCTACCCCCCCCCCTTGCATTTTTTTAGATACGCTGATGCTTACGTTGGGTATCTAGAAAGACAAGGAGGGGGGGGGGTGCACAGTGAGACAGGTCAGCTCCTTATATTTAATGAGTAGAGTTGATCCTTATCTTCCGCGAGCCGAAGGATCATTTTTTTCTTATCTCGCCATGAGCTCCGAGTCTTTTCGATGCCAGGATATTTGCTTATCTGCAATATTATTCTTTTACTTCGATTTTTATCTGGATTCTTCGCTATCTCCTTTTCCTCTATCCTGACTTTCCATGTCTGGAACCTTCTTGATTTTTCTGCGCTTACCAACAGAAATATAAAAGGGCGAATGTCGCCCCCACTCCATATTAAAAATTGGGGCTCATGAAACAGTTCGTAAAGGCTTTACCCAAAGGTGGTGACTGTTTTAAGTACCTCGTCAATAAATTCCCAGCTTTATCTGAAGTTAAGCGGAAAGAGGGCGTTTCCGTTGGTCCAGATATCAGAAAACTTATGAAAGATAAAAACTTTGATCAAAATATGTTACCAAAAGAAAAAGCAGCGTGGGTTGCTTTCAAAGAGGCCATTGAAAAATTTCTCGGAAACTATAAGGATCCAAATTTTGAAATGATTGTGGGAAATATGCTCGAAAAATTTAGATTTCTAGGCTGTTCGATGAGTGTTAAAATACACTTCCTCCATTCTCACCTGGACTTTTTTCCGGAAAATTTAGGAGCGGTTAGCGAGGAACAAGGAGAGCGATTCCACCAGGATGTAAGAGATATGGAACGTAAATACCAGGGTAGATGGGACAAAAATATGCTCGCTGATTACGGTTGGATGTTAGCACGAGATAAACCGGAAGCCAAACACAAAAGAAAGTCTGCTAGACTAAGATTTCAAGGAAAGAAGGGCCGTGATAAAAAAAAATTATTTTCAAGTGCGCGGGTCAATCCCATTTTAAACCTTCTGTATTTTACTTTTTTCTCCTTGACGTACTCTGTATTTTATGCCCCTATCCTTTAAAAGTTAATGAAAGTAAAAAATTAACATTTTGAGTTACTTCATTTAAAAATTGAGCGCAGCTGAAGCTGAAGAAATATTAAGCTCAACGTTTCTTCACCTACGCACCCAAACCATGGTGGTTCGTGCAATGTGGCAACAATGGGTTCCCTCCATTGAAAACTGCATAAAAAAATGGATCCTTTATATATGCACTGTAGATTCGATTTTTCTGCATGGGTTGAAAGAGCAAAAGAGCACGGTTGCCAGATTGCACGAGCCGTCATCAAGTAAACTTTCAAAGTCAAAGAAAAATTCAAAATTCAAAGTTCAAAATTAAAAAAAAAAAAATGTTTAAGGAGTGCGTGTCTCTGGATGAAGGGGGGGAGGGGTAACAGAGCGGTAAGAAGTATATTTCCGGAAAAAATGGCTGCCTATAAGTTTGCAGTTTTGGCTAGAGGTTGACATTTTGTTGATGTTGGATGGGGAATTTTCACTAATTTCTCAGTTTTGGGGCATAATTTCAGGAACAACTTCAGGTTTCTCCTTCCTCACATAAATTTTTCCAAATCACGCATGTTCTACATCATCTTTACAAGAGATAATATGAACATTTTTGAATACTTTCAATTGTATTTGAAGGGAACTGACTGGGTCGTTTAAATTTTCCTTTTAAGTGAATTTTTGACAAATCGAAAATCAAAAAATCAAAAATACAAAAAATCCTGACGTGATGGAGAAAAACGAAGGTCAGATCTGAAATCAGCGTGCCAAAATACATAAGAATCAGCCATTACCATCCTTGAATTTTTCAAAAAGTTTAATTTCGCAGGCCTGTGTTTCAAATTAAAATTAAAAAGTAATTTATGTTTAAAAAAACCGTGTGTCAAGAGGGTGATTACAAAGAATTGTATCATAATCATAATTGGATTCACGATTGTATCAAATACGTTAAAGCAAATGGGCTTGCCAATCAGAGACAATATATAATAGAGACAACGCACTATCTATCTTGCCCATGTTTACAAGCGGTGGCAACTTTATTTCTTGGGGTCTCTACGGAATACCGCAAACATGGTCCATACCTTGACTGATGAGAAAAGTCGTTGAGGTTTTTGCGTAATGAGACGGAAGCATTAAAATTGCATCAGTCAACGTATGGAGCATGTTGAATGGTACTCCTTCATTCTCCCTACGCTCTCCTGTTGAGTTCCGGAAAAAAAGCTCAAACAGAAGTCTGCTACCGCATGCATGATTAGTGCGTAGCCTCTATTATAAATCGTCTCTGTTGCCACTACACATCTTGATTACGCAGGTAACGAGTCAAAACCACTTCTCAACTTCTTCATACTTCAGTCGACAGAGATTCCGGCAAGTGGAAACCCATCAAAATCTCTGTTAACTGAAGTACAAAGGAACGATGCACAGTAGCAAGCCTATTTGATTTAACATATTCTCCACTGTTTTGTACTTCAGTGGACAGAGATTCCCGTGAGTGAAGACTGGTTGGAGTCACTGTCGACTGAAAGACGGAGAAATGATGGTCAGGAGCAAGCCCACTTGATGAAACATATCCGACCTAATTCTCTGTAATCAGTCCCCTAGTTCTAGATAATCATCTGAAGAATGTCACTGCAAAATATCTCGTTGGAGAAGTAATTTAACTAGTTAGAATTCTTTATCATCTACTCCTAGACTAATGTAAACCCAACTGGTATCATGGAAACATCTATCCCCTTATCAACACTTTTAACTGCAAAATAAAAAAAAATGTTTTCGCAATTCTCGAGAATTAAAATAACTCAACTTACCTTCTTAAATACAAAAGGCTCTTCATCATAAATTGGATTAATACCATTATTTGGAATGATTTTCGTTCTGAATTTCTTTCGCACAGTGTCTGCCGGAAGACCGTACATGTCAACTTCTACGTAGGTGCCGACACGCTTATCCGTGAGAAACTGCGCTGATAAAATGTGAACTGAAACAGTGCCGGCTATGATACCGTCCACCGTGGATTCCGCAAAAGGATCAAATCGACGATCCCTCCTCCTCATAAATTCTGGTTTCAAAAGGTACCCACATCTTTGGTTGTACTCAAATATTCCTAGATTGAGTTGCATTGCTAGGTCTGAAATGGTAGGAGAGATTTTGTAAAGTTTCAACAAGTAGAAAGAACACATGCACTGGTGCAACCAGGGTCTCCTCCATCTCTCTCCTTTTCCCTTTGAATGTATGAGTTGAAAAAGGATACAAAGAGAGTTTCATCCCCTTGTCTATCCTTATCTAACATAAGTTTTTCAACAGAGAAAAGAGAGGGATAGAGAATCATCGGCGCTACCAGGATCTCCTCCATCTCTCTCATTTTCTCTTTGAATATATGAGTTGAATAAGGATAGAAAGAGGGCATTTTATTCCCTTGTCTAACACACGTGTTTCAATGGAGAAAAGAGAGAGATAGAGAAGCAGTAGCGCAACCGGGATCTCTTCCAACTCTCTCCTTTTCCCTTTGAATGTATGAGTTGAAAAAGGATTGAAAGAGGGGGTTTAATGCCCTTGTCTATCCTTGTCTAACACACGTGTTTCAATGGTGAAAAGAGAAATAGAGAATTTCTTGTTGTGCTAGAGGTTGTTTCAGAAGTATAGGCACACCTAAACCGATAATTTTGAGAATTTTCCATCTTTATTTCTCATATTACATAATAGGAACAAATGAAAATGAATTGGAGCATTGGCTTTTTATTGAGGAATGCTTTAAAGTTCAAAGTCCCAGGAAATTTTAGTTTTAATTTGAAGGAATGAAAATTGAAATTTTAACAAAAATTTTCGTTCCAAGTATGCTTACACTTCTGAAATAAACTCTTACTACATTGAAGTAAGACTTAGGATACTATTTATAGTTTTGTTTCAATTATGTTTTTGCTTTTTTTTCCAGTATCTGAATTTGTGAACATTTTGCTGCCATAATGGCAGAAATAATAGGGCCCAAAAAATGTTAGGAGCGGACAGTCCTTGTTCTTTAACGTTACGTTGAGTCTCTACCAATCAGAAGCGAGGATTCACAACTTGGGGTCGACAACAAGGAATCATCCAAACTAAACATTTTTTGGGCCCTGAGGCCTCATTCTGTTTGGCACGGATGGTCCTTCGATTAATGTAAAGTTGGACACAAGTGTCTCTACCAATGAATAGCAAGGATACCCAACTTAAAAATGACATTAAGGGCTACGTGCCAAACAAAATGAGGCCCCTGATCTCAAAGACTGATACAGGATTAACCTTTGACCTTTACCATAATGTATCTATGCATGTATTCACCGTCATTAAGCACTTTTGCATCCTTAGGATGCAGAGAGAGCCAAACAAGGAGTAGTAATCAATTATGCACTTTACAAATAGCATCAATCCAGCAATCAGTAAACCGAAATAGTAATTTAATAGTAGTTGCTGTAGGAGTGGTGAGAGCCGTAGTAAAGTCCAGTCAGCCGAAACCTTAGATCATCATGCTCGTTAATCAAAACAAACAACTGGACTGAGGAAAAAAAACAAGAAACGGAGAGAAATGGAGGATAAGAAAAACTATCTGATGTTAACCTTATTCCAAAAAATATGCTGACTGCTTCTTTAAGATAATTACAGCTACAGTTATAACTACTATTGACCATAAATAAGAGGGAGAGATAGATACCTAGAGTCTGGTAATTGAGAGCAACTAGTTGGCAGCCGGCATTCCAAAAAACTTGCGGCATAAAATTGGAGGAATCAAATCTAGTTCCGGCCGGGTAAACACGGCTTAGTTGATGTTTATTATAGTTGACAAATTCTATCGGCCTTTCTTTCAGTAAAGTAGTTGCTTGCTTCTCATCAAAGGAGGACATTTCATAGTTACGATTTTTTTCTGGAAAAAAAAAAAAAGAAGAATAAGAAGAAAGAATGAGATAGAGGAGTTTGGTTAGTTCAAAAATGTATTAATCAGTAATCGAGAAAAGTAGAAGTAGTAAAGTCCAGCCGTCAAAAACCAGTGGTTCGTTAGGCTAGTGCTTCATAGCGCAAATACCTGGACTGGATCAAAAAAGGGGGGAAGGAAAGACAACCAAGTTGAAAAATCTCCTCATCAAATATCGCAATTGATCGACCAGAACAGTCGATTACCAGATAGATAGATCCATTATTTATAAAGATGTATCATTTGAAATAAAATGTATGATGAGTTTATTTTATCAAAAGGTTGAACATTGTCAATAACTGTATGAAGGAAAATCAAAATTCACTGAATAAGGAGCAGAGACAAATAAAGACCCAGCACAAAGCTTGCAACAGGTGTCCACTTTTCTAGCTCAATTTTGGTCACCATCGAAACAACAGCCAACTATTGCTCACTGTTGACTGATGAGCACCTGGTTTGAATTCGCCAAGCAAAATCTATTTCCGTTTTCGGGACCACGGACCAATCACAGCCTTTTGTTGAGCTCACCACTCAACAGTAGGCTATGTTTATCGTTGCAGCTGGTGACTCCCGAACAAAATGAACGCCCTGAACTTGCATCATTTTTCCAACACGGCAAGCATAAGGTGTGCTGGGTGCTGGGTCTCACTTTGTCTCTGACAAGGAATTACTAGACAGTGAAAAATTCGAAAGGTACTCACTTTCTGAATTTTCGAATGATGTAAAATGCACAGGCTGTATGTAGTTCACTAAAGCGGATATTTCAGCTCCGGCTTGAGTTTCCTTGGATCCAGATATTTTCTCAGAGACAGCCAGTGGTTTTTCCGGTAGAGTTACCTCACTTATATCCTCTTCATCGTCACCACTACTACTTTCTTCTTCATCTTCTGTAAGAAATAATTAAAGCATACAGATAAGTAACGTAAGCAAACAGAGACACGAATCAAGATGTTTTAAAGCAATGATAAACATGAGAGAGCCTCTAAGTAAAATAAAAATAAAAAAATTGAGCACTGAATGTTTTTCGTAAGATGGAAGTGTTCTTAGACGCCACATGCCACCTTTCAATACACTACCCAAAAAACTGAAAGGATTATTTATGGAGAACAAAATCGATCATTTTATAACTACATTAGAATAGTACCTACTAAAGAACTGTTTCTACTCTCTTGATGAATTCCAAACTCAATTTATAAGAATAATTATTTGTCTTACTATTGTAATAATTTATGTCGCTTTCTGTGATATTATTCGTATTGACATGAACCGTGGTCACTTAATTGCGGCCTCAATGTATTAATAAATAAATACTTAAGTAAATAAACCAGGGGTGTGCGAATCCGCGTATTTCGAATCCGAATCCGAATCTGACGGGATTTGGATTCGGGATTCGAAAATTTTTTTCGGATTCAAAATTTTCGAATCTTTTTTTTTTTTTTTTTTTTTCGTTTTTCTAACTTTTCTTTTCCTTCCATATGTTTTTTCTTCCTCTCCCCCTCTATACATTAGCGCCTGCTAAAACGACGGAAACTACTATCATCATGATTCGGTACAAATGCGGCGCCGGCGCGTCTTCCGAATATCGATGAACCTAAACGGGGATAACGGGCGGTAATCGATCAACACCAAAAGTGCGCGCGACCAGCGCGCAATAGTCAGCGCGAATAGTAAAGATAAATCAGGAAACAAATATTTTCTTCTCATTTTTCATTACATCGTAAGGAAAATAAAAGCGCCGCACTTTAAGACAATTTTTTTCGAACTTTTACGGCGCGGATTCGGTTCGGATTCGGGAAAATTTGATTTTAAGATTCGGATTCGGATTCAGAATGAAAAAACTGGATTCGCACACCCCTAAAATAAACATAGATTGTCATATCGATCAATATGAATCTGAAATCTGACAAAGATTTGAGTATTTTAGGAAAATCAGAATGTCACGTCAAAAAAAAATAGGTACAGAACTTTTTAGAGCATGCCTAGTTCACATGGTAGAGCATGAAATATATGGTACAATGCTGGTCTTTGACCCGGCTGCCCCGATTTAAATACAAGCGGAGCAAAGTGAGTGTGCAAAGAAATTCGAGCAGTAAGGGTTAGACGAAAACTAGTTGAAAAACTATGTTTTTAGCCAAAATGTTGTAGACATCCAATCAGAGTGTCTTAAGAGACCAGTTCTATCAATTGACACTCGTCTGGATAGAATTTTTTCACATTTCACTTTCTTTTTTGCTAGTAAGGATTAAGGTAGGTACTAAACAGAGAATTTAAGCACAATTGCACTTTACACAGTAACAAGAACTCCAATGGGAGCTTGAAGCATACCTTCATCGTCTACCGTTCCTTGCTGTGAGTCTTGACTATCTTGATGCGTTGCGGCTAAAGTAGCTGTGATGTCACCGTTGTTTGTGATATTGCCAGTATTCGCCTCTTCTTGCTTTTTGTGATGGTGATGATGATGCGAGTGATGATGATGTTTCTTCTTATTCTTAATTATTATTTTTCGCCTTAAAAGTGAGGGAGGGGGAAGATGAACTCCTGGTTCCAGCTGAAAAACAAGAGAAAAATGTTCTTTCAAAGATGTTGAAATTGGAAATTTTACTGCATTATTGAACGAATGTAGAAAAGAGGAGCTTTTAATTCTCACAAATTTTTGCTGCAGGGGATTCAATAGTTTATTCTGGAGTAAAATCCATCAAAAATTACGATGAGCAACAAAACTCATTCACAGACTCACAAAATGACTTAATTTTAAGGCATAATAGTGGAGCTACGCAGCAAAATTGCACAGAATCAGCAGAAGAAGTTGGATTTGACTATCATTCCTTTGCATCATTAGGTAGCAAATTCTCAGTTCAAATTATCCAATTTTCAAAAATTCAATTTTTTTAGAACAGCCTATCAAGAATGTTAGAGCACCTCTGATAATCAAGACTTTTCTCCGGTTCTCCGAAAAGGGCTAGTTTTTTCTTTTTTCACTTACTTTGTGCGAATCAAGAGGGGTCTCTAAGAGCATGTCCTGAAAATAATCTCTACAATATTGGGCTATCTTGGCTTGCTGCCTAGGATTGCAATGGTTTTCAAATGACAGGACGACAGGATAGTCCGATGTCTTAAAAGCTGAGTCCGCAATTGCTTCAATGACTTCCTTGGCTGAAATTTCAGGCACGAAAGTGTACCCATGAACTATGACTGGTTCATCTGTGCGTCCGTTCCAGAAATCGAGCTCTACACAACGACAACCAGCGAGCAGACACTGCCGATAAATTTCAACAGACGATTTACCAGTCAGTTGGTGACCTAAAAAAGATAAGATAAAAACAAAATAAATAATAAAAAAAAATTAGTAGAGGTAGTAGTAGTAGTAGTAAAGTCCAGCCGCCCAAGTACGTGGTTCGTAATGCTGATATTTCACAGCAAACAACTGGACTGCATAAAAAGAGAAGGGGTAAGAAAGACAATCAAAGTATTCTCAAAACAAAGGATAGGAAAGAGGAGAGTAACGGCGATCTACCAGGAACTCTCAAAATTGGGAAGGAATAAATAAATCATATAAATATTTAATACAATAATATAATAATAAAATATGAATATTTGATAAAATAAAATAAAATCATGAGGATTAGCTTCACTAAAGTTTGGAGGTGTTCCTCCAGCAGGCTGATTCTAAAGTTTTGGATAGCACGGCTCGAGAAAATGAAAATTGATTAATCCCATTTATTTATTTTAATTGGTACAATATGCCTTTGCAGCCAAATACGGGTCAGTTGTTCCTAGGTCTCAAGTATAATTAAACTTAAAATAGTGAGTATTCATTTAAATCATAAAATGCATGTTCTATAAAAAATCCTCAAGCTTTCTCAGACATTCTTTAATTTTATCTTCTTTGAAGGTAAATTAATTCTTTGAATTTTGTCTGGTTTTGAAATAATTACAACCGATATTTCAATCTTGACTAAGGAAAAAAAGAACAATACCTGTTAGATACGTATTATGAGATGAGTTGATAAAATAGTGAGCTAGAGGTTGATCCATATCGTCCGCCAATTGAAGCTTATTTTCCGACATGATCGGATTGTCAGCGCTCATTAAATATCTTAAAAATCCATCACAAGAAAACTGACCCCTCTGAGCATTGTATTTATTGGTTTCATATTCTGCTATGAGATCTTTGGCTCGCTCTGTATCAGCATAAGGGTACAAAATCTCATTCAATCGAGGGTCTCGCTGAGTGTGATTTAAAAATTCCACAAACTGTGGGGCTGACATCAACTTCCTTTTTGAATTACCACACCTGTAGAATCATAATAGATGTTAGAAGTGTGCAAAGTTACATAGAGTTCCATTTACATTGTGCTTTTTTGAGAGCATAATCTATTTCCCCCTCCTTGAACACTTGAAAGTTAAAAAATAATTTTTAACCGTTTTTTTAAATTTTAAACCCTAAACCATTTAAATTTAAACCGTTTTACATTTGCTTTAGATATGAAATTGAGGAAAAAGATAAAAAAAGAAAGGTATCCTTTGAAAAAGGATATAAAGATAGAGCATTCACTAAAGACTAAAAGACCATGGTACCATGAAGGGCAGGGGGGCGCCATCTGAACGTAAAAAAACATGTTTAACCGTTTTACTTTAATTTTGCTGCCCTACATTAAATTCAGTACTTTTGCAGGTCTCTGAAATGCAACTAACAAAGTTAGGAATTTTTAGAATAATGAATATGAAATATAGAAAAACAAATGAATAAAATATTTATAAAGAGGTAGCATAATCGAGTAGAATCAAAAATCACAATATTATGAAGCAAAGTAGATAGGTGCAACAGAGAGAAATGAAGACAAGAAGGTGTATTTGTCAGAGCTGCCATTTTGCATATAATCAATGGTATTTTTCAATGCACCAATGACTCCACCGGTTGAGAAGAGATTACACAGTTCAGTTCAGTGTATAACTGTACTGCACAAAAATGCTCTGATCTGTAATTTTTTCTCAGTCGGAGCAATCGCGGTTTAATTAATAAATATCCGCAAGTTTTTTTGAAGACATCAATTGAGAAAAGATTACAGATTAGTGGTTTTTCGTAGAGTACAGTCATACACTGAACTTCAATGTGCAATCTTTTCTCAAATGTCATTAAGTATACACAAAATGGAAGTACTGGTATCTGTGTCAGAAAATGATGGAATTTGAGTTTGAGGCAAAGAGAAATTCAGTGCCTAGTATAAATTCTTTGAAGAGCTTTAAATATAATTTTTTGACCCAAAGATAAAAATGCTCTTGAGATACCCATAAGTAAATCCTGAACTTTAAAGAAAATGCAAATACTTACAGCTCTTCAAAGATCTTTTCCACCTCAGTGCGTTGGGTAAGATTTTTATAAAAATTAAAAAAATCTTCAAATTGAAATTTTTGTACACTAACAGCTTCATTCTGTTGAAAAGAGAAACAAATATAAACAACAACAAAAATAATAAATTGATAAAAAAAATGAGGTAATAATAGTAGTATAAATTTATTTAGGTGCACAGCACCTCTGATAGAGTAAATAAATTAATACATAAAAGGTTTACCAGCCGGGTAAAAAAATAAATAACTGCAGATTAACCAATACATTTTTCTCAGATACATATTCAGACTTTTGGGAAAACGCATCCAAGTTTTATTTGAAAAAACTTCTCATAAAATTTTAGGGCTAACAGGTAGGTAGTAGAGAAAAATTTGCTGGACATTGCGTCAGAGGCGTCTCGTTGTCTCGTGTTATGTGGCAACAGCAGTTTCGCTCCATTTAAACTTGCGTAAAATAATCGATCTTTAGGAGATTCGCTAAATTCCAAAGAAATCGATACTTTTACATAGGTTAAAATAGCAAAAAACATGGCTGCCAAATTGCACGATCTGCCGCTGTTCAAAGTTACTTATTTTTTGCCAGGAAAAATCTATTGCAAAGAAAAATCTTGAATTTCTAAAAATTCAAAAGAAAAATCAGTGCATCAAGTATTGATTTGAGAAATATTGTCACTACTTTGTCACCTGAACCCAGATATTGAAGATGGGCGGGTCACAGCAAATTCCATGTCAAAGATTTACAAAAGTAAAATAAGCTGTTGACAACCAATCATTGATTATTTTTTTTTTTAAGTAAGAAATTACAACAAATCTAAGCAGTCCAAAAATTTAAATTTTATGCTGATCTAAATATTTTGCTGATTCTTAGTTTACCTTGCCTGGTGGAAGTCCACTGGCATCGAGAGCTTTTTCTACACGTTTACGGTCATCTTTGTTTTGAGCAAATATTTTAACAATGCTGAAAAACAAAACAAAACTTAATTAGGAGATATTTTTCAGAAAAATTATGGACGAGAATTAATAACCTTTCGAAACAAATCATTTCTGGGTGAGATCACAATCATATTTTTTCAAGAGCTTTTCTCCCAGCTCCATAGGCAGATACAGGAATTTGTCTGTATCTTTCTCCTCCCATTTGAACACCTGTGTTAGAAAAGGATAGCAAAGGGTGCCATCACATGACTTTAGCCACTATCTGCGTCCTTTTCCACTGCACTCATTCAAATGTGAGGGAAGAATGACAGATAAATTTCTGTATCACCTATGCTCACTACTGACTTGGTCAGTTTATTCATAATTAATTATTCTCAGCCTCTAATTATTTCATTTATTAAGAGCATAGACTGCAGTAGCAAAGCCAGAGAGAAAGCCTTTGGGGGGGGGGGGGGAGTTTGACAAATATTTTCTCAACTCAACCTCACAGGATGTTTTGAGGTAAAAATAGCCTGAAATTGAAATTTACTAAAAAAAACAAAAAAAAGGGGGAACCCCCCCCCCCCCCCCCCAATCACAGTTAAGCTACAGATATAGGGCAAATACAATTCTAAGTTCAAGCATTTCATGGACAAGGAGAGGGGAGCATAAAAAGGGTGGCAAAAATATTTAAGTTTGAAGATGCTATGTTTTTCCCTTCATCATGGACACCCTCCCCTACATTTTTACGAATTCAGACAGTTATCCATTTTTGTTTTAATTCTTTCCTTTTTTTTCCAGAAAACTAATCCTTGGAAGATACATATTCAATCAGTTATGTATTACATTTCAAAGGAAGCCTATGATTCCCTTAAAACACGACAAGAGGTACAGTCTCTAAAAAAAAGTCCACAGAAAACGGTTTCGAAATATTTTTTCTTCCTTCGGAAACAAGTAATTTCAAGGTCAATTGTATGCTTATTTTTTGTCGATTGAAAAGGAAAAATATCTGGTTCCAAAACATATACCAAAGAAGCACAACATTTTTTTAGAAAGGTTTGGCTCAGTTAAACTTTTGTCTCCCTTATATTTCCACAAAGGCTTGAATTTCAATCAAGGCGTAGTTTTCGGGGGGGGGGGGGGCTTGCCTTCCTCATAATTCCAAAAAATCATGAGAAAATGCCTCTCCAAATTCCCATGGAAAATCCAATTTTCCAAAAATGAAATTGATACTTTGAGGGGAACCCCCCCCCCCCCCTAAATTACGCCCCTGATTTAAATTGACTAAATTCTTTCTCTTTCAATCCTTGAAAAGCTGATTCAGTGACGAGCCGTAAATTTAAAATCCAGGAATATGCTTGGTTTTGATGCTCTTTTCAATTGTGGAATCAAGAGTACAATAGACAACAAACGGAGACCCCGCGCAAAGCTTGCGGCAGTTGTCAAATTTTTCAACTCAGATTTGGTGGGGACTTATCGAAACAACAGCCAACAGTCGCCTAATATTGAGTGAACAGACTCAAAGTAAGTATACATATGTAGTGCCGCACCGGAGCTGCCCCGAACTCTCATCATTTTACCGTGCGTTTTTTTCTTCACCGGAAATCACCGGTGCAGCGTCAATGTAAAGTGAATGGTACTATGCTATAATAAATGAGAGATGGAGGTAGCCCGGTAGCTCCGCTCCGGTGCGACACCAAAGCTGCGAAATTCAGACTAGAGCTCATTTCAGATGTGTAGGCGCACCTAGACCATAATCTTTTGGCAACTTTTCAATTTTCGTTCCTTCAAATCGAAACAAAACTTGTCTTCGACTTTGAACTTTTAATTTTAAAGTTTTCCTCAATGAAAAGCCAACGCTTCAAATTCATTTCCATTCATTTTCATTTTGAAGAAAGAGAAATAATGTTGAAAAGTTCCAAAGATTATTGGTCTGGACTCTGGGTGAGCCTACACTTGAAACCACCTCTACGGAGCTCTTTCATTTTCATATACAGGGACTCTTTATAGTGCCGCACGGCACCGGAGCTATCCCTGCATTGACTCATATCTTAAGGGGTCTCTCCACCTGCGAATTTAAAAGCGCGAATTAACTGCTTGAGCCAGTGGGCTTCTTTGTTATCCATACATCAGACTCGACCTATCGACTTCAAGGCAGCTCATTGGCATTGGCTCAATCAGTTTATTTGCGCTTTTAAATTCGCAGGTGGAGAGACCCCTTTTAGCATAGTTCGATCCAATTATTACTTTACATCGGACCTGAACCGACGGTAATATGGTGAGTAAAAAAAAAAAAACAAACAAAAAAACGCACGGTTCCACAAAATGGGAGGTAAGTATAGCTTAGTCTCTATTTGTCTCTTTCTTGTTATGAAGAAATAAAATCAGGGAACCGACAATGGGGCTATTGCACACTTTTGCTATAAGCGATTTAATAGTCGATTATGGCGTAAAAACCTCAAAAAATAATGATGGCAGCACTAAAAACATCCAAAATCCACTCCTAAACTCAATAAACACAGTTATTTGCGCGAGCATAATGGTGGCCGAGGGCACTAACAATGGGAGATTCCCATCTAACAATACTGTAACTCCATCAAGAAGTGATCAATGAGAGACGACTTTCATTTGACACCGTTGTCACAAAGTGTTGCGGTACCATTCATCGGATGTGGATCATCACTCTGATGACTAATTACTCTGTGAATCATCCCTGTCAGCATAGAAAGAGTGACGAAATTAAGATAGGAATCTCCCATTGTTAGTGCCTTCGGCCACCATTACGCTCGCGCAAATAACTGCGTTTAATGAGTTTAGGAGTGGATTTAGGAAGTTTTTAGTGCTACAATCGTTATTTTTGGAGGTTTTTACGCCATAATCGACTATTAAATCGATTATAGCAAAAGTGTGCAATAGCCCCATTTTTTTTTAAAAAAAGGTCTTTACAAAATGTTCATGGCTAGACACAAACTAACTGAAAATTCAAGCAGATGTTTTGGAATCAGTTTCGAGGATATAAAAAATTAAGGTCGGCAAACGTAATTAAATCTGAAAAAACTTCCATTTATTTGCAAATGCACAGTGAGGCGGGAATGCTAATTTCTGTGCGTGTGCTATCATTAAAAAGATTTTGCAATCTCTAACCGAATATGAAAATGAGCTCGGCTGAAAATTGGAGCAAAAAACCAATAGTAATTAAAGGTGAGAGAGTGAGACAGTCTGAGCAGAGCGGTATGACATGGAAGCGAGAATCTCTACACAGTAGGCAACAGTCGGCCGGTTCATTTGAACAATCCGACGAATTACTTGGATTAGAGATGACAGCTCTGCAGCTTAGAAGTAAAAGAATAAAAAAATGTTGTTCAACAAAAATGAGGTTTCCCGATTTCAACTTTGATACAATCACAGCCTCTTCTTCGGAATCAAAAGAGAAGAAAAAAAAGGGGACGGAAATGAGAGTTGAAGATTACATTTTCTAATTCTGCCCCCCCCCCCCCACAAGTAGACGATATGACAGGGTTGCCAGTCTACGGGCGGGTATTGGAATTTCTCTTTCTCTTCCCATTTGAGCGCATGTATTAGAGAAGAACGGAGAAGGGAGCTGAAGTCACGTGATGGCCCAGGCCCCCTCGCCAACCCTAGCGTTCAAATGGCAAAAGAGAGAGAAAGAAAAATTCTCGTATCCACCTTATAGTAGCGTTCTAGAATTCAACAGTTTACTGCATCCGTGCAAAAAAAAAAAAATACATTATCCTGCGATGCAATATATCTGTTATCTATGTATCGGTATTGAAAAGTGCTGCTATTTATAAGCTTTTCTGCATTGAGACAATAAAGGGGTGAATTCTAGAACGCTATACCTACCTATTCATGATTTCTCAGACCGGACACTGGTATTCCTCAAGTTTCCTCATTTTTTCTGGGAGACAGTTTTGGGGTTTTTTTCGGGGTCTAGTATTTTGGACAACTTTCTGCGAATTTTAGGTAGTCATTAACTCCTGATGCCATCAGACTTCCCGTTCCAATGTTTTCAGAATCGAGTCATATTTTGACCCGAAATTCGGAATTCGGGGCGCTTTGGCAACCATACTTCTTGTGTTTGTGAAAAATCGCTCACACCCGCACTTGTGTTAGCTCTGACACTCTAAAATTTTGGGCCCCTTCCATAAGTACCCGAGCACTTCAAGAGTTATAACGTGTTTTTTTGTTTTTTGTTTTTTTTTTTTTTGTTTTTTTGTTTTTGTTTTTGTTTTTTTTTAGAAATTTCGTGAATGTTTTTAGATTTTTGGTTTTGGTTTTTCTTTCGGGATGGTACAATCATTCAATTCTTGTACGGTGAAGATGGTTTGGATGTTACCAAATCTAAATACCTTGATGAGATCTTATAGAATATAGAAGAGAGGTCTCATTTTTGGAGAATTATGGTGAATTACAGTTAGTCATAGGGTCATTCCATTTTAAATCAACCAAAATTAATGAAATATGTTGCTGCCTAGTCATGGATTTTGGTAATATTTTGTGGGGTGATTGTAACTACTTTTAGTAGCTTAAAACGTATTGTTTCATATTTTTTTAGCTTACGGCCCCTGAGATATAGGCAACCGGAAATTCAAAAATTGCGATTTTAGGCTTATTTTTGAACGCGTGCCACAGCCTTAATTCTCAACGGAAAGATACGGTTGAGGTCTCATTTTGATGCATTTTGTGTCCTCTTTTCATTGCTTTAGGTCGTTTTTCATTAATTGAAGGTTTAGCAGGTTGCATACCTATTTGAACTTTGGTGACCCTATTGCAATTTTTCCGATCTTTGATAATTTTTTTTAATAGGATAGCGTTGGTAGAAAAAATTCATACTTTCCAAGCTTTAAGTACACTACTAAGAGTACCTGCTCAAAAAAAATTGGATCTCCTGAGCAATTTTTTCTAGTTGAAAAAATTGCTTAAAGTCGGCTAAAATTAAGAAAGACCCAACTTTGAGGTTAAAAAAGTCGATGTGGGGATTCATGAAAAAATCTTAAAAAATAACTAAAATCACCGCTTTTATGTCTACTTTCAATATCTGAAGTCGAAAGTTTGTGTATTTGATCGCTACAGTCGAATTTTTTTTTTTCAAAATTGGTAAAAATACAATTTGCTCGAACACATGCGATTGAAGCGAATAGAAGACCCAACTCTTTGAGGTTTAAAAATCTTGCAAAATCTCTAAAATGATCGCTTTTAAGTCCTTTTTCAACGCCTGAAGTCGAACATTTGATGACTGAAGCGCTTCAGTTGAAAAACAAGTTCGTAAAATCGGTAAAAACACAATTAGCACGGCCACAATCTGAGCTCAGTTCAGGGCATAGGGGCGTCGCGTGAAATTTTACCAATTTTACAAGCTTGTATTTCAACTGAAGCGCTTCAGTCATCAAATGTTCGACTTCAGGCGTTGAAAAAGGACTTAAAAGCTATCATTTTAGAGATTTTGCAAGATTTTTAAACCTCAAAGAGTTGGCTCTTCTATTCGCTTCAATCGCGTGTGTTCCAGCAAATTGTATTTTTACCAATTTTGAAAAAAAAAAAAAATCGACTGTAGCGATCAAATACACAAACTTTCGACTTCAGATATTGAAAGTAGACATAAAAGCGGTGATTTTAGTTATTTTTTAAGATTTTTTCATGAATCCCCACATCGACTTTTTTAACCTCAAAGTTGGGTCTTTCTTAATTTTAGCCGACTTTAAGCAATTTTTTCAACTAGAAAAAATTGCTCAGGAGATCCAATTTTTTTTGAGCAGGTACTCTTAGTAGTGTACTTAAAGCTTGGAAAGTATGAATTTTTTCTACCAACGTTACCCTATTAAAAAAAATTATCAAAGATCGGAAAAATTGCAATAGGGTCACCAAAGTTCAAATAGGTATGCAACCTGCTAAACCTTCAATTAATGAAAAACGACCTAAAGCAATGAAAAGAGGACACAAAATGCATCAAAATGAGACCTCAACCGTATCTTTTCGTTGAGAATTAAGGCTGAGGCACGCGTTCAAAGATAAGCCTAAAATCGCAATTTTTGAATTTCCGGTTGCCTATATCTCAGGGGCCGTAAGCTAAAAAAATATGAAAAAATACGTTTTGAGCTACTAAAAGTAGTTACAATCGCCCCACAAAATATTTCCAAAATCCATGACTAGGCAGCACAGGCTCTGGTTGATTTAAAATGGAATGACCCCATAATATCTTAATTTTTCTGCGTTTTTAGATGACAACACCTTCTGTTGCAAAAGTTTATTGCGTTCAGGCATTTCATTCAGCCAAAGCTCATTCGATTTGAACTATTCTGTTGAAAGCTGCATGAGTTCCAAGAGATATCTACTTTTTCGTATTTTGGCTCCTTCAGATCATGTTTTTTGTCCTGATCGTTCACTAAATTTCAGAGTCATTGATACATCAGGGGAGAATTTACCCCCTTAAACACTCGAAACGTTATACCACCCCTACCGCAATCTATTCCCTGGGTTCGACTTTACTCCAAGCCCAGTGTCCATGTAGTATAGTTCAATTCGAGTTTTCTAATGATACACCCCAACTCTTCACGTTGCCTCCTACGAGTTCCACAGGCGGGTACAGGAATTTGTCAGTCTCTATCTTCTCCCACTTGAACGCGTGCGTTGGAAAAGGACAAAGATAAGGGCTAAAGTCACGTGATGGTCCTCTCTGCTATCCTTTTCTAACACATATGTTTAAACGGCCGAAGACGATAAAAGACAAATTCACGTAAGTATCAGCCTCAGACGAAATCTGCCGATTTTTGATGCTTGGCAACCACGGAGGTTTGGTTTATTATCCCTCCCCTTTTTCCCTATTTCACTTTGCATGGATTAAAATATCACGAAGACCAGCCCCCGGGAAATCACTTTCCTAATCCCAGTCAGTTGATGTCGAAAGAGTACCTACTTATTGACGGTTACCGACTTTGATGCATTTTTCTTTTAATTTATTTTTTTATAATTTTTTATTTTTTTATTTTTCATTTTTCATTGGCACCAGTTCATCGACTATCGCTTCCATGCAAGACCTCTCAGCCTAAGATTTTAACGGGAGAGGTTTTGGCAGTTTGAACGACCTAAGTGTATTTTTACAGTAGATTGGAAACATGCAAATTCAATAGTTAAAAAGGTTCGATAAAAATTTACAACTTAAAGAATAAAAAAAAAAAAATTATATACAGGTATTGCGATAATCATAAAAACCCACCCGCAAGAGAGGTGACGTTCGCGAAAAAGTTTACACGCATGACCCAATTGACCCATATATATAGGTCAGTCTGATAGCATCGCAGTCTTTGTGACCAAATTGAATTTCGATACTAAAATGGGGACTGTCTTCCCGATTTGGTCAGATCTCACTGCAGGCGAATACTGGACGGAGAAAAAATTATAGCCCGACCGGACTGACCTGTTTAAATGGACCTTGACCACCTCGGGAAATCAACCCCCATATGAATATTATGAATACCATGGTTCCCCCGAGTTGGTCATAAAGACTACAGCGCTATCGGACTGACCTGTTGAAATGAACCTTGACCATCTTGGGAAATCAACACCCATATGAATACAGTGAAACCCCGCTAATTTGAACGCCTATAAGTTGAAAACCTTGATGGAATGAGGAAATAGTCATTCACCTTCCGTTCGAGCCCTAAAACCTCTATAATTTGAAGAAAATACGAACTTAAATTGAAGTCGTAAAATCTCGGAAATTCACCTCTTTAACACGTAGCCAGACCTCTGTTAATCGAAGTAAACGTCTATAATTTGAAAGATCAGCCGCGGTAAATTGGTAAATCGGTAAATTGAGGCGATGCAAATTTTATTTTTTTGTAAATTCGAATTAAATTAAATTAATTTTGTACTGATCAAACAATTAATTGCATTTTTAAATCATTACGTTTAGGCAGATTTGCAAAAATTGAGCCTCTTTAATTTGAGAAACCGTATTTTTCCACCTCTCTAATTTGAAACTCGGTAAGATTGAACTTTTCTCTCGTTCCCTTCAGATTCAAATTAGCGGGGTTCCACTGTATTATGAACACCATGGTTTCCCGAATTGGTCACAAAGATTACAGCGCTATCGGACTGACCTGTTTATATGGACCTTGCGTAAACGTCATCAAGGGTGCAAACGTGGTCATAGCAGAAACCGAAGGTCTGAAACGTCTTTTACAGAAAACGAAAATGGGGAAATAAATTACAGATCTAAAGAAAGGAATGGACTGCTTACTTTTTGACAGGAATTTTTCCAGCTTTATCAAGCATTAGAGTGAGCTTTACGTGCGCTTTACGGAGGAACATAATAGCAGAGCTGTTCAGAAGTGCCAGGTTGAACGCTATTTTCAAGAGCTCATCTGTCCACAACTACAATTACAATTATACAATAACAATTTTAGGTAAAGGTCAGGAGACACAAAAATATTGGAAACTAAAACGCTAAGGTATTACAAACAAAGTAAAAGAAAGGGGCAGATGCAAGGGTCTGAAATGTTGTGTTTTTTATGCAGAAAATGAAAGTACTTGATTAGCTGAGAACAAAGATGCCTTTGGTTTCTAAGTCCCATTGTTCCGGAGATGAAATTTTGGCCCAAAACACATTTTTTTAAATGGAAATTCCGCGTATTGACGTCATACTACGCACACGATTTTTTGCAACATTACACGCGTGTAGGTATCTCTAAAACCGAGACAGTTGTGAAAAAAAACAAAGGCACCATTGTGCTTAGCTCACACGGAAAAAATAACTGGTAGAATTTACCATCTGCATAGCTGATTTTGGAGTCAGCTATCAAGTATGGTAAATTTCACTATATGATGGTAAAATGTACAAACAAGTTAACTTAATTTACTATAATGTACGTTGCACTTACAATCTACTTGATAGCTGATTCCAAAATCAGCGAAGATGGTAAATGTACGTTGCATTTACCATCTACTTGATACCTGACTCCAAAATCAGCGCAGATGGTAGATTCTACTAGTTTTTTCCCCGTGCATCAAGTAATATTAATGCGTGTATAATAAGTGTTTACGGTTGCCCTCCAGGTTGCGTTTTCTGACTTGACCTGGGCGGATAACGCCACTTATGGTTTTGTTAAAAAAAACACGAAATTTTAGACCCTTGCAACTGCCCCACCGAGAAAAAATAAATTGAAAAGGAGGTATGTTGGAGACGTGTTTCGCTACTTTCTACCAAGTAGTATTGCTTATACCTAAGAGAAAACTTGAAAAAATAATTAATAACTACCTACAGGTCGTGGGTGCACTACGGAATCTATGAATGGACGGGGAATCCAGGTGTAGACTTTAAATGGGTTTACTATATTTAAAGATATCTTTCGAATGAGGGTCTTGCAAACTTTTGCTACAGGGGATTGAAGAGTTGATTCTTGCATACAAACCTGTAAAAATGACAATGAGTACACTAAAAAATCACGAAATTCACTCTCAGAATCGAGCTTAATGGTGGAAAGACGCAGGTATCATGGGAGATTCCTATGCAAATTGAGACATATCTCTGTGTTCTGTCTTTCCGTAGAGAAAGTGACATTGGACAGGAATCTCCCATGATACCTGCGTTGAACCGCTATTACGATCTTGCCGTTATAGCAGTTTTGTCAGTTTATTGCTGAATTTGAAGCTTTACGAGAGTGATTTTCCTGATTTTCGCTGGTTTTTACATCGGATTGGACTATTTATTTGCCCACAGCAAAAGTTTGCAAGAGCCCCATTAAGTAAGTTCTGTTCTTCACTAAATTTCCAATTAACTTAATTTGCTAGAGTGAAGTTTTTCCATGCAGCAGTGAAACCATTAGTGAAAGGAGCGGAGAAGAGGGGGGGGGTCAACATCACAAACACCCGCAGACCCCCTGGCCTTCCGCTCCCCGACGTTAGAGATCATGTAAATTGTAAGGGCCTAGATAATTAGTCAACAATACGCTTATTTCACCTGGATTTTTGTTTTTGTTTTTTGTTTTTGTTTTTTTGTTTTTGTTTCTTTCTTTTTAAAAAATGAACTGAAAACGAAAAATTCTCTATAATTTCACCTTAGCAAAAGTTTGCAACAGCTCCATTCTTTTTTTAATCCAAGGTGTGCTTCGTTTGTGTTAAAGAAACTGCACAGTATAAAATATTGACTAAGGGGAAACTCCTTTAACCCAAGAAAAATGTCTGCTGCTACAAGTAAAAGATTCTTTGTTGAGACAGTGATCCCCCTTCATGCAACAGAACTTCACTTCGCGTAAGGAAAACTGTCATAAGTAACCGCGTTTCCTTATTTTTAAAGAAGTGATTTCTCTCTCTTTTTTTTTTTTTTTTTTTTTTTTTTTTTTTTTTTTTTTTTTTTTAAACATTTATTTTTATGAAGACTTCCACAGTTGGAATTAATTCATTTTCTTATAACTAATTGTACATTATACTAATTATAAAAATATCGTGTTGTTTTGAGTATATGCTATACTCATATCTAATTGTAGTTAAATTCTGGGACAAAATTTAACCTTTTTGCTTATGTATGTACTTGCTAGAGTAGATGAATAATATTGACATAGTATATAGTGTATATAGGTAAATACAATTTAGGGGCTAATTACATGGCTATAGTTTATTTCTACTTGAGACGAGTCAAGTTTACTGCCAAACCCTATCTTGGAAGAGGGCAAGGGGGAAAGAATTGTTACTTAGTTTTATCAGAGATTTCTCTCAGTCTCAGTTTATAAGACACCCATCTTGGAGTTTTTTTTAAACACGTGTATGAGTTGAGTTTATGAGTCACATTCACGGAAAAAAAAGATTAGTGAAAATAACCATACGGATACCTGATTTTGGCACCTGCTAGATGTTATGGTAAACTTGACCAGAAGTATAGTACCTTTACCGATGCTCTGAGTAAATTCAGCGTGCAATCAGGTAACATCACCTAGTACCTAGTCAAAACATAGTATACTTCTGGTTAACATTACCATAACATCTAGCAGGTGCCAAAACCAGGTATCCGTATGGTTATTTTCACCGTAGTTTTTTTTCCGTGTTTGGAACTTTTGAATGCTCCCAACGTTACTAACAAGTGATTTAACGTATAGATTGACCCAGGGGCGGATCCAGAAATTTTTTCGGGGGGGGGGACGCCAGTAAAATTTGAAATTTGAAGCTTCGGAGGAGCTATTTCTTCGAGCTATTTTTTTTTTTTTTACGTAAAAGGGCAATATTTGATGCAAAATGGGCCTGTTGCACACTTCGGCTACAGCGTTTGAAAGTATCAATTCCTATGTAAAAAGCCGAGAAAATAACAATGGCATCATCAGAAAACACTAAAATTCAGTATTAAACTCACAAATTGCGAAAAACACTAGACACTATTCACCCCTGTATCTTTCCACCACGTGCACGATATTTCGCGAAATTAGCGCGGCACATTCAAATAATCACGGCCGACTGTCATCACAGCTGACTTCATAAACAAATAAACAGTAAACACTGACGGCGTCTGTTTGAATTCTTACGTTTCAATATCCTCAATTCCTCACAAAAGGTTGTGAAAGGTGCGGAAACCGATGTGTGTGTCGAAAACTTATCAAATTGAAACAATAACTTACAGAAGTTCCAAGGATGATTCCAACTTCGATCATCATGCTTGAAACTCCTGTGTGTTATTGTTTCACTTTGATAAGTTTTAGACACAAATATCGGTTTCCGCACCTTTCACAACCTTTTGTGAGGATTTGAGGATATTGAAACGTAAGAATTCAAACAGACGCCGTCAGTGTTTACTGTTTATTTGTTTATGAAGTCAGCTGTGATGACAGTCGGCCGTGATTATTTGAATGTGCCGCGCTAATTTCGCGAAATATCGTGCACGTGGTGGAAAGATACAGGGGTGAATAGTGTCTAGTGTTTTTCGCAATTTGTGAGTTTATTACTGAATTTTAGTGTTTTCTGATGCTGCCATTGTTATTTTCTCGGCTTTTTACATAGGAATTGATACTTTTAAACGCTGTAGCCGATGTGTGCAACAGACCCATTCGCATAAGAGACCCATTATAAAAAAAAATTACAATTAATCGCTGTCATGACGTTCCTTTGCTTAGTACGGAAAAGATTTCAAAGATAGTACTCTTGATGAAACGGAACGATGAGAATGAAAAATCATCAGACGAGAGAGAGGAGGGGAGGGGAAAAAGAGACAGAGACAGGTACATTAATCCAAGAAAATAAAACTTCCATCGTAAGAAGCACAACGAGAGAAGACGGGGAAATGGCGCGGGCGAAGGGCCAGTCAAATAAATCAGTAAGAAAAATAAGGGTGAAGGAGTTGGAGAAACAATAATAATTGAGAGGAGGGATGGCCAATCATACAGAGACAGGCTTGGGGCTAATAATGCGGGTTGCGGTGGTTAAGGAAATCAACAGTCATAACGAACCCCCTAACATATATGACGGCGACGATATACAGGGTGTAACCAAAGAGTAAACAGTGCTGTAAGGAGAAGATCGTAATGGCGGTTCAACGCAAGGTTATAGATTAAAGAGGTATGCTCATTTGACTCATCACAAATTCAGTGGCGCGCAGTTCAAAATCACTTTAGGCAAGATGGCCGACAAAAGCAGAAAACGTATACTCTTTGCAGAAAACATTGGGCTGCCCTCTGCAGGAAAGCAGAAATTAACCCAATGTTTTCTGCAATGAGTATACGTTTTCTGCTTTTGCCGGCCATCTTGCCTGCAGTGATTTTGAACTGCGCGGCACTGAATTTGTGGCGCGAAGTCAGATGAGTATACCTCTTTAATCTATAACCTTGGGTTCAACGTAGGTATCATGGGAGATTCTTGTCTAATTTGTCACTTTTTCTACGGAAACACAGAGCTACATGTCTCAATTTAGATGGGAATCTCCCATGATACCTTCGTCTCTCCGCCATTAATATAAGCCCGATTCTGAGAGTGAATTTCGTGATTTTTTAGTGGACTCATCGTCATTTTTACAGATTTTCATGCATTAATTAACTCTTCAATCCCCTGAAGCAAAAGTTTGCGAGAGCCCTATTTTTTTTTTTTTTTTACGTAAAATGCACTAGTAGCCTTGACAAGTTTAAGAGGGATTATTGGGAATTTCAAAAACTTGAATTTTGATTTGTCGATACTAAATTGTCACATTTTTTTTTTTTTTTTTTTTTTTTTTTTTTTTTTTTTTTTTTTTTTTTTTTTGTAAGGAATTTTTTAACTTTGAAGGGGGCAAGGGCTTTATCTAGAAGTAAGTTCATTTTCATACACTTGTTTACAGAAGGGCGAGAAGAGGGAGGCTATTTTCCTACTTGGAATACGTGGTAAAATTACTGATTCAGAGTTTAGTTACACCCTATAGAGTCGACTTATTACTGGGTAATTGAGGCTATCTCTGGAAGAAGGTCCGGATAAAACATCGGGTAAGCTCTTTTCAAAAAATCAGCGTTATGATTAACTTAAGATTTATCCGGAAGAGCAAACCTCATATTTTATGAACCATTCCGGAGACGACTTCAATTTTTTATCTCTTATTATCAGTGTTGCCGTACAATTAGCCTCCCCGCTGAGGAAAATTGGCAAGGACAAATAGACAAATTTATAATGAGAGGAGACGAGGTCAACGAATTTCTCTCTTGATGTTTGAATGAACACAGACCGCTGATTTCAGGGATGGAGGGAGGGCGCTCGCTCACGTCTTAAGGTTCATAGACCCTTTCAAATCTGTCTCGAATATGCTGCAAGGTTGCCAAGTTTAGGGTAACGTAACAGCCAATATACGATTACCCTCAACGAGCTTTACCAATAGAGAGGGTTTTTGGGACGTGCTTTTGAGGCAGCCACTGGCGCAACCAGGATCTCTTCCATCTCTCTCATTTCTCATTTGAGTGAATAAGTAGGAAAAGGACAGAGAGAGGCGGTTTATCCAACGAGCTATACATTTACCTAGAGGGGCAGTTTAATAGGTAACCTGCGTAACCACCATGGGGGATTTTTAGGTTAGGTTTAAGCGTGTAATTTGTCCATTTGATTCCGTGTATTTTGATGCGGCGCCACCGCACAATGGATAAAAGCATGTTTTGGTCCACTGTGCGGTGATGCCGAATCAAAATACACGGAAACAAATGGACATGTTACTCGCTTAAACCTAACCTAAAAATCCCCATGGTGGTTACGCAGGTCACCTATTAAACTGCCACTCTAGATAAATGTATAGCTCGTTGGTTTTATCCCATTGTCCATCCTTGTCTAACATACGTTTTTTAATGGAGAAAAGAGAGAGAGAGATGAAGAAACTCTCGTTGCGCTACTGGAGGCAGCCATGATGGAAAGCTCTGATGGACATTTTCACACGGGCTCGGTTTATTTGCCTCATATTAACCTTAACAATGGAGTTGTTGCAAACTTTTGCTACAGGCTTATTAATAGTTGATTAAGGGATAAAACTCTACATAAAAATGACGATGAGCGCAATAAAGTAAAACGAAATCCCCTTCCAAACTCATAAAAATTGCTTTAAGATTCAGGCGGTAATCACCGCCATTACGGTCTCGTGTTTGAGAGTATTTAATGAGTTTGGGAGTGGATTTCATGATTTTTTAGTGAGCTTATCGTCATATTTATAGGGTCTTACCCCTCTTAATCAACTGTTAATAAGCCTGTAGCAAGAATTTGCAACAGCTCCGTTTTTTAAAAAAAAAAAAAAAAGTTAGGACAAATCCATTTCAAATTGGTTTTAAATTAAATTGTAAGTGTTTTAGAGTGGCTATCTGGACACAGCAGAATCCTAGCAAACTATTCAGGTAAGAAAGTGTTGTTTCTATTATGTGTCAGTTTCTTTATCGTCCAAATCCTTCCGAAAGAAACAGTCGTATCGATTTAAGAGCCACTGAATTGATTACAATTTTTTATTTAAGGTTTAAAAAAAAAAAAAAAAAAAAAAAAAAAAAATGAGGCAAACAAACCAGAATCAGATCACCCATGCATGCTGCCTCATTCTAGGATAGGACATATTACATGTATTAGCCCTCTATCGGTATTGCTCGCTGATTACCCTTTATTTCAAAACGTCAAATATCTTTTATAGATATAAGATTGAATCGAAGTGATAGAGTTATTTTTACAGATATTTACAGCACGAAGAAAACATTCTTTAACGGTAAACGGGTGGACATTTAACTATTTTGTCTGGGATCTTCAATCGGAAATCAACGAATGAAAAAACGATTGATGCTTAAAATTAAAATAAATCGACTACTCAGAGCAATAATTCCTTTTACAAATGCCACAAAGCCTCGCAATAGTAAAATGTCCGTCTGGTTGCCAATGAACTATTACTTTCCAGAAGAGGCTGGAGCAATCTGGCGACCGTGCTAGTTAACCATTTAACAAATGCAAAAAGATCGATTCTAGGTGAAGCACAGTCCCACAACGAAATCGATTATTTTACATAGGTTTAAATAGGGGGTTCATTATTGCCACATTACACGAGCCGCCACTGTTATTTTCTCCGTGAGATTTTTTAAACTGAAAACTCCGTATTAAATCTGAGATTGCGCAACACTTCGATTATCACGGCAAATCGTCAGGATCTAGACACACACCGGAGAAGAAACATTTGTCTCAATTTTAACTTTGACAATGGAGCAGCATGAAATTGGTAATGAAGACTTCTACTTTAAAGTTACGCCCTTTATAACCCTTGTGAGCCCAATGAAGGGGGAGGGGTAAGGATCTGAAACAACCCCAGGCTAGTTTTTTTTCTTTTTTTCGTTGCATACAACTCTAATTTCTTATAAAATTTAAAACGTTGGAACTTCATGACCAATCCAAAGTACTGAATCAGCACTACTGATAAAGCCACCATTCATGCCAATTTTCGCCTTTTTTGAACGACAGTTAATAATAAATTGTAGATAAACTTAAGCTTTTTGTCCCTTAATTAGGCTTTTTAGGCTTATTAAACTTGATGGCTATGGATAAAAATCGCTTTGATAAACAATTTTAAGGAAAATTTATGTTTCTTTAGGGTGGTTTAATTATTCACATGCTAATTGGCAAATAACAGGATAAAAAGCCAAAAACTAAAAAACATTTTTCCAATTGAGTAGTTGCTTTTGTTTCTTTTTGGTTTTTTTGTTTTTTTGTTTTTTGTTTTTAGAAATGGCAATTTTATTGAAAAACAGTCATTAATAACCAAACACTGGTGATAAATGAGTAATAATTGTCTTGAAATATTCAATAGGATGTATGAAATTACCTAATTTAATGACCTAAAATACTTAAAGTTAAAAAAACAAAAAAACTAACACACAAAAATAGCTTGTGCGATGGCCGGTTCTGGTCTCCCCCCCCCCCAAAAATCCCCCCCTTGGTGCCATACGCTGGCCAAACAGCTTGGGGTCACAAGGGTTAAAATCGAAAGACCGTTTGGGTCTTCCAGATAAATTTTAGCTTCCGCTACATTTTAAAATTGTAGTTTTGACTTTCAAACTTGACATTTTCTATACAAACTTTACTGCAACTAAAAGGGCAAGCAAGTTACGAGTACTAACCTCCGATCTTGGTCATCGCTAAAAAGTCCGAGATTTTGATTTTAGTTGTGAAAACTACAGTTTTAAAACCCAACAGATGCTACTGTCTGCCTGGAATAGCCCATTTTCATTGCAGAAATAAAAATTCAAAAAGAGCCAGAAATTGCAGGTCGAGCCAGCCTCCACAACTTTTTCGTACTTAACTTATTGCAGAAAAATAAAAGGAATTACAGAAAAATACTGTCCCGTCGATAAATACCTACTGCTAGCAAAGTGGTGTTCAGACAATGTGAATCTAATTTATCAGGAGGGTAGCACTTATAAATTACCAACAATACAAAGACGATTTTCAATTGAATTCTAATTACCTGAGCGATTTCTTTTTTGGTACAACAGAAATTGATGAAGTTGAGATTGACGAAATCGGACCCGCAGCAAAATGTGATGGTTTTCTCCTCCAACGTGTCTGCCGCCCCCATTGCTACGACGTGCCTTAATTTTGGATCCTGCGAACAAAAAATTAAATACAGATTTTTAAAGAGACAGAAAAATTAAAGATTTACGACTGAGACATTCAATCAGGGCAAGCCGACGAGCTTTACATCTCAGCTGCCGTTTTGCATATAATGTAGGACATTTTTCCATTCACAGATGATTCCACCGGTTAATGAAAGATTAGACATTTCAGATCAGTGTATGACTGTACTGCATGAAAATACTCTGATCTGTTATCTTTACTCAATCGGTTCAATCGCCGTTAAATTATTTCTTAAAATATCCGCAAGTATTTTAAAGTCATCGACGACTCCATCGATTGAGGAAAGATTACAGATGCGATAAGTATTTTCATGCATGAAAGTCATACACTAAACTGAACTGTGAAATCTTTTCTCAACCGGTAGAATCATCGATGGAATTAAAAAATTTCGTTAACTATACGCAAAACGGCAGCTCTACTTTACATTTAAAAATCTAGAATTGCAGTCTGATGAGAATAAGCTGCGTAACCGACTAGAATCCCAGGGTTCTTTCTGACTTCTGCTACGAGTGATTGAATATTTGAATAGTTTATCCAAATCGGAAAATCTAGCAGAAATAACGATGAGCAGTGAGCACATTGAAAAATTACGAAATTCACCCACAAACTCATAAAAGATCATGTTCTGACCTGACACTCACAGTTCTGACAGAAAATCCCGCAACTTGACTGGGAAACCATGTCTTGATTCATGGTGCGCCTTCATTTTTTAGGGTAGACTAAAACGGTACAGTCACGTACGAATAGTTAACTACTTGTCAACATCAGGGGTGGATCCAGGGAAGTCTCAAGGGAGGGGCCATTTTTGTAACGTACGTGGGGGGTCTGGGGGTACACCCCCAGAAAATTTTGAAAAAAGCTTCTCTAAAGCCAATTTTAGGCATCTTGTAACCGTTTACTCCTCATTATTATACTACCTCCTTTCAATTTTGTTTGTAAAAGTGGAAGATCCCGCCCATGCTATATTGTTTCCCCATTCCCAAACAAGATAATAATTAGAAAGTTTTATGAATCACACTTAGAGTAAATAAATCAAAGACCAATTTATTTGAATAAGTTTTAAAATTTAGAAGAACATTTTATAAAATGAAGTCTCGGCTCCCATTTTGCATTCAAACTTTCGAATACCAGCTAACTAATTTCTTTGCATTTTCGTAGAAAATTGATGTCTAGTGGATGAAATTAAGACCCTTGTACGCCCCCCAAAACCTAGTCTAAAATTTACCGAAGGTTGCTTAAAGGCTTTTGTTTTTCCCTTCTCTTTTTCTTTTGCTTTCCCTCTCTTTCTCGACCTGTTTTTTTTTTTGGGTCCAAGGGGGGGGGGGGGCATGCCGCCGTGGCCTCCCCTCTGGATCCGCCCATGATCAACATGCAGCTAACGGTACCCGATTTAAAACATTTTTTTGTCCTTTCGAAAGTTACCGCGATTCTACTGATGGAAACCGTGTCTTCCTTTTATGGATTCCCCTTCATTTTTTAGGGTAGACTAAAACGGTACAGTCGCGTACGAATAGTTAACTACTTGTCAACAGGCAGCTAACGGTACCAGATTAAAAATATTCTTTTGTCCTTTCGAAAGTTACCGCGATTCTACTGATGGAAACCGTGGCGTGTCTTCTTAATATGGATTCGCCTTCATTTTTTAGGGTAGACTAAAACGGTACAGTCGCGTACGAATAGTTAACTACTTGTCAACACACAGCTAACGGTACCCGATTTTAAAACACTCTTTTGTCCATTCGAAAGTTCCTGCGATTCTATTGATGGAAACCGTGTCTTCCTTTTATGGATTCGCCTTCATTTTTTAGGGTAGACTAAAACGGTACAGTCGCGTACGAATAGTTAACTACTTGTCAACACACACCGAACGGTACCCGATTTAAAACACTCTTCCCTGCCTCGTTCCTGCTCTGAAAAATAATGGAGCGTACACCCAATGGCGGCGCGTGCAATCAGGCAACGTTTCCTTCAGTCCAGTTAAACCCACGCATAATATCTATTCAAGGGAGTGCACAGTGCACCCCCAGTGTTTCGATCTTTTTCATGACTTTTAATGGACTATAATATGCAACGTTGCCAGATTGCACACATAGCCACTGCGTGTGCCAACAGTTCATACCCTACTCATTACTCAGCCCGGCTAATAATTGTTTCGATCACCGTAAAGTTGGCTTCCCTTTCATTTTGCGTGTTCGCGCCGCCTAAAGTCTGCGCTAGCGTTTAAATTTGCCGCCGTTTTCGAAAGCTCCGCCGCGATCAGAGGTCAGAGGCCGAAGTTAGCCGACCCCGACCGAATCGCCCCGCACCCCGCGCCGCGGGCCCCGTCCAGCTGATCCGCGGTGAGCTGACCGGTGCCCGCGACCCGGCACTTGTGTGTGTGATTCTGGTGGTCTCTACCGTTGCGTCCCTACCTCTCTCTCTCTCTTCTCTTCAGGATGGTTTTCGGCATCAAAGGGTTTTGGGTAAGAGTTTCGGTCTAACCGCCCCCTTCCTTCTCCCCTTTAGTTTCGTTAGTCCGCCTTTCTTTTCAGCTTTTCGCCCTTTTTCTCCGCCGGGCCGCCATGTGGCTCGGCATGCCCTAAGCTTTTAATAATACCTCGAGTGATGTGACGTCAGGACGTAATTTAGCGGATCGCGATGTAGCCCAGGATTCTTAGGTGAGTCGGAAATAAGCAGCAATTCCCTTCTCTCTTCATTGTATATATATGTGTGTTTGTCCCCATGTTTCTTTGCACAACGTGATTGAAGCCGGGCCCCCGATAGTCGATTCTGTTAGATCGCGTGGGCGATAGAGTGTGGGATCGATTATCGGAGTCCCGGCAATTCCTTTACAGTCCACTCTTAAAGACCCCGGATTAAACATTGCGATCATGGAATAATAAAGTTTGGAAAAAGTTCACTGTTAGTAAATTTAAGTTATTATATTTTAGCTCCTCTAGAAATAATCGCGAAAATTGCGCGTCAGTTTATAATGTTAATATTGTCTCGAACAGGCTTCATTTTATTCAACGGCTACATCGCGCGGTCACATCAAATACGTATTATTTAACAATTCTGGCAGGAAAGTAATTATTTTGCCCACCCGCGAAATTGAAGACGGATATTTTGTGACCTTAAAATTAGTCTGTCACCTTCACTTGAGTGTTAACTCACCACACCGCACCGCATGGCACCCAGTAAAGCCGGCAGAATTAAGTTGGCGAAAAGCCGAACTTAAACTGTCACTTGGAGATATTTTCACTTTTCACGAATGCACGCGTCTGATTGGTTGGCACTGCACGCACAGTGAAGCAAGTCAATGGGAAGAATCGGACAAGGAAAACATGACTAAAAATCAGGGCTTCCGTTTTGCGTATAATTAATAGCATTTTGAAATTCACCGATGATTCCACCGGTTGAGAAGAGATTACACAGTTCAATTCAATGTATGACTGTAATGCACGAAATAGATCGCATCCGTAATCTTTTCTCAACCGGGGGAGTCGTCGATTACTTTAAAAATCTTGCGGATATTTTAATTAATTAACAGAGTTTTCACCGATTGAGAAGAGATTACAGATCAAAGTATTTTCGTGCATTTCAGTCATACATTCAATTGAACTGTGTAATCTTTTTTCAACCGGTGGAATCATCGGTGAATTGAAAAATGCGATTAACAAAGATATAAAAATTTGAAATTGCCTCGCCATGTCCGGTCTTTCCCATTGAATCGCTCCAGTGCGCGGCACCTCGACGGGAGGTGCACGTGCGGTGCGGTTTAGGGCATCGATTGAACTGCGAAGTTTGACTTTCAATTTTCCAACTTGATTACTTGATTCGGCTTCAGATTTACGAAGAGTATTAAGGTGTCGGGAGCCAAAGATTCTACTCTAAGATATACACGACACTTTTGATGAGCTCTGACAGAAGAATCTCCAACAAAAACTCTGTTCAATGTTTGAAGGTTCTCCATAGCCGTATTTTTTTATCCGTTCCCGATTCGTAGACTTTTTTTAAATGGAGTCTTATGGACGATTGTGGACGAGAAAAAAAAAATGGCTCACGAGGGTTTTTCGGCACAATGGGGCAATTGCAAGGGTCTAAAATGTTGTGTTTTTTTTTTCTAAAGAAAATTATAGTACTTGATGAGCTGAAAACAATAATGTCTTTGGTTTTTTCCTAAGTGTCCCGGTTTCCTTCCCCCTTAAAGAATTCTGGACACGAGACTGGCTCTTTCAGTCAGAAAAGGGCTCTTGCAAGCTATTGCTACTAGCAAATGAATAGTTAAATCTGATGAAAGAACTAGCGAAAATCACAAAAAAAGTCTAAAATTCAGTAATAATCTCAGTAAACAGTTGTAACAGCAAGATCGTAAAGGCGGAGCAACGCAGGTATCATGGGGGATTCCTGTCTAAGTCACTTTCTCTACAAAAGTACGGAGATATGTCTCAAATTAGGTAATAATCCACCATGATACCTGCGTAGCTCCGCCATTAAGCCCGATTCTGATAGAAAATTAGTGTTTTTTTTTAGTATATTCAACATCTTTTTACAGGCTTTTAAGCAAGCAATCAACTCTTCAATCACCTGTAGCAAAAGTTTGCAATAGCTCCAACGTCGACCTGTTAACACTGTCCCTGATTCATTGTTTTCTTTTCCTCAACCGCACAAGTGCGCGTGCGCTCTTCCGCCGTTCCCCGGGCCCGCGCTTGCTCACTGGCTGGTCCGAGTGAGTTCGTGTACTCACCTCTCTACAACTGCTAAGGCACTCTCGTTCTCCTGACTCTGAATCCCATTAAAATGGTATCTTTTTTTTTTTTTTTGAGTTTAATTTTTAAATTTCGTCTTTTTTCATTTTCTCTCTGTTATTTTATTTAGTTTCATTTCTTTCGTTTACACGAATCATTAACATTTTGGCGCCCGAACTGGGACTTTTACTTAAAGTTCTAAATTCCGAAATTGTGAAGTGCGGGATTTCAAGTGATTTTCATTTTTATACCCACGTTGTGATTTTCAATCGCTGTTCTCTATCAATTCTTCATCTCCAGCGATATATCCTCGTTGCACGTTGGGTTCTCTTATCACTTTTCCTCTCGAAGCTTATTCCTCACACCGTGACCTTGATCCGCCCGGCTGCAACTTCCCCCCTTTCCTACGCATTTCACTCTTTCCCCCGCTCTCTTTCTCTCTTTCCCCTAGCGTCTCGCTTTTTTCCCGACCGCACTTTGGAACAATCAGCTGTTCACGACGCTCGGGACGTACGGAGCAACATCCCTCTTATCTACGAAGACAGACCCATTGACTACCAACGACAAAATTTTTACGCAACTACGCATCTCTTCTCCTCAGTCCGAAGACCTCTCGTTCTCCTCTTTCGCACCACGCACTTCGGATTTCGGATCCTCGAATTCGCTCTGCTTCGTGAATCATCGGTAATCTTCGGATCTCCGCTCCAAATTCTCTTCGAACTTTCGATTATTTCCACATGTGCGACCAGTTTGTTTACATCTGCCCACAGTTTGTTTACGTTTTTTTTTAATCACACATATCAATACCTACTCTACTCAATCTCAACAATTTCCCATTACAATTTGACATGCCATTTATCTGCTCATCGAGTAAGTAATGATTCACAGCTTTTTTCCCTTATTACTTTGGATTTATTGACAACACTCTCAATTCAAATTTCATCAATTAATCATGAAGTATGTAACACTGTCACGGCAAGTGAAACTTGCAATAAAACGGTTCAAGGTAATTAAGGAATCTTCGTCTACAATACAGGTTCCTCTCTCTTCATTAATCATTCACAAGGTGGCGGCTTATGTAGAAGAAATTACTAAAAAATATGAACATGTTAGTGATCTGTTGATAAAGTTTAATGAGCAAGATGCAATGCCAGATGATTTTGACGAAGATGAATCTCAATCTATTGACAATGAGCTCAATGAATTATATGCTGAATTATCCGGAGTTTTAAAAGCTTTGCTTCCGCAAACTCCACCTCCGTCTCCGAGTCATTCACAAACGGTAAATTCTGTTAATGCATCTCTCACTCAAAGTCATCATTCTAAGCTACCCAAACTTTCATTACCTACATTTTCTGGTGAAATTGAAATGTGGATCAATTTTAAGGATATCTTTGAAACCGCTATACATAAGAAGGACAATCTTGAGCCGATTGAGAAACAACAGTATTTAATTAGTTGTTTAAGGGGTGAACCACTCTCGTTAATTAAGCATCTTCCTATCACTGCAGCTAACTACAAAGTTGCATGGGATACATTACTGAAGCGGTACGACAACACACGCCGCATAATATCTCTACATATTATCAATATTCTTGATTTACCTGAGATACCCTCATCATCACCCTCAGATATTCGCAATTTTGTTTGTCAATTGAATGAAAATCTCAATGCTCTCGTTGCGTTAAACCAAGACTCTACTAATGATAACTGTTTTCTAGTTACAATTATTTTGAGAAAATTTAGCTCTGAATTGAGGAAACAGTTTGAGGAAAAAAGAAATAGTCCAGATGTTACGTTTCCAACTTCGTCTGAATTGGTCGATTTTTTAGAATCCACCGCTCAACAGCTTGAAGATGCTTCTTTAGCTACGCATGCTTCCTCTACAAAATTCAAACCACATCTTAATACGAGCAATAAGTTTTCTTCATTGAAACCTTTTAAATCATCTTTGAAAACTTCTCCTTCTTCAACGACCTATGAGACTCGCTGTACATTCTGTGAGTCACCTCAACAAAAAATTTATTCGTGTGACCAATTTAAGGTATTATCGCCGCAGGAGCGGTTTTCATTTATCAAGGAACGCGCTCGCTGCTCCAATTGTCTTGGAGCGCACAACTTTAAATCTTGTTTATCAAAATCAAAGTGTTACAAGTGTCAAAAAAACATCATACTCTGTTTTGCCTTCAGGATGAATCTTACAAACAGCATGCTGCAAGTGCTCAAGGTAAAACAACTTTTCCAATGCAAACTCTGCTAAATATCCTCAAACTACAAGTAATTCTCAAAATTCTGTAGGAAGTTTTACTCCGAAATCTGCCTTATCTTGTCAAGCCAGTAATGTAAATTCATCTGTTAATCGTACTGTTCTCTTAGGCACTGCTATTTCTCGAATTAAAACTAATTCTCAAGGTTGCCTTGAAGTTCGTATAGTGATAGATCCTGGTTCTCAAATCTCTGCTATCACCACTCGTTGCTTTCAGAATCTCAATTTACCATTAAAAACCACAAATGTTGAAGTTGCTGGTCTCGGTCAAACGAAATTACCTCAATCACTCGGAGAGGTTGACTTATGTATTTTGCCTCGTCATGACAATTCTCCATCCATTCCGGTCACAGCAACAATTTATGACACAATCACTTCTCCTCTACCATCAATCTCCTTACCATCCAGCCTTGCTCGTTCTTATCTAGGTCTTAATTTGGCAGATCCAGAATTCTTTAAAACTCGAAATGTAGATATCCTACTTGGAGCAGATGTCTTTCCATTCATTCTAAAATCAGGTTTCATCAAAGAGGTTGATCCAGCTCCCATAAGGAGTGGGCCCCTCGAGTTTTCAAACCAAACCTTTTTAGATCGATAGAACTACCTCTGGGGGTTCTGAAAAGGCCCAGTTTTTTAATTTTGACCCCATAGAGACGGGGGGGCGGGGGGTCAAAGGTGAAACCTTTCAACCGTTATAACTCCCTCAAAAATTAAGGTATCACATCGAACTTGACGCCAAAAGATAGAGCATATAAAGAGCTTTCTAACCATATATAGGTTTTTAAAATTCCAACAATTTTAAGTCCCGTTTTTGGCGATTTTTCGAATTTTCAAAATCAAAAATTTTGATTTTTCGATTTTTTAAGGGAGGCGGATCCTGGCTAAGAAAACAAAAAACTGTCAGGAAAGTAGCGGAAGTAATGACCTTTTTAACAGCGCAAACCGCAATGTGGGGAAATGTTTCGTTCCAGAGATATAAGGCCGCAAAGTTGACGCGTCGAGATTTCTAGCGCTTCTCGAGGCGCGCGCGAAGCCTGTCGACGGAAATTCACGCACAGGGAAACTGCATGACTTGAATAAATGGGAGGGGAACATTGGAGGACGCTTCTTATCTCATACATTCATTAGATTTTGGATTTATACTTCCATTTCATTAACCCCCCCCCCTCAATAAAGAAATGAGCCGCGGGGCTAAAACTGACGACGGCGCAATCACACTAATAATCAGAAATTAACTAGATAAAAAAAAAAAAACAAAAACAAAAAAGAAGGAGTCTCACCAATGTGGCAAAGTATAAAAAAATAAATAAATAAATAAATAAATAATAAATAAATAAATAAATAAATAAATAAATAAATAAATAGATAAATAAATAAATATATCGGCGCAGGGTTAATAATTGAACACATTTTTACAGTATTCATAACTATAGCTTGACATACTTATATCCTATGTTTGCTCGTTAAACATCATATGTTTGAGTGTTTAAATGTTTGTTTCATTTACTGCACTACTCTTGTTCATTTGGCAACACTCGTTTTTAGGGGGTCATTCGTTGGATGTAGGTATACCTCGCGTATTATCTGTTAACTTGAAGGAAAATTAGTGGTGCACTTAATATTCAAAGTCACATATTCAGACGCACTTTCGGAATTTTCTATTTTGGGAGCACTAATTTCGGGAGCACTAGGTAGCCGCTAGGAAACTTTATAGCACTTTTTGCACAATAAACGACCATCCGAGAAAACCCGATCTTTTCGAGAGCTTTTTTGCCCAACGAGACATCACAATCCGAACACTTTTCTTCTTCCATCGCGAAAAATGAAATAAGAATGAGGTTACGAAAACACCAGCATACTGATGTTTGCGTAAACATAGATGCAAGTTTACGTCTATCTTTTTCTGTATCAGAATTACGGACAGTCATCGGTAGATACCTGTAGAAGCGGCTTTCCTTCAGGTTAACATCCAACGAATGACCCCCTAAAAACGAGTGTTGCCAAATGAACAAGAGTAGTGCAGTAAATGAAACAAACATTTAAACACTCAAACATATGATGTTTAACGAGCAAACATAGGATATAAGTATGTTAAGCTATTGTTATGAATACTGTAAAAATGGGTTCAATTATTAACCCTACGCCGATATATTTATTTATTTATTTATCTATTTATTTATTTATTTATTTATTTATTTATTTATTATTTATTTATTTATTTTTTTATTTTTTTATACTTTGCCACATTGGTGAGACTCCTTCTTTTTTGTTTTTGTTTTTTTTTTTTTTTATCTAGTTAATTTCTGATTATTAGTGTGATTGCGCCGTCGTCAGTTTTAGCCCCGCGGCTCATTTCTTTATTGAGGGGGGGGGGGTTAATGAAATGGAAGTATAAATCCAAAATCTAATGAATGTATGAGATAAGAAGCGTCCTCCAATGTTCCCCTCCCATTTATTCAAGTCATGCAGTTTCCCTGTGCGTGAATTTCCGTCGACAGGCTTCGCGCGCGCCTCGAGAAGCGCTAGAAATCTCGACGCGTCAACTTTGCGGCCTTATATCTCTGGAACGAAACATTTCCCCACATTGCGGTTTGCGCTGTTAAAAAGGTCATTACTTCCGCTACTTTCCTGACAGTTTTTTGTTTTCTTAGCCAGGATCCGCCTCCCTTAAAAATCGAAAAATCAAAATTTTTGATTTTGAAAATTCGAAAAATCGCCAAAAACGGGACTTAAAATTGTTGGAATTTTAAAAACCTATATATGGTTAGAAAGCTCTTTATATGCTCTATCTTTTGGCGTCAAGTTCGATGTGATACCTTAATTTTTGAGGGAGTTATAACGGTTGAAAGGTTTCACCTTTGACCCCCCGCCCCCCCCGTCTCTATGGGGTCAAAATTAAAAAACTGGGCCTTTTCAGAACCCCCAGAGGTAGTTCTATCGATCTAAAAAGGTTTGGTTTGAAAACTCGAGGGGCCCACTCCTTATGGGAGCTGGATCAACCTCTTTGAAGATAAACCTTGCTGTCTTAACACTATCTTTGGTTGGACCATTATTGGACCTACTTCAATTCATTCTGAACCACCATCTACTCCAGTTACCTCACTTTTTATTTCACGTTCTCCTACTCATGATTTAGATACTACCTTACAGAAATTTTGGGAACTGGAAAACATTCCTGAAGCTAAAAGGTCCTCTCCTGAAGATGATTATTGTGAGCAATATTACAAAGAAACTACTTATCGTAATCCTGATGGTAGATATGTTGTCTCATTACCTTTCCGGCAACTTCCGTCTAGACTTGGATCCAACAGTGAGACTTGCCTTAAACGATTCAAGTCTACCGAGTTTCGGATCAACAAGGATGCTACACTAAAATTAGAATATTCCTCATTCTTTGAGGAATATATCTCTCTTCAGCATATGACTATTGCAACAACTCCTGCAAAATATGTGATACCTCACCACCCAGTCATCAACATTTCTTCCTCTACGACCAAATATCGTGCTGTCTTCGACGGATCTTGTTCCGACTCACAAGGTGTTTCCTTAAATGACTTATTACATACAGGTCCAAAGATACAGCCTAATATCACCGACATCATCTTATCCTTTCGCTCCTTTAAAATTATTGTCTGCGCTGACATAAAGATGATGTATCGCCAAATCCTCATTTCTCCAGCGGACAGGAAATTTCAGCATATATTTTGGAGGTCTAATACTAGCGAACCGATACATGAATATGAACTCAATACAGTCACGTATGTGCTCGGTCCCTCTTCATTCTTAGCACAGCGAACCCTTCGCCAACTCGTTCAGGATGAAGGTGATAATTTTCCCATGGCATCTAAAGCAATCTTGGAACACACTTACGTTGATGATATCACCAGTGGTGCTGATTCTGAAGTCCTAGCTCTACAACTAAGAAATGAATTGACTGAACTTCTCAAACTTGGTGGTTTCTACCTCAGAAAATGGATCTCAAATTCTAGCGCTGTTTTAAGTAATATTCCTATTTCTGACCTGGAGCAAGCTAAGCCTTTTCAGTTTTCTGAAATGACGTTCCAAGTGCTTGGTGTCAGGTGGCAACCGGACTCTGATTCTTTCCTTTATTGCGTTGAACCATTTGATGCTGACACAAAAGTGACGAAACGCTCTGTATTATCTTACTTGGCCAACATCTTTGACCCTTTGGGTTGGATCTCTCCCCTCACATTATGGGTCAAGGTACTTATCCAAAGGTTATGGAAGAGTGGCTTAGGTTGGGGGATGAAGAATTATCTGTGGAATTATCCCGATCATGGGAAACTTTCACCACGCAAATTTTTGTATTGCCTCAGATAAACATTCCTAGATTTGTTCCTACTATCACATGTATCTCAGTCCATCTTGCTGGATTTTGCGATGCAAGTACACTGGGTTATGGTGCTATGATTTATCTCGTTTCCAAGACTTCAAATCAGGTACCTAATTCTGTCAATTTAATCATAGCAAAGGGTAAACCTTGTCCTGTGAAAACCATCTCCATTCCGCGGCTAGAACTTTGTGCCGCTCTTTTGTTGTCTAAACTCTACGAATCCATTCAGGGATACCTGTCGACAATAACCATTGAAAGCTATCATTTTTACTCAGATTCTTCCATAGTTTTACATTGGCTTCGCAAACCTACGTATGAACTCAAAACGTTTGTTGCCAATCGTACAAGCCAAATTTTGGAACTAACTCCCCCCTCCACATGGTACTATGTTCCTACTGCTGAAAATCCTGCTGATGTAATATCTCGTGGTTCTCTGCCCATTCAACTGCAGCAGAACAAACTATATTGGAATGGACCTGACTTCCTCAAGTCCGATGTATGTGAATGGATTAAAAAACCGGTGCCTCACGTTGCTGAAATCCCTGAAATCAAGAGTGTGTCATTGTTAGCAAATACTCAGTACAAAATCTCAACTCCTCAGCCTCAATTTGTACTCAAACTTCTCTCAAAGTATTCTTCTCTGATGAAAGTACTGCGCATTTTTTCATATGTAAATAGATTTGTGACGGGAATATCTCAAGAGACTGTCACTGTCACGCCTGATGAAATCAACTTTGCTCTCACTGAAGTTGTTAGATTCGCTCAACGTCAGCATTATTTTGCTGACATTCAGGCTCTGAAAGAAGGTAAAGAATGCTCTATTAAAATAAGGCCGCTGTCTCCCTTTCTCGAAGGGGATCTCCTCAAGGTGGGCGGTCGACTCAGACACTCAAGCTTATCTCACTCATCAAAATTTCCTCTTCTCATCCCTAAAGATTCGCAATTTGCTACTCTAATCTGTGATTATTATCACATATTGACTTTGCACGGTGGTGTAGCAACCACTCAGCACCAGATACAGCGCAAATTTTGGATAATTAACCTCCGCGCATTACTTAGGAAACGCATTTTCAGCTGCTCGACTTGCTATCGCCATAAGGCTTCTACGATTCAACCAAAAATGGCTGACCTACCCCCTTCTCGTCTCAATACAATTCGTGCTTTTCATACTGTTGGACTTGACTACGCTGGACCATTTATGCTGAAGGAGCATTCTCGCCGTAAAGCCCGCTTATTCAAATCATATTTGTGCATATTCGTTTGCATGTCATCTAGAGCTGTTCATATAGAAATTGCTACGGATCTTTCTACACCAACATTCCTTAATGCCTTAGATCGTTTCATTGCCAGACGTGGACTGCCTATCTCAATTCATAGTGATAATGGATCAAATTTTATTGGCGCTGATCGACAATTGAAAGAAGTAGCTGCATTTCTACTTAAATCATCATCTGTCATAGATACTCATCTGGCAAATCGTCAAATAAAGTGGATCTTCAATCCTCCTGCTGCTCCCAACTTTGGTGGTCTCTGGGAAGCTGCAGTAAAGTCAACAAAATATCATCTTCATCGAATCCTCAACAATCATTCTCTAACTCTCGAAGAATTTGCAACGATTTGTTGTAAAGTGGAAGCTGTACTCAATAGCCGCCCTTTGTGCCCCATCTCTAGCGATCCTAACGATGGAACAGATTACTTGACGCCTGGTCATTTCCTCGTAGGAACTCATTTGCTCGAACTTCCTCATCCAGACTTGCAAGAAATACCACAGAATAGAATCTCAAGATGGCAACTACTTCGCCAGTGCCACCAACATTTGTGGTCCCGCTGGTCAAAAGAATACCTGCATACCCTGACTCGTCGTAATAAATGGAGCAACTCATCTCAAAACCTCAAGCTAGACGACGTTGTATACATTACTGATCTTCGCAATCCACCATCTCTTTGGCCGCTTGGACGCGTCAAGGAGCTCTATTATGGAAAGGATTCAATCGCCAGATCAGCCAAAATCGCCATTCATGGTACTGAGCTTATTCGCCCTATAAATAAGCTCATTCCTATGCCTCCTCAATAATTTCTATAATCTATTCCCCCTCTTCCTTTTTTTTTTCTCTTCTCTTTTTTTTTCCCTTCCCCGTATCACCTTTTCTCCATTTTAGTATTCCCATCGTTGTTTTTCCTCGCTCTCCTGAATTTTTCCCTCATTTTTTCCCCTTTCTAATAAAATTTATTATTTTATGGTGGGCGGTGTGTTAACACTGTCCCTGATTCATTGTTTTCTTTTCCTCAACCGCACAAGTGCGCGTGCGCTCTTCCGCCGTTCCGCCGGGCCCGCGCTTGCTCACTGGCTGGTCCGAGTGAGTTCGTGTACTCACCTCTCTACAACTGCTAAGGCACTCTCGTTCTCCTGACTCTGAATCTCCATTAAAATGGTATCTTTTCTTTTTTTTTGAGTTTAAGTTTTAATTTCGTCTCTTTTCATTTTCTCTCTGTTATTTTATTTAGTTTCATTTCTTTCGTTTACACGAATCATTAACAGACCTATCGCTCAAGAGAAGAAGAGGAGAAAAATAGTCGGGGAAAAAAGAGTATTAGTCGACTCCTGAATGTAGGCAACCCGCAACCGTTATCGCAAATTAATTGAAGCATTGCAGGTGGTATTCTGGTCCCAGCCATCATTCATTTGTATAGGTTCATCAATGACTCATTCACTCGTCAGAAAATAATTTCAATTTACCTTCGCTCCCTCGTCGCAACTCTCATTTAAACCTTCCTTCGCGACATCCCTTATATACTTTAACTCTTCTTATCTCTTATCTCATCTACTTCCTTCCTTCCCATATACATCTTCACAACTCTTCTCTCGTCTCATTCCCAGTCGCATTCAAAATCTCTATCCAATTCACATTGGATTCACATTCTAACTCTCGCACTGATTTTGATTCTATGAGGGTCGTTCAGAGAGTAAAGTGCCCCATTCTTTTTCTTAACCCATAATTATTAAGATAAATTCAAAAAAAAAAAAAAAAAAAAAAAAAAAAAAACAGCGTGAGAACGGCGGCTAGAGCCATCGGATTAAAGACACTGAGTAAAATCACTTCTTTAAAAACAAAGAAACACGTTTACTTGTGACAGTTTTCCTTGCGCGAAGTAAATTTCTAATTGCATGAAGGAGAATCACTGTCACATCGAGCTGTGGCGTCGGGTGCCATCTGGCAACAATGCAACTGCTCCATTTAAACTCATTAAATATATCGAATTTTCCTTGTGCACTGTGCACCCCCTGAATTCGATATTTTACATGGATTTAAATGGATGGAATACATTGTTCCCAAATTGCACGCGACGCCACTGACATCGAGGACAAAAAACGTGAACATTTTACAGTGAGAGCTATTAGAAAACTCTCCTCTTATTTTCTGATACTTCTAATGTCATTGATTCCTAAATAAAAAGAAGTGGAGCGTCACTTTGTTTATTGTGATATTTATGGTTCTATGAATTATTGAAGAAAATAAAAAAAACAATCAAAAAAGACAAGCAGGGAAAATTCCAACACGCAGGTGTTGGAAAAGCGTGCCACTAAAGTCTGAACAGCTTTAATGCTTTTGCTAGCAATGATAATAATTAGACAGCATTCAACATGGAGCTGATCTCGAGAAAATTGAGTCCAAAGTTGAAGAGCTAGCATTTAAACAAAAAACTTGGAATTGCTTACGTTTTGATTTCATTCAACTACCGTTTTGTGTTTTTGCATTTCAACACCGGAAAAGTGGAATTTACTATGTAGGAAAGGTACTTAATTTTTAGCGTTTAAAGTGACTTGGTTCCTTTCTTCTTTTTTTTGGCATAATCACGAAAAACGAAACTCTAAGAGAAACCAAACGGCAGAGTTGGTTTACACTGTTGATTATTTTAAAATCCGTTAATCCGGACTTAAGTCCGTTCCCAATTCTATAAAAGGAACCAGTGGCGGCTCGTGCAATGTGGCAACAGTGGAATCCCTCCATTTAAACCTATGTAAAACAATCGATCTTCAGGAGGTGCAATGCACCCCCAAGATATCGATACTTTTGCATAGGTTTAAATGGTAAAAAAGCATGGTTGCCAAATCGCACGAGCCGCCACTGAAAGGAACCAAGTCGGAGTTGGTTCCTTACGTGACTCGGATTAAGGTTTAACCTAATCAGCCAAAGGAACCAAGTTCTCATTTTATTTCATCATATGGACAATGACATCAATGAGGCTCACCAGCTCACTTTTACCTGGAATTTTGACGGGAAATAGTTGTTATTACAGAAGAAGCTCTAGTTGCTTCGAGATTCAGTATTGCTAGCTCTATCAATCAATAACTCAATTTTATCAAAAATGTCACTCGGTTCTTTTGTGACAAGTGCTGTCCAATTGAGCTTGTTTGGTGAGAAATTATGAAAAAAATAAATTTAGATCAGATGTATCTATAAGGAGATGAGTCAAAGGCGTTGTTTTTTGTGTTTGTTTTTTGTTATTTGTTTTCAAAACTTTGGAGGGCTCTAGCTCAGAAGAGAAACAATTGCAGCACATACTCATGAAGGAAAATAAAGTCTCTTATATATATGTATGTTGACCCCAAAAATACACTCCATAAGTTTGGTACTCAAGTTTTGAAACACCCTGTTCTTGATATTTTGCCCCCCCCCGCCCCCTTCACAAAAGACAACATCTTGACCATGCACATTTTTAAAATCACAGTTTGACTGTAGAGATATTTTCTCTCCCCTCCCCCCCTTAACGAAAAAGGGGAGAATGGGTCACCTATCTCTGATGTTCGTCGTGCGCGTGCACAGATTGTTCGGCTTTACGACTGCAATTTTGGCTTTCTTTATAATGCGTTTTTTGGGTTTATTAGTGGATTTTATGACTATTTGATGCCGCCAATCTAATTTTCAGACAATTTTACATCAGAATCAAAACTCTATAGCACTGTAGCAAAAGTTTGCAACAAACCCATTGAAAGCTGAAAAGAGAAAATTATTTGATAAGGCTCGATCTTTTTTACCCACATAAACTATAGACAATAGATATTTCTAAATCCCTCCACCTTTTAAACGGCTTGTTCAGGGATCAAACATGAGGTTGCGTTCTGTTGAAGTCAAAAAGTGTCATATTCGGAAAAGCCGTGATTCTAAATAATAAACAGTTTTTTTTATCTTTTTTTCCGTTTTAGGTGCTGTCAGCACTTGTTGCGATTGTCACGATGTAGATACGTAATATGCATAAATGGAACACTTGCGAATTCATGAAACAATAATCCTTTAATATACAGAACTAACCATTTCAAGTGCCCTTTACACATCAAGCATTCTAGGGGTATAGATTAGTAGGTGTGGAGGTTTAACAGGTTTGTGGATTTTAATTCCCCCTCTCCCCATTTATTTTCTTGAAAAGTATCGAAAGTTTACAGTTAAAACTATGCCATTATTCACTATAACGCATTGTCATATTATTTCTTTTTTTTTTCTGTTGCCGTCGGTCGATATCATTTTTCGTGTTGAAAAAGCAAAGTTCCATATGGACCTATAGTTTCCAAAATTTGAAGAAGCTTCCAGTGAAAAATTTTGTACACGCAACGAACTTTTTAGGATAGGTAAATAAGTTATTCCAGAGTCAATTCCATAGCCGCAGCGAGGAAGCTGTCCAGGGGTGGAAGACACGTGACAGCCCCTCTCACTTTTTAGAGCAATTAATGCGAATTTTACCCCTCTGGCTCCCTGTGTTCTGGATTTTAAACACCTATTTTTCAACAAAACGCCAAAAATGTCCTCAAAAATCCCTTGATTCCATTGACGCTCATTGAGGGGCTTTCAATTTGCCGATCCCCCAGAATTTCAAATGTTTCGATGCAAAGACCTGTTTAGTGTGACGTCATGAAAAAAATTGGTTCCAAACAAAGGCTCCGTCTCAATCGCTCTCGTGGGTTTTCCCATACGAAACACAGTCCAAATTTTCAAATACAAGTGCTAGTAAACAACACGTTCTTTACACGTTGTGTTTATCACACCATTGGGTTCCACGTCCCTTATAAAAATTTCCGATTGTTTCAAAAAAATTTCCGATTGGATATATATTCCCGCGCTTTATTTCCCATAGAAATAATCGAAATTCCATTGAGACAATCAGAATTCGTGTAGATTCAAGCGCGCTGACTACAGCAACGATAGGTCTCATGATTGAAATAAGGCGAAATCATCTATGGTTCTATTCTTACAGTTTTAACAGCCACCTTTTTCTCAGTGATAAAATATGAGCCCGCTATCACAAACTTTTTGAAACATCGCGCATCGATGCACAATCACAGTTATATCGAAGAAAGTCCTATGTTTTGTCCTTGTCACACTCACAGTTTCTTAAGAGCACAAAATTCTAGGATATAGGCTCATCAGCACCATCACGGCATGTGTTGTACCTCGAACAATAGCTTCGATACGAAGAGAAGTTAGAATGATTGAGTGTCATGGCGGTGATACTACCATAAGAGACCGTGAGTAAGACAAGGACAAAACGTAGAACGTCTTTCGGTATAACTGTGATTGTAAATTCGCTTGTGATCTTTTAGGAATTATGTTACAGTGAAAAGATACTTTAAGGCAAGTGGAATCTAATGGTGCAATAAAATTTGAGAAAACTGTTGGTTTACTAGCATGAATTTGCGTTCGAAAATTTGGATCTGGTAAATCCACGAGAGTGAGCGAGATAGAGCATTTGTTTGGAACTAATTCTGATCGTGACGTCATCACTAAACAGGGACCAAATAGTGTTCGGTCCCGAGCGTAACTTACGCATGGTCACATGACCGTGCGTAAGCTCTCTGATTCGTCGAAACCGCACGCAAGATGAACGCAATTCAATGCTCGGGACCTAACATTATTTGGTCCCTGGTCTACTTAAGGATATGAATGGGCCTCTCTCTTTTCTATACCCCTCCCGCTCTTCATCAATACCTCGTCGCTTCTTATCGATGTACCCTCGTCAAACAGATTTTGACACTTATACGATGCGTATCCTGAACGCTTAATGCACCGTGAAGAAATCTTGAGACCGGTGGAGCCCAAAGGCGAGGGGCAAAGAGGGTTTCTGTGAAGGGTGTTTCCACCCCCTCCTGCCTTGGAATTTCGACTCATAGGTTGGCACAAATGACTTAGGTTGCTGGACCTGTATGGAATTCTCGTTTGAAGGAATTCGACTTTGACGCTTAATAACGTATTGAAATTAACAGGAATACCAAAACTTTTACAATTTTAAGAAAATAGACGCCGAGACCTCCTGGATTGCAGCAACAAATTAACGATTAATGAAACCAGCTTTAAGAAAACACGTTTTTAATTTTTCAAACCTTTCCCGCCAAGGTTTTGCCATAAGCAAGGCATTGGACTTATATATTAGATATGAAAATGAAAACAAGAAGCGCACCGTATATATACGGCACGCTTAAAAACGATTTTTTACAGCCTAAACGGAGCATGGACCTTCATCGGTCAATATCTACCCATTACATCGTTGGAAGTCACCTATCAATGTCGAAACACTTCGAATCCCTTGCAAAATGTGAAAAAGTTCGCAAACGTGCGCGTTCGCTCTGGTGGGGCCACTTGCATTGAAGTACATGGCGTGGATTTTTTTTAGTAGCATTTGCGTTCACGTTCGCGTTCGCTTAGGCGTGGCACGGGTTTTATGGCCCTTAAAGACCTGAAATTTCGTTCATTTTATCTCATCTCTAGCCGTTTGCAGTTTTTTCTGGCAAGAGAAAAATTTATAGTCGGCAAATTCTCGGTACTGTCTGTCTTAAAAAGGGGTCCGAAAAAGGCCGGTCTCCGAAATAAGCTCAGCGGCCCAGAATCGATGATCGGAGAACCTGCGTTGCAATTAAGTGCGTTTTAACTGACTTTCCATCGGACTTTTTATCCCGAACAGAGTATATCTCCAAGGTTATATAGATTATACAGGTATGGTCATCTGACTTCGCGCCACAGATTTAGTGGCGCGCAGTTCAAATCACGATACAGATGGCCGACAAAAGCAGAAAACACGCCTACTCACTCCGGCGAGTCCGGGTAAACACGCCGACTCACAGTATCGCCCAATGTTTTCTGCTTTTGTCGGCCATCTTGGCTGTAGTGATTTTGAACTGCGCGCCACTTAACCTGTGGTGCGAAGTCAGATGAGCATAACTTATAACCTATAACCTTGGTATTGGTCAAGGTTATAGATTAAAGAGGTATGCTCATTTGACTTGGCGCCAGAAATTCAATGGTGCGCTGTTCAAAATCACTGCAGGCAAGATGGCCGACATGCAAAAAGTATACGTTTTCTGCTTTTGGCGACCATCTTGCCTGCAGTGATTTTGAACTGCGCGCCATTGAATTTCTGGCGCCAAGTCAGGTGAGCATACCTCTTTAATCTAATAACCTTGGGTATTGGTCTCTATTTGGCTCTGCGCGCAATGCTCCTAGCGGCCAAATGCCAAATGCATACTAGCAATATTAAACTACCTTCAGGACCTTGCTTTTATGACACCACCGGACACGCAACGTAAGCAAAGAGCAGAAAATAATAATTGGACATCTCGCTGATACAATGCTGCAAAGGGACAACAAGAACTAAGAACAGAAGACAGAGACAGTTGGGCGGGCTGCTGTGGGAGGAAGAGAGAGAGGGGGGGTGTCGGGTCGAAGAGTACTGAAAGCAGACGGGCCGAGTATCAAAATAATGTATTACACGGTGCTTAGAAAATGGTTGTATTCTCAAAAGTCACGAGTCACAGAGGCCTGGGGCGGCATGGCTGTGCCTCCGAGTTTCGGGGAATCGGCAAAACGGTTCACATGAATGCATTGCACGATGCGTGCAAGATCTTTGCAGGTGGCAAGCGCAGAGAGTGATCGGCGCACGATGGTCAGAGATAGTTAAAAAGTGGCCAAAAATCAGAAAGAAAATTTCTCATAATAATTTATCATTTTATAAGCTTCCAAGATCAATTTTAATTACAGAGAACACTTGTGACTAGTAATTTAAACCTAGAAATTTCACTGACAAATTTTGAATTGAGCTTAAAAGTTCGAAAACTATGATTTTGGATGACTTTGCTCCAATGGTTTTTGCCACTTATTTTTCGATCTCCGACCATAGTGCTATGGTCTGAGACTCTGATGAGATCGTCAAAAAGAGGGCCAAAAGTCAGAGAGCAAATTTTTCATCAATCTTTCATGTATGAGCTTTCAAGACCAATTTTAATCACAGAGAACACTTGTGACTCGCAATTGTAACCTAGAAATGTCACTGGAAAGTTTGAAGTATAAGCTTAGAATGTCAAAAACGATGATTTTTGATGACTTTGGTCCACTGGTTTTATGCCACTTATTTTTCGATTTCAGACCATTACGTAGCCCTATGCCCCCTATGGTCTAAGACTCTGAAATCGTCAAAAAGAGGGTCAAAAGTCAGAGAGTAATGTCTAATCAATCTTTCATGTATGAGCTTTGAAGAACAATTTTAATCACAGAGAACACTTGTAACTTGCAATTGTAACCTAGAAATGTCACTGGAAAGTTTTAAGTATGAGCTTAGAATGTCAAAAACGATGATTTTTGATGACTTTTTTTCACTGGTTTTTGACCACTTTTTGTTTTTTGTTTTTTGTTTTTTCTCGCACCATAATGCGGAGCACAGTGGATCGAACCATGAGATTTCCAGGACATAAATTTACGAATAAAAAGCAAGATCATAAACAATTTATGAAGCAAGAAAACTTAATAACGTGTAAGATCGTTCATATCAGAGCTTAAAATGAGTCAATTAGCATTGTTTTTGCGACTATAAATTGTTTTTAACAAAAAAAAAACAAACAAAAAACTTTCTATGTCCAAAAAAAAACCATACTTTGATCCAATGTGCGGTGGGGCTTGGAACCTCGGGAGAGACGGCCACCGATTGGCCATTTCCACATTTCACCAACTCTCATCGCCTCGCGGAGAAAGGGCGACTAAAGATAGGCGCACCACAATGAAAGAGGAGACCCGCGTACCGGTATGTTACTCATATTATCGTGCCTCGTCTCTCGGGGCAAAATGCTTGCTTTCCGTCCGAACGAACCCCCCCCCCCGGCGCGAATCCCCGATCCAAAACCTTACCGTTCGCGATCCACCATTTTGCAGCACCCACCCACACATTCATCTCGGTGATAATACATATACTATCATCGACGCGCAATATTATAATTGATAAATTGAGCGTTCCATTGAGTCACATATACTCAAATAGGCACACAGTCCCTGCAAAGCAATCGCACCTGACACATTTATGCACACTGTTGCCACATCTCTTACTCGAAAGGTTCAGAGATCAGATCTCTAATTGAACCTATGTATAATAATCGATCTTCAAAAGGTCCATTGAATCCCTGAGACATCGATACTTCTGCACGCGGGCTTGAACGGCTAGAAGCATGGCTGTAAAGTTGCAGTTTACAGACACCACTGCACCAGCGGCGCGGCGCACTGTGTGGGATTTGACCGATCTAGCTAGACAAAAGTCCGAGCAATGACTTTCTTCCGCGATAAGTGTTACTAGGGGGTTTAAAGGGTCGCTGATCACGAATCTGAGGTCAATTTTTATGAATTTTAAAGTAAAGTGCTCTGAAAGCCCAAAAACTGTCAAAATAATTTCATAAAAAAGAATAATAATAAAAAAAAATTATTCCTCCAAAATACAGGGGATCAGTTTTCAACAACGCTAAATAATGAAACGTTCACATTAAACGAGTTGGTCCTTCAAAGAAATGCCCAGAATAATGAAAAAAAGGAGGAAAAAAAATAGAGGCATGCCTCAGATTCGAACTGCGTACCATTCATACATAGGGTGGCTCCGCAGCCGATTGAACCACCGAGCCGACCTGAGCTTTACTGCGTTCCCATCCCTATAAGTAAGCGAGTACAGAAAATGCGCAGTACGTGGCGCGGCGAGCTCTCACAAGCACTTCAAAGTGTGGTCTGAACTGGCGATTCTCACTTTTCGAATTGATCTTATTTTCGTGGTGGCGCCTTGTGGCAGCTACTCTTTACATGGATTTGTTCTCTGAAACATGGGCTTTCACGTGGTGTAAACCAAAGTTCCGCCAAACGCCGCCAAATTTAGTTATTGTCCAATAAAGATCACGATTCACGTAAACTTGAGGTGTTAGAGAACGCTTCATTCAAGGCTTTAAAAAAACCATTAGAAAGGACATTGAGTAAATAAAATAGGGTGCAAAATGATCAGCAGGCCATCTTCTACAACATGCAGCCAACACTTTTCCCGAAACAGTAACACATATACTTAAAATAGCATCAAATCTAAGGCTAAGAAAATGATCGTAGGAAATGTCGTAACCAAACTATGGTGGAGGTCAATATTCAAGCTGTTTTACACTAATCGGATCGAAGAAAATGTATGAACAATATATATTTTCGTGATCAGCATACCCTCACCTTTCATTTTCATCCATTTTCGAACAATTTTAAGCAACTTGATTTTTCGACTTTTGTCTAGCTAGATCGGGCGTATCCCACACTGTGCGGCGTGGCCTGCAATTTGGCAGCGTTGTATTTTCATTTAAAACCATGTAAAAGGTCGAATGCGAGGGTGTTCACCGAACACTCAATACTTCGATATTTTCCGTGGGTTTAAACGGACTAACTGCAACGTTGCCAAATTGCACGCTACGCTACTGCACTGCACTATGGTCTGATATTGTTAAAAAGTGGTAAAAAATTAGAAAGTAAAGTTCTCATCAATTTATCATTTATAAACTTTCCAAATCAATTTTAATCACATGGGACACTTTTTTGGTGCCTAAAAGAGGGGGGAGAATTTTAATCCCAGGCCAGTTTTCGTTTTTAGATAAGAAGTGCAAACAGATCCTAGATTTGATAAAAATCAACATTTTACAGGTATTTTACGGTAATTTTTTCGTAAGGGTGGCGGTAATTGGGACATCTACCTAAAATGCGCACTTAGAAATTAAAAATATTACGAATAACAATTCACTAATAGAAAAATATAGTAAATATAGTGATTAATATGCACGGAATTCAGTATGAAATTTCCTTTTCTAAAATGGAACCAGCGAGTTTTCCGGATATATTTTCATGAGGACATCAAAACGTATTCTATTCCATAAAAGTCGACCACGTCAAACATTGACTAATCTATAAGCTACGGAGTTGGAAAGGATAAAAAAAAAAAAAACAAAAAAAAAAAAAACAAAAAACAAAAACTGGCGAGTACTGCGAATGACAAGTTAAATAATTGGCTTAAAAAAAGGCATCAATTCGAATTGTTGTTGACAGATATTCTCCGAAATTTCGAGCGATTGAGAAATATTAGGGATAAATGGGGGGGGGGAGGAGGAGGAGGAGGAGGAGGAGGAGGAGACCTACAGGCAGTTTCATTCTTCCGTCGGCGTTTCGGCAAGTGTCAAAGACTCGTTGAGTGTAACGAGAAATCGTGGCTATATAAGCATAAATAACAAGAGCTCTCTGAAAAGAGAAAAACCGGTACCGGTGAAAATAAACACTCGATGTTTGGTAGTTCGGCGAATTGAGATGAGCACGAAACAAATTAAACAAAATTAAATTCGTAGGGGGGGGGGGGGGGTCTTTCTCCTCTACAGTATGTCTCAAAAGTCTTCACCAGAACTAACTTCTCCTCTACAGTATGTCACAAAAGTCTTCACCAGAACTAACATAAGTCGAAAAACAAGCACGTCATTTTGATCAACAACAGATAGGGGGTATAGGGTCTTTAGTGACATTATAGTCTCAGGGGCGGATTTACATATCTTGAGGCCCTACACAATCTAGAATTTGAGGCTCTCTAGAAGAAGGATAGGATGCCTGAGGGTCTGGGGGATATTTTCGAGAAAGAAGGGGGGTTCGGGGTCCTCTCTCTAATTTTTTTTTCAAAGAAAGAAATTCAAAAATCCGTTTTAAACTGTTTTCTCAGTTAAATTGTTATTTCTTTACCCTTCCGCCTTTTCTTCCTTTCATTTTCTCTCCCTTTATTCTCTACTTCCTCCCTTCGTGAATTGAGGTTCCGTAGGGTTGGAGCCCTACACCTACGCAGTTGTGTGTTTTGCGTAGTGGTAAATCCACCCCTGGTTAGTTTAAGTCTTTTCCAAGTAAAATAGTGGAAAATAATGATTCTCTGAGAGGGAGGAGTTCAACCGAACAGCCAAGCGATCGATACTTTTTCACAGGTTCAAATAGGCGAATACCAGGGTGTCTTCAAGAATTGAATTTCGAAACTTCCTGACATTTCCCTGATCTCTTATCCCACGATTTCCTGATTTTTTACACGAGCTTCAAACTTTGAGCTTTGAAGCTTAACTTTTCGATCAGGCTTCCAACTGGACACATTAAAAATGCAACTGTTTGTGATAGCTTGAAAAAAGACACCAAAAATGTTGAATGTGTGATTTTCCTTCGCAGTTCCATCACCGAGTCAAAATAAGAAAAAAAATTCCTGACCCTAGGGTGAATTTCCTAGCTGAGATTCTCCTGATTTTTTTCGGGTCGAGCCAAAATTCATAATTTCCGGTTTCCCCGGTCTACAGACAGTCTGATTATTTGTCACCGGTTCTTACCATGTAATGTATAGCTATCTGGACTTTGCATTTCACGATAACATCACAGGTCAAAAACCGAACTAACCAAAACTGATCCTGGTCAGACCAAATATACTGACTTTGGTCAAACATGACCAAAAGGTCAGTCAAATTAGCTTATCCCGCGAATCATCTGAAATTTTCCGATTGCCGAGCTACGAGAGAGAGAAAAAAACACCAACATTTTAAACTAAAGTTGTCTTTCCTTGCCGAAGCCGAATAATGATAAATCACGTTAATTTTGGGCGGAAGAGGCACAGAATACGGCAACAATGGATTAATATCAACGATGAATTGAGGGGACCTGGACCAGGGTTATTCAAATTGAATCAGTTGCTAAAGGCAAAGCGAGAGCCAGGGGGGAGGGGGGTCACACCGACCCGGGAGTACCCAGCTTAAAATTTATTCCAGGACAAATTAATATACGAGTTGGCTCCAGGCTGAGTCCAGCCCAATAGAACAGCTGCGGCTCGGACAAAGTAGTTATACAACTAATTATCGACATTTAAATCTATTCAAAAGTATCGATGTTAACGAGGTTCAAAAAACCTCCTGAAGATCGATTATTTTACATTTTTTCGTCTTTTCTTTTCTTTAAAGTTTCCACCGATCAGTAATCCTGCTCGAAGGGAATTTCTTTACATAGATAACAAAAAAGAAAGAAAATAATACATCACTTACCGGGCAAACCCCGTCAGGGGTTTTCTGCCCTAAACTAAATTAACTATAAAATAAAAATAAAATAAAAAAGTAAATAGGTAAAGAACTAGGGGGAATTTTTTTTTTATAATAAATAAATAAAAAAAATATAAATAAATTAAAATAAAATAAAAGATTCATAAAAATTAACTGATAATTAATTGCATAAAAAAGTGGTGAAAGAAGGGGGTGCACATGAGAGAAATCACTTCGTTAAAAACAAGGAAACAGCTTTACTTGATGACAGTTTTCCTTGCGCGAAGTACAGTTCTCTTGCGCATGAAGGAGAATCAGTATCACAACAAGGAATCTTTTACTTGTAGAAGTAGACATTTTCCTTATAGGTTAAAGGAATTAGCCTTATTGTTAGTCAATTTTTCACTGTGCAGTTTCTTTAACACAAACGAAATACAGCTTGGATTAAAAAAATAATTCTCTCAGTGTGGGTTTTTTGGACGGGCCTTTCTTCGGTCCAGTGGCGGCTCGTGCAATCTGGCAACCGTGCACTTTTGCCATTTAAACATATGCAAAAAGATCGATACTAGGTGAGGCGCTAAGCCTCACCAAGTAATCGATTATTTTACACAGTTTTAAATGGAGGAAATCCATTGCTGCCACATTGCACGAGCCGCCGCTGCTTCGGTCTCAAAATGAAATCACAATAAAACAGTAAAAATACAAAAAACAGAAGACGTAATCGAACTATTGTTCAAAATGGTGCATGATGCGCACCGATGATCCAAAGTCTAGTTTGGAGCTACTTTGAGAATCCGATTTGATCGTCTGGGAGGGCAAGGGCCTATAAACGAGAAGGTAAGAGAATATCATCCGAAAGATTGTGGGCGGTGGATTATTCCGTCCGGTCCGTCCGCGTCCGTCGTAATAAGCGCCGTTGTTTTCCCATGCAACTATTCCGGCCTTGCGGATATAGGATTGCATACCTTGAATAATGCAGGAACTTTTTGCGGGCACGGGCAGGAAATACTGAATCATACGCGGAGAAGCTAAATCAAAGGGAAAAACTTAATTTCATATTCTATGCGAGGTTGCGGCCACGTTTAGCGAACTTCATGAGCATTTTGAACGGGGGCGTGCTCAACATAGGTACAACGCTGGAATGTTCCGCACAAATTCCTGAATAACAAGCACGCGCTGCTGCCGGATTTGGCGTGAGCTTTATTAATAGTTCTCATAATAAGCTAATTAGAGGCTTCTAAAAACGTATTAAACCCCCCCCCCCCCCGGACAAAGGCGCTAACGGGATATCGTCGACACTAAAAACAGTGGAAGTGAAAAATTTTACCCTTAGATGGTTACTAAATTGGGTGGAAAGTTGGATACATATATTATATAAAAAAAAAAAAAAAAAAAAACCATACAGTTAATGGTGGATGCCTGCAGTGGCGTCCCGTGCCATCTAGCAACAATGCGACACCTCAATTTATCTTATTAAATAAATCGAATTTTCCTTTGTGTACTATGTGCACCCCCTGAATTCAACCTTTTGCATGAGTTTAAATGGATAGAAATGCAGCATTGCCAAACGCCACTGGTGGATGCAGGGGAGCGAAAAATGCTCGAAGAATACTCCACGGATCGTGTGAATAGAGAGGACATTTTTTAGAATTTGAGAAAAATCTAGCCCCAAAAAAAAAAAAAAAAAAAAAAAAAAAAAAAAAAAACAACGGAACAAAACCCTCAGGAAAATGGGCATCAAATTTCGTAAATATCGGTCATTTTGAGAACACCAGGTGTTAAAATATGTTGAAATAAGCAAAAAAAAGCAGGGGGGGGGGCATCACTTTTCAAATTTGTGTGAGGAATTTTTCAGAGATCCTGTGAGGGGAAAAAATCCAGATTCGCGCGAATCTTCCGGAAATTTGGAACAATTCCTTTCCACAGGAGTTCAATAAAACGAGGGGGGGGAATAGACCCATGACGTCATTGTCATTAACCTAAATATTTAGTCTTAAACGTGCATGAGGGGGGGGGTGTTCACTGTTCAATGGATCTACATTGTTTTTGTTTTTTTTTTTTTTAAACCCACTTGGCAATCATGCTTCGACACCCTTCAACTTACATACAAAAGTGTAAAGAGCTCTTTAAGTCCACAGAAGTTTGGGCAAGAGGAATGAATTAATATTTTTCTTCCTTTTTTCCTCCATTTTTCCCATTTTTTTCTTTTTGTAAACAGCAATGCATCGAGTGTGAGCAACAGTTATTGAAATTCCTTACGAGGGGGAAAATGCACCGATTCTTAACCAAGAGAAGGGATATCGATTCATGGAAAAACGGTATAATTTATCTTGACGTCACTTCACGTGACGAATAAAAATTCCAAGCGGAGCAAAGATCGACGGACACTGGAGCAAAACGAGTGCAATTTAAGACCAGCTGGTTTTTTTCTTTTAATACTTTTTTACTCCTTTACTTTTATGCTAAAACTAATAGTTAATGCTGCCTAAATGAAAGACGCTTTTGGTTATGAGTAGGGTAAGCGTCTTTCATACACACGGAAAAGAATAGATTTGTAAAATCAGTAAAATGAAGCAAATATGAAAAGAAGAGTCATTTTTGGCAAAACTTCCTGTAGATATGTCTAATTTTATCTTTTGAATTGTCATTTTGCATAAGTTTAATTAATTTTACAATTTAGATTGTAAATTTTACAATTTGGATTTAAATTTTACGATTTGGATTGTAAATTTTACAATTTGGACGGTACATTTTACAATTTCGATTGTATATGTTTTACCATTTGTATTGTAAATTTTACAATCCGGAACATTGTGACTTTCATAATTAGTATAGCTGTCACGCTATGAGAGCCATATAAATTCCCAAAGTCAATATATTTTGGATTGTAAAATTTACAATCCAAATTAAAAAAATTACAATTTAAATTGGACAATTATTAAAACTTCCGCAAATGTACAATTCAAATCGTAAAATTAGCATTAAATGCATTAGGTCTTACCAAGAATAACAAATAAAACTAGCATTTGCTTCATTACATTGATTTTACAAAACTAAATTGATTTTTAGTAATTTCACTTTTCTCCTTGATGGTAACCATAGATAAGTTTCCTGATAGCTATATCATTGTACACGGGGAAAAAAGACAAGTGTTGCTCAAAGTCAACATTTTTAGGCTGAAATTGGTGAATTTACGCAAAAAATGCAGATTTGAGGAACGTTAGCACCTGCGAGCAGACTCCAAGAAGATACTCTGAAAGTTTCAAGCTGAAATACTCAACAATAAAGCCGGAAAGGCATCAATGAAAGCGAGTGAGGCAGATAGACATACTATCCCTCGCACTCACTCGCACTCACTAAGCTTATGGCGAAACGAATTTCATCATTTACGGCTTTAGTTCTTTACCAATTTTGGTCATTTAAGGCTCAAAATATCTATAAACAAAATCGCAGGTGCTGACGTTATTGGATTTTTTTTTTTTTTTTTTTTTTTTTTAATTTTATTTCAATTTCAAATGCCAAAATCACGACTTTTCCCAAAAACGACTAGTGAAACTATCCATTGGATTAAAAGCTGAAACAGTTTTGCCTGGAATCACCTAAATGTGCTTCTCACAATTTCAGTTTTTTATTCACATTTATTGCGACTCCAAATTGTTAACATTCAAAAATCTTCCTCGAACGCCTTTCATCAATTGCGTAGACAAAATCAGCACCGCCGCAGTCTAACAATGGGTAGTGGTGAAGTGCGCAATCTGGCAACGTCGTAAATTGTTCATTGAAACACGTGAAAAATATCGAATCGTTGGGTGCGCGGCGAACACCCTGGAATTCGACCTTCTTTATAGCTTTAAATGGACGAAATGCTACGTTGCCAGAATGTCCTTGAATAATCAAAGCAACCTTCTGTACTTTTGACTGTCAAAACTTTCGCGTGTTTCCTATAGTGCAAGTAAACAATCAGCTAACAGAACATTGAAAATCGAGAATACAGGTAAAAATGGAAAGGGGGAGAATAAATATGAGAAATTTACGTAACAAGAGGAAACACAGAGTAATTTTAAAACACCGGTTCTCTGCTTGCTGGACAAATATTTTAACTGACCATAAAGTATTTTAAGTGTTCCGAGTTGAAAGTGAAAAAGAATCAGTGGCCCGAAGCGTGCAGTCTGACAACGTTGAATTTTGTTGATTTTTGAACCAATAAAACAGGTCGAATTCCAAAATGTTCGCCGCACTTTCATTAGTTCCATACTATTCATGCATTCAAATGGACAAAATGCAAAATTGCCAGATTGTACCTTTTGTTATAGACGGTTTTAGTGCGAAGTCAACAGTTAGTCAACAACCACAACAATGCACTCATCGGTCGCAATCGGTTGTGATAAAACTCGCGTAGCGTTCCAAACTATCTCACTCACTCTCCCGTGACAACCATGTATATGCACCTCTTTCTAGTTTCGAAATTCGTATAAAGGGCCTTGTTTTACGACGTATGATCAAAATCGCGTTAAAATGCCTCGAGGAATTCATTCCAGCCAAAAAGTTTCCCGGAAGATGTCTCTATAGATGATTTTTGAAACTAGAGTGAGATGGCAGTACATGGGGGTCATGAGAGAGCGAGAGAGACAAACCGTCTTTGTTTGGAACGCTCATCACCGGCTACCGCCATTACTGAAACCCGCTATTGCGAATATTATTTATCGTAATAATTAATTGTTGAATCGAAAAAGTATGTTTTTTTAGTTGGCAAAAAGGAGGGATGTTAGCATCAATAGACGATTTTACTGATACGACGTCATCCGATGAAAAAGTTCATTGAGTGTTCCAAACTATCTATTTCACTCTCACGCAGCTCCTAAGTACTGCTGTCTCACTCACACCCCTAAAATCGTATACAGAGACCAGAGACATTTTTTGAGAAATCTTCTCGCTGAAATGAACTCCTCGAGTCATTTTAAAGCGGTTTTGATAGTGGCAGTCTTACAGGTATAACCTGCATAACCACCATGGGAGATTTGATATAACATGTCGCCGTACCAAAATACATGGAAATATATGGAAAAATTACTCGCTTAAACCTAACCTAAACATTATCCACGGTGGTTACGCAGGTCACCCGGTCACCCTTTAGAGTGTCACTCTAGCAGTGGCGTAGCGTGCAATTTTGCAACGTTGCACTGCGTCTATTTAAACCCATGTAAAAAGTCGAATGCAAAGGTGTTCACCGAACACCCTGTAGTTCGATATTTTTAATGAGTTTAAATTGATACATTACAACGTTGCCAAATTGCACGCTACGCCACTGCACTCTAGATACATGTATAGCTCGCTAAAAATATCGATTGATCGAAACGAAATTCTTGAAAATGTCGAAAATTCTTAAACTTCGATCGATCGAAACTCATTTAAATTTTGATTCTATGAACAAAAATCAAAGTTATCGATTTTTTTTCCGGATTTCGAAAATTTGATATTTTTTCGAGAAAATCGAACGCACAGGCCCACTTACGTTATTAAGACTCCTTAACCCGGTTTGCTCCAACCTCTGTGCGGAGCGATTATAAACGTTCGAAATCAAGAAAGTATAGCGCTGACAAAATCTTCGGTAAAAAAATGACCCAGCGCAAAAGACTTCAAGTGAATAATTAAAGACATACGTAAATAATTTCAGACTTTTGAGCTCCGAGTACTCGGCTACATTGCATTGATGGGAATTTGCTTAGAATTTGACCGTGTCCACACCGCTTGGCGCGTGGTTAACCCCGTTCGTTTTGGTCAGTGGCATCGATGCCGCGTCAACCAGGGTCTGGAAATTCGCGGCGTCTTAGCGAGGATTGTTTGCAGCAGAATCGAGTCCAACCAAACCCGACATGAACAATGCTCTTCTTAAAAAAATTCAAATCTTGTGGTAGAGACATCTCAGGTTTTATGATGCCTCGAGAATTCAGATTTGGCTTAAAATTGGTACAACTCTTATGCTATGAAATTTCAGATGATTGAAAAATTTGAGTTTTCTTATAGTTCAGACTGCTCAAAACTGAAGCGGAAGAGACAATTTTTTTTTTCATTTAAAAAAAAAAAAAAAAAAAAAAAAAGCCCATTAGAAATTGTACAACAACGGCATTCCTGCTTACTTTCAGCAAGAAATGAGGTATCTATTCCGTAACTATTATAGATCTTGAGATATTTTTGCTACCGATTTATTTTATTTACTTTTTTTTATTTTTTAAGGGCAGAACACCTCTAATATTAACTGTGTAGTACACATACCCAAAAAACAAAAACACTTTGGTAGCGCCGACAAAACCTTTGGTAGAAAAATGACCCAGTAAAAGACTTTAAGTATAGAGTCAACCAAATCTTTGGTTCACCCAGCAAAGTTCTTTAAACCTTTGGTTAGCTCTACTAAAGTCTTTTGCTGGGTCATTTTTCTACCAAAAGTTTTGTCGGCGCTACCAAAGCGTTTTTTCTCGTTTCTTCTGTACAAAGGATACATACAAACCACAGCATTTTATGACGTTCGGTGGTTAAAATTAAATAAGTCCGCCAAGACAAGGAACTTTTTTTATTTGATTCTTTTCCAGCACAGCTCATGTTTTGCCCTACAGTGCGGTACTAAACCTCCGAATTCCATCTACAACCGCAACATTCTAAACGTTGCAGATGAGGTGGTGCAAGGAAAAAAATTACCGTTGGAATCCATCCGCGCACTGATCTTGTAACGATAGAAAATCCACGAAAGTGATTTCATACTTCAATGGGTCAAATACCTCTCCACCTCCCTACCTCCCCACCTCTACAGTCTACACTTCACCACCTCTCCAGCACCCTCGCATCAACTTGACACGAGGACACGACAAAATATTCCGCCGACAATATTAATTTAAAGCTCCGTGGTTTTTCAAGAGTTTTCATTATTTTCAGGGGCTGTGATTCAACAGATCGGCACGGTCATGACGTCAACGGGGTTTCTTGGATTCATGAACCTTGTCGCTCTTGTCTTGCGTATATGGTGTTGCCACTTTGCCACTTGTTCATGTCCAATGTCCATGTCCACGCACTTTAACAATAGAGGGTAACGCCACGAACCAGCAATTTGGCAATGGAGCTTGTTACGTAAATAATTAGTAACCATAGTCAAAGTATTGATTCATAGTTTATTTAACCAATATTTGATAATAATAACTTACGCAAGTAAGATTTAACAGTTGCATTAATTTTAGCTATCAACACGGGATCGAGCTCTTTTTTGGGTTCCTTTTTGTTATGATAAATCTGATCAATTGATTTCACATAAAGGTTGCTATAGAGAGATTATTTTAAAAACATATGATCAAATGAGCGGGAAAAATGTTTGACAGAGCTGTCGCAAACTTTTGCTACGCAGGCTTATTAATAGTTGAGTATGGGGCAAAACCCTGTACAAATGACGATAAGCGCACTGACAAATCACAAAATCCACTCCTAAACTCATAAAATGCTTTCAATCGCGAGATCCCTAATGGCGGTGATTACCGCCTTTAACATTGGGTTTCCCTATCTCAATAAGCTCCATCCTCACCAGGTGTTCTTGCGACACCACACAAGAAGAAGAAGCATGCCGGGTGTACCAGACCACCCGGATAGGGCATTTCTCTCGAAAACTACTGAACCAAAGGATTTGAAACAAAGAAGTCAGATATAAATTTTTTCGTTAGAGTGACTTTTCTGAATTTTTTTGAATCAGCCCTTGTAACCACCCTGTTTTCAATTTCTCAAAAATCATTACAGATTCTGAGAGAATAGATCAAGACCTTTCCATTGATGTGCCACATAATACCCTAATGTGAAAAAAGGTGTTTGTCGCCAAATCAAAATTTTGGGGCTTAATTGGCTCAAACTATGGAATCTCGGAATCTCGCCAATTTTGCAATTTAAACACCAAAATTTTGATTTGGCGACTGATACCTTATTTTTTCACATTAAGGTAACATGTTGCGCGTCAATCGAAAGGTCTTGATCTGTTCTTTCAGAATCTGTAATGATTTTTGAAAAATTTTAAACGGGGTGGTCAAAAGGGCCGATTAAAAAAATTTCAGAAAAGTCCCTCTAACTCAAAAAATTTGGGGTTTTTGGAAAAAAAAAATTACAGGAGCAAAGATGTCGTCAATTGCCTCTTATTTACGTATATGCACTTTTTTTGATACCTTTATTATTGGAGGCTTTTTTGAGAAAACTTGAAAAAGGTGTCTAAGCCCCCCACTCCCCCCCCCAACCCCCAAGGGACTACAGGGGGTTTTTAAAATATCAAAAACGGAAAATTTGGGGTCGATTCCCTACCTGACTTTTTTTGTTTCAAATTATTTGGTTCAGTAGTTTTCAAGAAAAATACCCTATCCGGGTGGTCTGGTACACCCTGTACAATTACCATAAGATTTAGGCGGTAACCACCGCCGCGCCGTTACGGTCTCGCGTTTGAAAGCATTTTATGAGTTTGAGAGTGGATTTCGAGATTTGTTAGTGAGCTTATCGTCATTTATACAGGGTTTTTTACCTCATGATCCACTATTAATAAGCTTATAGCAAAAGTTTGCAACAGCTGCATTACTTCTTGCAACTCATAACTCATCCCATTTGAACGTACGAGAAACAATCGATTCGTGAGGATGCCATGGCTCTATTACTATAATCGATTGTTTCTCATGCATTTAAAGGGGAGTGATACACAGTTGCCAAATTGCTGGATCCGCCTTTGGTTATAAGTATAATATCCCAAAGTCAGACAGCAAAGACAATTTGTTTCTGGTTTGTTTGCCTCTTATTTTTAACCTTACATCAAACATTGTAATTAATTCATTGTAAATTGTCCAATTAAACTAAAGATACAAGTATTTTCTTTTCAGCGGAGGGGAAGCGGGTTTCCAATGATGTAGATTTCGATGCGATAAGTGCATCGACGACAAAAAATGAACATTTCTCATGAATGTCTATTCCAAAACCGACCAGAGGTCGTCGAGGGGGAGGGGGAGGTGTGTGGGTACACATTTACCGTGTGGCATTCTCTGGGGGGGGGGGGGGGGATTTAAGGTGCACAAGCAGGGGGGGAAAAAAATACTAGACATGAAAATTATCTCCTATGGCGGCGAAATCAGTGGGTTCCAAAGAAAAAATAAATAGATAGATAAATAGATAAATAAATAAATCTTTATATATAAATAAATGAAAAGTCATCAAATTCATAATATTGATGAGGAGGGCGGCAAAAGTGCAATCTTGCCTCCACTCTCCGGATACCTCACGGCACACCCCTCTGCCGAGCCCGAGTGAAAATCACGTGTACAGGATTCTGTCATCTCTAAAAAGAACTCCTGAACGTTGGTAGCTCTACAACTCAAGAGGGGGGAATTCTCGGGCACATGTATCAGGGACCAAATACTGTTAGGTCCCGAGTATTGAATTGCGTACATCTTGCGTGCGGTTTCGACCAATCAGAGAGGTTACGCACGGTTATGTGACCGTGCGTAAGTAACGCTCGGGACCTAACATTACATTTGGTCCCTCGGAAATACACCATTGTTTTAACCTGTAAAAAATGTGGTTATAAAAAGACGACATACAGTGAAGCTGCATCCTGTATGCGGTCATTTTTAACCCCAGATATTGCAACACTGGTCGTTTCATATCTCTCGAACTGACGGCTTTGCCGTTAGCTCCAACTCTTTATTTCTTACTTTTAATAATTGCACATTTTAACCGTTCAATATATTACAGGTTCTCTGCATATTTTCTTCGGGGTGCGCATTAAAAATCTTCAATTTGTAGAATTCATTGCTGGAAGAAAATTAAGCAGAGCGTGATTAAACTTCGCGCGGTTGAACTAAAAACAAGTGGCGGAGACAGTTTCAGCTACAGACTTGGGCGTTGCCATCGGGAACGAACAGCCTTTACATTTGAAAATGGTGGACACCATTCAGCATGGCCATGCATTTGGTTTCGTGCGGTATTTTGTCATCTTTCACTGACCATCACCGGTCAAAGTTTGGAGGCCTGCAAAAGACCTCCTTCGGCACTCTCAAACGATTTTATCAAACAGAGCAATCGTTAAGCCGAAATTCACCGTAAAGAAACAAGAAACCTACTGGTGCGCATTGAAGCCAAAAATATACCATCGCTGTTCGTCAAACAAAAGCTGTTTTTTGATGGCCCGTCGAACAAACGCTTCAAACAACTTCATCAAACATCAGTCTCGCCACCAACAGTCGGAAAACAACAACTATATTTTAAGAAAAGATTATTTGAAACAGATTCCAAGGTAATCGCCGTCATTTTAACTTCAACTGACATCGTTCTCTCATTGGACTTCAATTTTCAAAGAACTGAACATTTCTTGAGTTGACGATTTGACGTCGAGTCTTTAGTGAAACTTAAGCGAAACAATAGATACTGCAAGGAGGGGGTAAGGGGGAGAGTTATAAACTTCAGCGTAGATGAACGAATTCCGCCCTATAAGTTAGTTTAAGAGACAAAGAGGGAGATGGTAACCAATTTTACACATCAATATCAATATTATCATCTTGACACTATCGCGGTGCAGTCTCTCTCTCTCTCTATCTCTCTAAAGTCTAAAGTAGTCGCGGAGGCAGTATGCATCTCACGCCGGTATATTCTAGTAAGAGCAAAATTCTATTGGCAAAAGTTGTTACTTGTTCATGGCCGTAAAGTGAAGTTGATAATTGTATTTTGTCTTCGGCTGTAATTTCCTTCTCGCTCCAGATTGTTCCATTTCTCTCGACTGTCTTTCTCGCTATCTCCATCTCCCCCCCCCTCTCTCTCTCTCTCTCTCTCTCTCTCTCTCTCTCTCTCTCTCTCTCTCTCTCTCTCTCTCTCTCTCTCTCTCTCTCTCTCTCTCTCTCCTCTCTCTCTCTCCCCTCTCTCTCCTCCTCTCTCTCTCTCTCTCTCTCTCTCTCTCTCTCTCTCTCTCTCTCTCTCTCTCTCTCTCTCTCTCTCTCTCTCTCTCTCTCTCTGTCTCTCCCCCCACAACCTTAACTCTTATCCCTCTCTTTCTCGCACGCGGACAGCTCCGTCGAGCTTTCGCACTGACCCATACATTAAGCTCGCAGTCGGGCAGTCATGTAAGTACGCGCACATTCATTCTTTTGTTTCTGCATCTGGGCTCCCGCCTGCCCCCCCCCCTTCCCTCCCGTTACCCCTTTAATTTTACTCCAAGTCTCGCGCTTGGAAATAACACTCTCTCTCTCTCTCTCTCTCTCTCTCTCTCTCTCTCTCCTCTCTCTCTCTCTCCCTCTCTCTCGCTCCGTTTAGTGTCCATTAAAGCGGTCAAACACATACACACTCACACACATACACAAATACACAAACGCGCGCTTTTGTCTGAATATATATCGGAATCGGTGCCATGAGATGCTGAAAGTCGTAGAGAAGCGATATCGAGGAAAATTTTATCACCGTCTACACTATAACCGTGGATCTACCATGATCTACGGATACTAGACTAGGTCAGTCATTGCGCATTGCCCGCCCGGCCCCCTCGCTCGATAGAACAGGACCCCACGCCCATCGGACGCGTAGATATGCGGGGAGCGGGGAGGACGCGGGGGAGGGTAGGACGTAGGTACATGAGCACATAACGGTCGCAATTATTTTCGCCTAAAGAATACACATTCGCGAGGTAAAGTATATTAAGGTTGGTGCATGTGCAGAGGCAAAGGGAATTAATGTTACCGTATTACTTTATGCGCTCTGAAGAATCTTATTACGGTTAATTAGAATGAATCACCCGGATCATATGCACACGACCGTAAATCTTTGGAGAAGCGCGGGGATCCAGGAATGTGTCCACTCTCTTTCCGCATATATTTGAACCTGCGAGTTATAAGTATAACCATAGAGGGGCGACGCGACACCATGGTTTAAGCTCTATGCAATTGGTGGTAGCGCAGCATCAACGAACTATTCCTGTAGGGGGGCCAATACACCAAAAAACCCAACGAGCTATAGCGATAGAGAGGATTTGTGTGACGTGATAGTGAAACTTCAAGGAGGTAGCTCATGATGGAAATCTCTTATGGACATTTTCGCACAGGCTCGATTTGTTTGCAACACTTTTTTTAACTTTTAAAGGAGGAGTGTCAATAAGGCCGGTTTTTGGCCCCAAAAATGGTCAATATTAAAGATGGTCTAAAAGTTCGTGTAAAATGGCTCTACTTACTCTTAAAGGCTTATATTTTAGGATTGGGTGGTGTTTCCGGGTTATTCGAATTTTAGAGGCGTATTTTACCCCCTAAAAGTGGGTCGGTTTTGTTTTTTTCACGGAAAATCCCCGATTTTGCGTTAAGTTATGAATTTTGAGATGTGACCCGGACATAGTTCGGTTTTCTCCTTTAGATATTTTATATACCACTAAAAATGAGAAACATACTGCAATATAGTCACCGAACTATGCCCGGCTCGTACTTGAATATCAATTTTTCCGATTTCGTAAAAATGGAAAACTTGAACGAATTCTAAAAATTTACGTGAAATAATAAAAAACTGCATCTTTGCAACCTGCAAAACGTATTTCATGGTTTAACAGGTGGCCAGGTTGCAATATAAGCATTAACATTGATATTAATCGAATTCGTTCAAGTTTTCCATTTTTACGAAATCGGAAAAGTTGATATTCAAGTACGAGCCGGACATAGTTCGGTGATATTTTGCATTTGTTACTCATTTTTAGTGGTAAATAACATATCTAAAGGAAAAAACCAAACTATGCCGGCTCACATCTCAATATTCAATAACTTAACGCAAAATCGGGCATTTTCCGTGAAAAACAAAAAACCCGACCCACTTTGAGGTGGTAAAATACCCTCTAAAGTTCGAAAAACCCCGGAAACCCCCAAACCTAAAAATATAACCCTTTTAAGAGTAAGTAGAGCCATTTTACACGAACTTTTAGACCATCTTTAATATTGACCATTTTTGGGGCCAAAAACCGGCCTTATTGACACTCCTCCTTTAAAAAAAAAAAAAAAAAAAAAAAAAAAAAAAAAAATTTTGATAGCCACTCTAAAACACTTGCACTTTCGTTCAAAACCAATTTCAAATGTATTTGTCGCAACTTTAAAACAAAAATAAGAAAAAAAACAAACAAAAAACAAAAAAAATGTTAAAAATATGCGGCAAAGAAACCGAGCCTGTGTGAAAATGTCCAAAAGAGATTTCCATTAATGCTGCCTCGAACCTACCGTAAATATTTTTGTCCGCGACCCTTTGATCGAATCTTACAATGGGGCTATTGCACACTTTTTCTATAAGCGATTGAATAGTCGATTATGGCATAAAAACCTCAAAAAATAACGATGGCGGCACTAAAAACTTCCAAAATCCACTCCTAAACTCAATAAACGCAGTTATTAGCGCGAGCGTAATGGTGGCCGAAGGCACTAACAATGGGAGATTCCTATCTTAATTTCGTCACTCTTTCTATGTTGACAAGGATGATTCACAGAGTAATTAGTCATCAGAGTGATGATCCACATCCGATGTATGGTGCCGCAACACCTAGTGACACCGGTGTCAAATGAAAGTAGTCTCTCATTGGTCACTTCTTGATGGAGTTTCAGAATTGTTAGGGGGAATCTCCCATTGTTAGTGCCTTCGGCCACCATTACGCCCCCGCAAATAACTGCGTTTATTGAGTTTAGGAGTGGATTTTGGAAGTTTTTAGTGCCGCCATCGTTATTTTTTGAGGTTTTTACGCCATAATCGACTATTAAATCGCTTATAGAAAAAGTGTGCAATAGCCCCATTAATTCTTGCTTGAACTGAAACGGTTAACAGCGCAAGCTTGCCGACAGCTGAGGAAAGTTTGGAGATACGCAATGAGAGACTTTTGGCCAAGACTTCACACAAATCGACCTCTTTACACCTCCACAAGTCAAATTGCATCCTTTTTGCTTGAATTAACATCCAATTAACAAACTTTCCATTCTGAACGCAGACAGAGAATGCCAAAAACAAAAAGCAACTCGAGCAACGCGAGATATTTACGGAAGCAGAAGAGAACTGGGACTGCTCTGAATTCGCATTAGTTTCAGTCTAAAGGGGTCTCTCCACCTGCAAATTTAAAAGCGCGAATAAACTGATTAAGTCAATGAGTGAGCTGGGTCGAGTCCGATCATGATCTAAGTAAACAGGTCGGTCCGTCCCGACCGGAAACGGGGTTGAGTGTGCCATCGCGTATATTTCGACTATCAATATGGCGGAGTAAACAAAAACGCTGACAGACTGTCTTCGAAATAAAATTTTTCCTCATATATTTGATCAAATGTTCGATAAATGACTGAAACTTGTTATGAGGGTTCTAGAATGGTTCCAGAAATAATTGCATCCCTTTTTGGCTCTGTTTTATTGTTCAATAATGTGTATTTTGTGTAAAATAATGAGTGACGATATCACCGCGCCGGGCCGTTGTCAAATTTCTCATTTGCCCTTTTGCCCAAAGCTGATTATTACGTTATAAAAGCTAAAATATAATGTTGAGTGGCATGAAAATATTCCTTAGATCCTAGTGAAAAATTTTCAGTCACTTAGGGGACGTTTTGATCAATCGTAAGAGAACAATTTGTATTAAACGACAGCTAGTCGGTTTGCCCCCCTATTCTCATTTTGCCCAAAGCTGATGTATTACTTTGTAAGAATAATAAAATAATGTTAAGTGGCATGAAAATCTTCCTTGTATCCTAGTGAACAAGATTCCGTCATAAAATGGACGTTTTGATCAATCATAAGAGAAAAATTTCGTATTAAACGACAGCAAGTCGGCATTTCTCCATAAGCTTCAATTTTAAAAAAAATTCTCATTTGGGCAAGTCTACGTTTTTTGTTCCAAGTGCAGTAACATGATGTTAATAGGCATAAAAATCTTCCTTATATCCTAGTGAACAAGATTCAGTCATAAAATGGACGTTTTGGTCAACCATAAGAGAGAAATTCGGAGTTAACGACAACTAGTCGGCATTTCTCCATAAGGTTCAATGTTAAACAAGTTGGAACTTGCAACACTGGAACAGTGTTAGCAAAGAGAGCATGAGTGTCGGCCGTAAATCATTGGAAGTGTGGAGTCCCTATTGATAGTACAAAACTGCGACAAAGTCAATCGCAAAGCTGCATTTGTGTTTGTATAACAGTGATCGCTGTAAAAATAACTTGATAGGTCAAAGTGGGAATGAAAATTTACTTATAGCGTGTTGAAACAGTTGTTCACGAGGCGAGGTGAATACTGTGGTTTTGAGAATCGATTTCGATAGTGATAGTTCCTTTAAAATCGGATGACGCAATACCAATCCTAGCAAGCCGTAAAATCTAGTTTAGTTATTTTGGGGCTTTTTTAGATTTCTCTCGCCTGAACCAAAGTCATCAGGAAGGAAATTTTTAATACCAATCCTAGCAAGCCGGAAAGTCTAGTCTAGTTATTGGGACTTCTATAGAATTTTTCCCCGCTTGAACCAAAGTCATCACGATGGAAATTCTTTGTCTTTATGGTTTCAGCTCTTTTGTCTCAGATTAAAAAATGAATGTTAATATTGATCAAATGTCATCCGACACTCATCAAGGCCCTTAAGGAACGTAATATGAACTTGAAAAAAGCTCATTCGATTTTTAAGGGAGCTTAAACGGTCCATGAGAGACGAAATTCGCGGATACAGAGTATCCACAGCTTATTTCAATGTTCGATCTGACAAGACCGTGCGCCTTTTAAAAATCGATATCTCGATAGTGAATCGATGTATTGCAATTCGGTTTGCACCGGTCGAAAGAACTTGCTTTTGACTGACAACCTCGAAAATTTCAGATCCATCCGAGTTTATTTAATGACCTTACGGACCTCCGCGGCCGCAGTTAGACATTTTTGTCAGAATTACGCTGAAAAGGGGAGTAGTTCCCCCCCTAAGATGATATTTTTTTGGGTCGAAACTGGTTCGAGCCTGGTTCGTGAGAGACGAAATTCGCCTTTTTCCAGCCTCCAAAGCCCCTCTAAGGTCGATCTGACAAGACCGCGCGCCTTTGAAAAATCGATATCTCAAGAACGAATCGATGGATGCGCATGCGGTTGGATTGGGCGGTAGCTTCAGCTTTTAGATAATTTTTGAAAAAATTCAGATCCATCCAAGTTTTTTAAAAGGATCTTATGGGACCTCCCGCGGCCGCAGTTAGACATTGTACGTGAGACTTACGCTGGAGTTGGGGCCCCGCCCCCCCCCCCCCGATATAGACTTTATCGGTCCGACATTTGTCAGGGCCCTTAATGAACTTCATGTGAACTCAAAAAACTCACATATGACTTCTCACGGCGCATGCTAGGTCCATGAGAGTCGAAATTCGCGGATTTTAGAGAATCTTAGATTTCTGACCCTATACCGCGCGCCTTTGAAAAATCGATATCCGAGAGTAAATCGATGTATCGCAATTCGGTTTGGACCGATCAAAAGAGTAAGCTTACCGGTACTCGCCGTTAAAATTTTGGATCCATCTGATTTCATTTTGAGCCTTACTTGAGTTACTTGGACCCAGTTGGAATTATTTTTTCGGAGTTACGCTGGGAAGGGGGTCGCTCCCCTCTTGAAAAAATGTGGAGGGGGCCCCTTTTCTGGGGCATACATTCTTTTTACTTTTTTTTTTTTTTTTTTTTTTTTTTTTTTTTTTTTTTTTTTTTTAATTTTTTATTTGTGTCTAATCTAAGTTGGGGGGGGAGGAGGGAGTACCTGCAAGTCAACCCGGGAATTTACTTTTGATAGTGGCTGCGGGTCGAGGGTGCGGATTTCGGACTTTTAATTTGTGGGGTTTACAGGGTGGCCGTGTCTAAACTTTTGAGAAAAGAAGGCAACCACAGACCGGAAGAACGTTCAATTTCTGGTTCAGAGACCATGGGCAAAGACATGGGCACCCGCAAAACAATTTCCCCGGGGGGGCAACTTTTTGAAAGTCAATGGAAGGTCTAGGGGACACCACCTAGAGACGGGCAAGTCTAGAGAACCCCCCCCCCCCCCCCACTTCCGCCCAAAATAGAAATAAATCAATTATCCTTCCAAATGGTAGAAATTGTAAGTGATTGTAGCATGTAGTTGTATCAAAAGTAATTCTATTTTTGACGTGTTTGATATTATGAATAAAGTGACAGCATCAGATGATAGAAATAGTAAAAAGCTAAGTACAACTATTCCTTCTTTATTTTTATTGTCCTGATGAATTCTAAGAGTTAACCTATTTAAATTAACAAAACCAAAACTCTTGCCTATACATTCTCTAATATGTAATTATCGACCAGAGGATTCTGAATTTTCAAGGAAGTTCGCAAATTCTCGTTGCCAACGGTAGTTGCCAATGTAGACACGTTCATACTAGTAGATTTTTAAAAATTCTTTCGGCGAGGGAGATGACGGGTGGGAAGTATGATGTCGTCTGAATCAGGAGGGGGTGGGGTAAAAATCAGGGGGGGGTCTAGATTGGGGGGGGGAGGAAACCTGAAACTGGGGGGCGAGCTGTATAGTGGCAAGGGGGGTTGGGCACCACTGCGGGGGGGGGGGGCTATTCCCGCCCTGCCCCCCCTAAATTACGCTCCTAATTAAAATTGTAAAGTAAACTAAGAATAAAGTTTGTTAATCTTACTCCTTTCGTTATTATTTGATCTTCGAATGTTCCGATTCTTTTTTATTGTAAAGTTTTGATTTTTTGAATTAGGGGGGGGGGGGCCGCGCCGCCCCTCGGGGAGCGCCCATTGACAGATAAGGGAGAAAGGTAAGTGTAGGAATTTTCACGGGGAAACCCGGGGTAGTGTGCCGCAAAAATTTCTACCCAAAGGCGGATCCCGAAAATTCTTTTAGGGGGGGGGGCTTCACGCCTATGAATTTTCAAAATTTTCAGGGAGGAATTTATGGGATTTTTTTTGTTTAAAAAAGGCAAAGGCTACCCTGAGTTTGGGGGGGGGGGGGGTGCCTTTCCCGAATCCGCCGTGATTACCATGTAACACGGGCCACGATGACCGATGTCGCATAAAACCGGTAGAAGACCCGTGGCGGGCGTGGCATCCGTGAGGCTGTGAAATTGGGATGAAGTAGATGGACACACATCATTCATGCAATCTGCACAACGCGGCAAGCAACTGTTGTAGGCGTAGGTGCAGTAGTTCGTGGGGAGGGCAAAGGGGACGGGAGGTCGTCGCAAAACCATGGACGAAGATATAACTAAGGACTGCCGACTGTTGTTAGTCCTGTTTTGCTCTCGACCCCAGCGCTCCAAGCAGCGGTCAGCTGAACTACTCTTTCAAGTGAGCGATCCTGGCGATGTGTCCATGCTCACATGCTGTGCTACTGCTAAAACCGTTGTTGGAGTTGGTCTGTTATGGCATGGCTGTCAACTGTTGTCGGCGACCCAAGAGGATCAGATAACTCAGTATCTCAATGGAAGATCGAAAGCAAGGGAAATTCAGAATCAACTTTGGACAAGGTAACAGAAATCATCAGCAAATTAAAAGAGTCGCCTGATCTCTACTAATAAAACAAATGTCTATGTACTCTTTCTTGTTTGATTCCGTTTTGAGGTTAACTGTGATGTATAGTATTTCAGTCCTTGATTAATCATTTTCGACAATTCAGGAATCTTTCAAGAAATACTCCAGACGTTTGCTTTTTATAGCGGATTTTGCTTCCTTTTAATTCGCTGATCATTTGTTCCCTTCGTTCAATCGTGATTCAAATTACCTACACGGTATACATTTGCGGGAAGGCATGGGAGAAAGGGAGCCGGAGCGGCCACCGCTGCAGCGGTTCGCTTTTAGTTGACCCTTACTGCTGCTTGGAGCGCTGCGGTCGCGCTCGAAAACCCGCTAACAGGTTTTAACACGGGCGGAGATAGGAAGTCGGCAGTCCTTAGTTATATCTTCGTCCATGGCTCGGAATGGTCTTAAAATTTTCCATAGGATTTGATCTAGAACGCAACGTTCTTACATTTTCGAAAAGTTAACTCTAGCTCTCGCAATTAACGATTAAAGGCGGAAAAAGCATGGTTTCTGGACCGCGGAACAGTGGCGTTATCTAGCGGATGAGAATCTTACTACAGGTCGCTGAGGATTCACCTTAAAACGCAACGCCGATCGCGTTCCCCAAACGAACTCTTTTAGCGGACCGAAACATCAACAATAACAGGATTGGAAATTTGAAATCATCTAAATGCATTTTAAATCGCAGAATACACGAAACATGGACACAATCCTCTGATATAAAACCCCAATATCTCATACAGAAAATTTCGTTGAAGTCTGATCCAAATTAGTAACGTAATTACATTCCCAAAAATGCTTAACCTCAATCTTGGCCAAAAACTCCCGCCACAAAGAAAAAGCGACAAATTGGGAGGACACCGGATTGGCGGAATCACATGGGTCAATCGGTCCTCGAGGACCCGTTCTCGATACTGAAACCAAGCGATCCCCCGAGCGGACCCCCGAACCACGCCGTTCCTATAAGAAAAGCATTATTGACCTTGTAGAAACGATTTCAATAGAGCATGACACTCATGCTCTAAAAAATCGCGTCTTGGGCAAGGCCGGCGTAGTGCAAACATAGGGGTTGGCGTTTCCGGTGAATCGCTAACGGACCGACCTGTTTACTTAGATCATGAGTCCGATGTATCGACGACAAAGGAAGCCTATTGGCTCAGGCAGTCAATTCGCGCTTCTAAATTCGTAGGTAAAACCCCTTTTATACCCGAAGTTGTTACGGTATTCGAGCAGAAGCGTTATGAATATCGGGATCTGAAAAGTAGCGGTGCGCCTGCTACCGACATGTATCAAAACGCATCGATGAGTGGTTGGTTAGCAACGAGTTGTAACTCTGCGTTAACTAACCACTCACCGATGCGTTTTGATGCATTCCGAAAACAGGCAACGCTACTTTTCAGAACCCGCCGATACTCAAAATGCTTCTGCTCTAGATTAGAATTTCAAAATTCAGTGCCTACGTTTCCCCGCAGCATTTCCAAAAGCTATCTTTCTTTCCATTTAAGAACAAAGATCGAATTCCTCAAGAATGGGGCTGCTGCCAAGGTACTTATATTTAGCAGGTATGCTCGACTCGCTTCCCGCGTCATCTTCAGTGACCCGCAGTTCAAAAAGCATCCCAAGATGGCCGACAAAAGAAGAAAACATTGTATACTCTTTCCAGAAAACATCGGGCTATTTTCTGCTTTTCTGGAGAGGGAAGCCCAATGTTTTCTGGAAAGAGTGTACAATGTTTTCTTCTTTTGTCGGCCATCTTGGAATGCTTTTTGAACTGCACGCCACTGAAGATGACGCGGGAAGCGAGTCGAGCATACCTGTTAAATGTAAGTAAGTACCTTGGGCTGCTGCACACTTATGCGACAGGCCATTTAAGGGTAGATTTTAGGACGAAGTTAGGGACTCTATCGCCAACTAGCCCTGATGAAGAGTATGCATGAATCCAAGTTGTTCTAAAATCGCAGTCTCTCTTTAATATCAAAGTTTCTCAGTTTCTCCAACATTCCCGGATGCAATATGTTTCCTGACTATCCCCCTCCCACCCATTTTGTCTCCGTTGGGCAACCCTGTTTTCATCCCATTTCCTCTGTCAAGCACGAGCATCCGGGCAAAACAATTGATTCGACGAATATTTCAATCTCCCCTTCCGCACACCCCCTATTTTACCCCACACCTTGGCATCGCTGCGCACCCGATCCGGAATCGAGTTCTGTACACAACAATTGAAGTCAATTTTCCGCGCTTACATATTCATTTACTTAATTTGATTGCAGCAGAACAGAAGCTAGTCTGCAATCTGCATCTGCAACTGGTAGCAACTTCGGTTCTTTGCGTCCACCGCACAATGGATTAAGTAGCGACATTGTTCAGACTACCCGGTGAAGAATTTATATTTGGGGCTACCAGAATTACTTCTACGTATAACAGTTGAATGTAAATCGTGCATACTTGACAAGATTTCTGGTCTTATTCAAACTAAATTATTTCGTTGAAACCAGCAATATATTAACAGATAATAGAAATAACATTTATGCAATATTTAAATGTAGAGTCTCTACACGGAGAAAAAAAATTCGGTTATGAGAACTGAACTTCGGCTCATATGGAACACCAAGGTGTTCGGTAACATTAACCAAAGTTTTCGGTGGTGAGTACCGAACTTCAGTTAGGAGTACCAAAGGTTTCGGTAAGTGTGACTTTTACTATGCCTCACATTTCGTTCCTATAGAACCACTTCGGTACTCCTTAGTTCGGTTACTGGAACTAAATACCCTCGGTGTTCCATAAGAACCGACTTTTTTGCTCCGTGTACTATGAGAGTTGCGTCACGTCAGAATCCGTTTCTGATTGGCTCTCAGATTTAGACTCACACGAAAGCCCCAAAATGCAAATGGCGGCAAAACCCTCCGTTTGTTTACTTTTCGCGCACTCGCTTCTATTATACACATAAACAGTGCCAGTGACCGCGGTAATTGTTGTTGGGTTTTCGGTTTTCCGCTGCTTAAATTTTACTATGGAGAACATTATCTCTTTCATTAACGACCGTTATTGTCATAGAGTCGGGACCTAACCCATTAGAAGCAGCAAAAAAACGGCAACAGCGCAGAAGCAAACGATTATAACCAACATTTGCATTTTGCCTCTTGGGGCAATCATGGTTCTTTTAAATGAATCACAATTGCCAAAATGTCCTTGCGTATTCACGTCATCTCTAATACTCAAGCAGTTTCAATAGTTCGTGGTTGAATGCTCAGAAATCCGTGGAAAATTCCGAAGGTGCTAATGATCCGACGTTTAGCGTGATTTCTCGTTACTCCACTCAAACTACCCGAAAATGACGTTTCATGTAACGGCTTGAGGCACTATCCACTATCGATCAAATTGAAAGCTTAGAAAGTTTTGACTACGGAATCACGTTACATCCAAACTTCCAAAAATGAAGTTATACGTGCTTTCATACTCTTGGGCTTTCAAAACACGGCGAACTTCCAACTGCGCTGTTTAAAAAATCAACTTTTCCGATCACGACCAGGGATTGATCGAATGTGCAGGTGACAGGCGGAAAAGTCCTATTTAAAATGCCCAATGTACAAAATGTTCAATAAGAAATGTCCATTGCAACAATGTCTACTATAAAATGTCCAATTCACAGTTTGTCCATTGTAAATAAATGTCCAGTGATCGGTCCATCAAATTAGCTGAGCTCGTTTCGGAAGTGGAGGCGGAGCTCTGCCGATAATCTTTGGAATCTTTCCAATGTTATTTCTTTTAAGCTATATACAATATACATATGTTTATGCCTGACTTCCGATCCGGATTGAACACGAGTTAAAGGCTTACGTTGATACAGGAATTTGTGTTTCTTTCTCTCCTCCCATTTGAATCCGTGAGTTAGAAAATGACGGAGGTATGGCTAAAGTCACGTGATGGCCATAAGCCCCCTCTACTATCCTTTCTCTGCTATAATCTTTCTCTTATAAGAATCAATGTATTTCCATGTCCACCAAAATAATTAATTGTCTTGCACTTCGTGGTCGGGAAAGAGTTAAAAATAGCTTGTTTGCTCCCAACAAACTTTTGTCCTCTTCTGACAAGACCTGAAAATGATACCTCTGGATTTGATCGGAACAACGTTGTTTTTTGATCATATGTTTCAGATTTCCAGTCCCTCTGTATTTTCTATCGATTAGTTTAGCCTTGAATGATCAAAAGAAGTCATGGGCGCGTGAGGTCATAAATGGGAGGGGCTTAAAAATTTATTACTTTTTTTATGGTTGCATTTTCAAAAAAATTGACCCCGCGTCCTCAAAAAAGTGGGGGGGGGCTATAGCCCTAATAGTCCCACACACGCGCCACAGCTACGTAATAACTGTGGTTATAACTCATAAGTAATAACTCAAGTAAAATTCACGGAACCAACAAAAGTTAGGTACAACCGTATAGCAGCCTTTTAAAATAGCTTCGGAAAGCAAAAGTTCTAGCTCTACTGGATCAAGGTGCGTCTGTAGCGAAGCACTACCTCGGTCTCGGTGGAGCATAGGCAAGAAGAGAGGCTGTTACTCTACCGAAGTAGCGCTTCGGTACAACTGCAATTTTCTCCGGTAGAGCTAGAACTGTTGCTCAGCGAAGCTATTTTAAAAAGCTGCTTCGGTTGTACCTAAACTTTGTTCCTTCAGTGTTTGTCGTTCTTCCCTCTGAACTCTTCATTTGAATCGCCGTTTTGGCCAGAAGTCTTTCTCTGTGTGGTAGCGTTTCAGAAAAGTATGTAAAATGCATAGCAACTCTCAGAAATTGAAAAAATACTTAGTCGTTAATATTGAAGCCACGGCGTTAAATATAAGTTAACTTTTTCTGCACGCTCGGCGATTTTCAACGTTTCTTAAAGTTTCGTTCTGCGGATTCGTCGTAAAAATGTAGTGTTCAGTAACAGTGAGAAGAGCTACATTAATATAATAACAGCAAAGTATGGTTTTTTCTAATCACGTTCCTGATAAAAATTGCAACGTACAGATAGTCCCAGTCTAAAAATTCTCCGTTGCTAAGGGTTTATTAAGATATACTTATATTTCTGGCACCTATCTTTCCACTATGACGGGATGATCTTTGAAACCCTTCGCTGTTCAATACCGCGCAATGATTTTGTAGTTTCTTTTTAATTTCTACTATGAGCCCAACGAGCTATAACGATTATATAGAGAGTTACATTGTTGGGTAACAATATCAGGTTGCATATTTATACAGTTATTTTGTACTCGCACTTTGTTTTTATCTTTGTATTTTTATTTTACAAAATAACTGTTTTATAGAGAGGCTTTTGAATTATCATATAGAGAAAGTCATGATGGAAATCTCTGAGGGACATTTTCATATGGGTTCGGCTTGTTTGTCTCTCATTTTTTAACCTTCAAAGTTTAAAAAAAAAAAAAAAAAAAAAAAAAAAAAAAAAAAAAAAAAAAAAGAGCTGTGACAAATCCATTTACAATTGGTTTGAAATGAAGGTGTAAGTATTTTAGAGTGGCTATATCTGGACACGGAAATCGAAACAACTGTACTTTTGGAAGGATTTGCACAGAAAAGAAACTGACACATGACAGAAACGATCAAAATTTTCTCACCTGGATATACACGGAAAAAAAACTACGGTGAAAATAACCATACGTATACCTGATTTTGGCACCAGCTAGATGTTATGGTAATGTTAACCAGAAGTATACTATGTTTTGACTAGGTACTAGGTGATGTTACCTGATTGCATGTCGAATTTACTCAAAGTATCGGTAAATGTACCATACTTCTGGTCAAGTTTACCATAACATCTAGCAGGTGCCGAAATCAGGTATCCGTATGGTTCTTTTCACTAATCTTTTTTTTTCCCGTGTAGTTGTATTGGGATTCTGTGTCCGTATAGCCACTCTAAAACACTTTCACTTTCGTTTAAACACTAGTGGACCAAGGAATTAGTATTTCTCTCTCTATGACCATTGATCGCTTGTGTTAGAAAAGGATATAGATAAGGGACAGTCCCGTGACTTTCACCCCCCCCTCTTTCCTTTTCAAATACAAGCGTTCAAACGGACAGAATGAGAGGGAGGGAGAGAGAGAGAGAGAGAGAGAGAGAGAGAGAGAGAGAGAGAGAGAGAGAGAGAGAGAGAGAGAGAGAGAAAGGCAATCCACCAGTGCGTTTAAATTGACAGTTTCCACTGAGTTAATCACAATTTTTGACTGAAGTTTAAAATATTCGAGGCGGAACAAATCGTCCATGATGTTGCACTTTGGGATAGAACCTATACACGGGAAAACAAGCAGATAGTTCTGACACTACAGTGTCAGAGAAGGCGCACCTTGAGCAAATTTGGTCCCTCATAAATCAAATTCCATTTCCATCATCTCAAAAATAATCTGTCCAGCAAAAATCCGGGTCCAAACAAGGGTGCGGCGAGTGGGTAGGGGTTAGGACCACTACGTGCGATCTGAGGACAAAACCCTTCGAATATTCCACCATCTCAAAAAAAAAACTGTCCAGCAAAAGATTAGGTACGAACCTGTGTGCGATGAGTGGGGGGGGGGGGGGGGGAGGGGTGTAGAACCACTACCAGTGGCGTCGCGTGCACTTTGGCAAAAATGTATTCTATCAATTTAAACTCATGTAAAAGATCGAATTCAGGGGGTTCACAGTGCACAAGGAAAATTCGATATATTTAATGAGTTGAAATGGAGCAGTTGCATTGTTGCCATATGGCACGCGACGCCACTGACCACTACGGACAATCTTAGAACAATCCCTCCGAATTGTCCACCATCTCAAAAAAAAAAAAGTGTACAGCAAAAGTTCAAGTTCGAACCTAAAAGCGGCGAGTGGGGATGGGGGGGCGGTAGGACCACTCCGGACAATCATAGAACAATTCCTTCGAATTTCCCACTGCACATCACTAAACGCACGTAATAAACAATCAAATACTCATAAAACAATTTTGAACCCCCTTTAGTAAAAAGGTAGTCAACAATATAGTATGTCCCGCAAAATAGGGAAATGAAAAAGTGATCAGTAGTAAGAAGAAATCGGACCATGCCGAGTCATTGGTTATTAGTCCAGCCAGTCAGACCTCAACGCTCTTAACAGCTTAGATCAGCTCCAAGATGCTCATGAGACCGGAAATGTTTCTCGCAGTTTCTTGAAAGTAATCTTGGGAGTCCACTGAAGGCATTATTTCCATGCAAAAATTGGTCTGCAGGTTAACTGGCAGTGACGGCTCTATCAATTTGGCAACACTGTTTTTGTCTCTATTGATTTTATATGTAAAATGATCGATTTTTGGGTAGGCGACTGGCCTCGCCAAGAATCGATTATTTTTCATGATGTGTTAAAGTAGAGAAAAACAATGTTGCCATATTCCATTAGCTGGCACCGTTATTTGGTTGCCCGGTAAAAAATTTGAACGTGAAGTGTGATGCCAAGTAAAACAAAGAACGCCATGGCAAAACGTAAGAAAAGATGAAGAAGTTACAGTGAGTCAAAAGACATCTCTCCTAAATGTCCCTATGACGTCCCACGACTGGTGACAGGCATTCGATCCGCGCACAATGGCCGAAATACGTCAATCAAATCTCGAAATAATAAAAAATAAACTGTAGGGAATACCCTACGAACACTTTCTCACACCATTTTTATCTGAGGAAGACCCACCACAGACCCCCCTCCCCCCACCACTAAAGAATTCTGGAGGAGACCCCCTAACCCCCTAAAGAATTCTGGGGGAGACCCCCCCCCCCCAAATTTCAAATATTTTCACCTCCGGACATAACTCTGCCTTCAATCCGAAGAGTTTGCAATTTTGTAGAGAAGCTGTAGGAGTAGTTGCCTATTTTGTTATTTGAAGGCTAATTGAGAGCCTTAATCTGATGTTGCTTATAACAGGGTCTAGAGTAATTCCAGATTCCAATAAGTTTTTATTCTTTGAGCTGCATTCATTATATTTGCTCTTTGTTCTATTTTTGGGAGTTTCTTTTTCCCTTAGTTTTTATACCTAGTAGGTCGAAATGTGCTGATTCTTGCATTTCCTCCATTGAGTACTATGTTTGGTTTCTTCTTTCAAACTGTGGATCTTCAAAATAATTTTTTTGTTTTATAGATTAACCCCCCTCCAAAGATGTACTTAAGTAAGTCGTAGATTGCGCAAACAAAATTTCAACAAAATTCATTCAGCCATTTTTGATTGACTTTTCTTTATAAAATTAATTTTCCTTGAATATTCTATTTTTTGGTGTGATGAAACCTATATTGCTTTTAAACAGCTTTAGACTTAAAGGTTGTATATTGTAGTAATACATTGGAAAGAAATTTCTGCCTAGGCTGCTTGCAAACGTTTTGATGCAATTTTCATCGAACTTAATTGAGTCATACTTGAATTACTTATTCCAATCATTATGTTTGTCTTCATATTTGCTTACAATTATAGTTTCAAAAGATTTTTGCTCGATTGTACCTATATTGCCCCTCGAAACGGTCTTAAGGTTTTTATGAGGACTGTACCAGAAAAATTTTTAGTACACACAGTGCAGTGTTTAGTGTATTTTTTTTAACACATTATGTTTGTGAAAAGTTTTGTCAAAATCCATCCCATTAATGATTAACTCCAAGTTTAAAATTAATTCCTCACTTTCATTTTTTCTTTTTTTTGGACAAACACCCTATTTTGATTTTTTTAACTCTCTTAAGGGTTGTATATTGTAACTGTAAGGGCTACTTTCTTTTGTAAACTAATTGTAGATTTTATTTGCCAGATTTTGTCAAAATTCATTGGACCAAACAGGAATTATCCGAAATAATAAGATTATGTTTTTATTTGCTTATATACCCATATTTTTTTCTCAATCGCATCTATATTGCCTCTTGAAAAGGTCTAATCGGTTGTTTATGGTGATCAAGAGAGGAAAGTATGTTAGTACTTTGATAGTAGATTGTGTGTAAAAAGTTTCATGAAAATTCATCCAGACATTATTGATTGATTCCAAGTTTTAAGATTACTTAATTTCTCACGATAATTCCATTTTTTGGCTCGAGCGCACCTATCTTGATTTTTTAGACGGTTTTGAGGGTTGAATATTGTAACTATGAGTAGTTTATTTTATAGTAGGCTGAATGTAGATTTTTTTTGCTAACTTTCATCCAAATTGATTGAACCAAACCTGAACCATCCCAAATAATAGGATCATATTTTTATTTGCTCATATTCCCAAATTTTTTGCTCAATCGCACCTATATTACCTCTTGACATGGTTTTATTGGTTGTTTTTGGTGACACAGAGAGGAAAGTATGTTAGTACTTTGATAGTAGATTGTGTGTAAAAAGTTTCATGAAAATTCATCCAGCCATTATTGATTGACTCCAAGTTTTAAGATTACTTAATTTCTCACGATAATTCCATTTTTTGGCTCGAGCGCACCTATTTTGATTTTTTAAACGGTTTTGAGGGTTGAATATTGTAACTATGAGTAGTTTATTTTATAGTAGGCTGAATGTAGATTTTTTTTGCTAACTTTCATCCAAATTGATTGAACCAAACCTGAACCATCCCAAATAATAGGATTATATTTTTATTTGCTCATATTCCCATATTTTTTTCTCAATCGCACCTATATTGCCTCTTGAAAAGGTCTAATCGGTTGTTTATGGTGATCAAGAGAGGAAAGTATGTTAGTACTTTGATAGTAGATTGTGTGTAAAAAGTTTCATGAAAATTCATCCAGACATTATTGATTGATTCCAAGTTTTAAGATTACTTAATTTCTCACGATAATTCCATTTTTTGGCTCGAGCGCACCTACCTTGATTTTTTAGATGGTTTTGAGGGTTGAATATTGTAACTATGAGTAGTTTATTTTATAGTAGGCTGAATGTAGATTTTTTTGCTAACTTTCATCCAAATTGATTGAACCAAACCTGAACCATCCCAAATAATAGGATCATATTTTTATTTGCTCATATTCCCAAATTTTTTGCTCAATCGCACCTATATTACCTCTTGACATGGTTTTATTGGTTGTTTTTGGTGACACAGAGAGGAAAGTAAGTTAGTACTTTGATAGTAGATTGTGTGTAAAAAGTTTCATGAAAATTCATCCAGCCATTATTGATTGACTCCAAGTTTTAAGATTACTTAATTTCTCACGATAATTCCATTTTTTGGCTCGAGCGCACCTATTTTGATTTTTTAAACGGTTTTGAGGGTTGAATATTGTAACTATGAGTAGTTTATTTTATAGTAGACTGAATGTAGATTTTTTTTGCTAACTTTCATCCAAATTGATTGAACCAAACCTGAACCATCCCAAATAATAGGATTATATTTTTATTTGCTCATATTCCCAAATTTTTTGCTCAATCGCACCTATATTACCTCTTGACATGGTTTTATTGGTTGTTTTTGGTGACACAGAGAGGAAAGTAAGTTAGTACTTTGATAGTAGATTGTGTGTAAAAAGTTTCATGAAAATTCATCCAGCCATTATTGATTGACTCCAAGTTTTAAGATTACTTAATTTCTCACGATAATTCCATTTTTTGGCTCCAGCGCACCTATTTTGATTTTTTAAACGGTTTTGAGGGTTGAATATCGTAACTATGAGTAGTTTATTTTATAGTAGACTGAATGTAGATTTTTTTTGCTAACTTTCATCCAAATTAATTGAACCAAACCTGAACCATCCCAAATAATAGGATTATATTTTTTTTTGCTCATATTCCCAAATTTTTTGCTCAATCGCACCTATATTACCTCTTGAAATGGTTTTATTGGTTGTTTTTGGTGACACAGAGAGGAAAATATTTAAGCTTATTGATAAGATGGTGTGTACAAAGTTTTATCAAAATTCATGGAGCCATTATTGATTGACTCCAAGTTTTAAGATTGTTTTTCTCACGATAATTCTATTTTTTGGCTCGAGCGCGTTTATTTTGAATTTTAATCAGTTTTGAGGAATGAATATAGGAACTATAAGTGGTTTATTCTATAGTAGGCTGAAAATAGATTTTTTTTTGCTAACTTTCATCAAAATTGATTGAGCCAAACTTGAATTATTCCATTTTTATTCATTTTTATCCATTTTACCATTGATTTTAATGAAAATCATTTTTTCCTTATAACTACCCTAAAAGTCAAAATTTCAAAAAAACAAAAAAAGTGCCTCTGGGGAATCTAAAACGCAACAACTGTGCAAAATCTGGATGCATAAGGATCAATGGTTCAATAGTTATGCCTAGGTACGGAGTGATGGACGACCGGACTGACGGACAGACGCCACAGAATTTTTTTACCTAAATCTCTCTAAGTCAGAGAGGGTTAAGAAATATGAAAATATGATGGAAGGATGTTCTTATGGATGGTATTAGACATGATGAGAGGCCATTACTTTGACTAAATCATGATTGACTTTGTTGTGAGAGGCCAACTATCGTAACAAAATATCTTGAAAATCTCTGCGCCATCAGAAGAAATTGACTCGCTAACACAATTTTCAGAAAGAAATGGATCGCTGACTCATATTTCAGCATAAAAGACGCTAACTTACTTTTAACCAAATTGTGAGGCGCAAACTCAATTTACTACAAAAGTCTAAGTGCGAAACTTTTAGGCATGACTGATCAACCTCAAAACACCTAATCAGTCTCTAATTCTGATCATTAGCGTTAAAAATATTTAAATATTAAAAGTGAACACTGAACAGTCATCAGTTCAACCAAAGATAAATAAGAATTCTGAGCATTGAGATAGTGAAAGTCTTGCTGCTTGGACTCTCCGTTTTGCGTTTGACCAAACGCTATAATTAATTATAATAATTACATTTACATGAAAAAAAAACAATCACTCAGAACGGCAAATGATTGGTTCACTTGATCACCTAGAATAAATACCGGGACAATTTGAAATCATCACTAATCAGAAAGTGAGGTTAGTAAAAATTTTTGAAGTAGAATAACTTTAAGAAAACGTGAATCAATGAACATCTAATTACTTCCAACACACTCGAAATTCAGTCGTGATTGGGAAAACATTAACTTTTCAAATGAAATTGGCATTAAAAAAAAACAGGAAACAACCTAAAAATCACGACATCAAAAAAGCTCATTTTGCCATTTGACCACAAGGGGGCGTAGTATACTCTATTGAGTAGCAGACCGATTTCAATAGGCGCACGTAGTACCTACGGTGCGCCTAAAAGAACTGGTATAATTTACCATCTGCATAGCTGATTTTGGAGTCTGCAATCAAGTATGGTAAATTTTACCATAATACGGTAAATGCAACGTACCTTGTGGTTTATCAAGATAACATGCCGGTACATTTCACCACAAGGTACGTTGCATTTACCATATGATGGTAAAATTTACCAAACTTGATTGCAGACTCAAAAATCAGCTATGCAGATGGCAAATTCTACCAGTCTTTTTTTCCGTGATAGCATGATATAATCCACTGTAAGTTACGTCTCGTTGTATGAGCCAGTTTTAATATCAGAGTATCAGCATATTCCTCTTCTGATGTTCGATAATGGTGTAAAATGCTCAGAAAATTACAATGGTCTCAATTTAATCGCGATCTGTCGAGTATTCGCTGAGATAAAGCCTGCGTTTGAAAATGCTGTTTTGCGCATGACGTCAATCTTTATCACAATTTTGAACTGATTTGCATACCTCCACGACAGTCACAGATAGAGAGAGATCAAAGCTTCCAGAGAATGTCAACACCAAAGTGCGCGGTTCATTATTTATTACTGAATGCGTAGTGCAAAGCGACAGGGTATACAATTTTGACTAGGAATGACGTCTTAAACTCTTAAGACAGCATTTTCAGAGGGAGGCTATATCTCAATGAGTACAGAACAGATCGCGATGAAATTGTTCTCATGGTAATTTTCTTAGCATTTTAAACATTCCAGGACTATCAGTCTATCGACTAATTTAAATGCGCGATAAATCGTATCGATTAACGTCCGAGAGCCTCTGGTTCAATGTAATTTCCCCTTAAGCGAATTTTTGAAATGAAATGTTGACTATTGAAATAAGAAATTAGTGCGACCTTTTTGCAATATTATGAATTATACGTCCTCAAAAATGCTTAACTATGCCTGGTTTCTTGACTAAATCTGCCAAAGTCCATAAGATATTAAATATTAAACGTTGCATTAGAAGGTTAGAATCGCCTGAAATCCCGCCAATTCCACAACAACAACAATTTTGGGTGCTTTCAACCTCCAAATGCATCGTTTAATCTGTAATATCTTATTTATTTCGGCAGTTTCAGTCGATATATGTACACGCTCACACCGCTATTGTGGTCCATGATTAAATATACCGCTTTTGTAGTCCCCTGTTTATATACGCAATTGCACGCCGCGATTGTAGTCCACTGGTATATGAACCTATGCATTTTCAAGGACGTAGAATTCACAATCGCAAAAAGTTTATATTAATTGTTTGATTTAATAGCCTAAATTTCCGTTTAAAAATACGCTTATGAGGAAAATGCACCGAATCAGAGTTGTTTGGAACCGCAGGCCCTCATTGTCAGACGGCAATTGATATGATATATCTCTCTCCAGAAACAGTCTATTATGTTCCAACCCCCCCCCCCCCCCCCCCGACTCATTATTTTTGAAACCATGACAATAGATGGCTTTATTGATAACTTCATCCCGCGTGAAAAAGTGCGTTAATCGTTCCACACTATCTATCTCACTCTGACGTGACCCTCATGTGCAGTCGTGGACAAAAATAATGTCAGACGACGGCGACGCCTGTAGGTAGACTGTCCGCAATACATATCTCAATGAATTTAAGCATCGCTTGTGGCCTACCTTATCCAAAAGCCAAGGAGTCATCTGCCTTTCTTATTGTCCTCGACTGTGCTTGTACTCCTATCTCGCTCTTATCGCTAAAATCGTGTATACAAAGACATCTTTTAATAGATTTTAATCAGAGATTTTGGCCATAAAATGTCCTGAAACACGAGCCTGTGTATTGTGTAAGTACTATGACCTTCAAAAGAAAGTACCCGGGTCGAAAATTTTAATCTTTCAAATCGTTGCAGTATGTCCATTTAAACCCAGGAAAAAGATCGAGCTGTTATAGAAATCGGTGAAAACCTTCGCACTCGACCTTTTACGAGGGTTTAACCCTTTCAAATTTGAAAATACGTTTTCTTCAGGGACGGATTTTTGGCCATCATAGCTGATCAGGGCACTATTTACTCATATAAAAAGATGTGCATATCATAATTTCATTTTCTCCATAAGATTCTATGTTATACAGGGTGTTGAAAAACTGTTCCCGAATATTTCAGGGGCGGATTCGACAGGTCAAAATAAGACCTTTTTTTCCTATAAACATGTGTCCGAAAATGCCCCCCTTTTGAGCTACAGCCCCCCAAAGTTTTAAAAAATGTACGGTTTTTTTGGAATAGCGACCACTATTATGAACCAAATGTCTTAAAACTTGGTGTCCTACGGTAATTTTACGCGTAGAATCCATTAATGACCTCGAAAAATTCAGGAATTGAGTCTAACTGTACTTTTCACGCAATCTTGTACCTTTAACGGCACGAATTTTATGTTACTGGTTAAAATTTTGAAGAATAATTAGCGAAATCAGATGCGAAAAACCCTTAGAAAGATTTTTGGTCCTCCTTGTTTCTTTCGATACGACGCGTTTTAAGCGAGATAATCGCTGCACAGTGTGGAAAAGTCAGCGCTTTTACCATGAAAAACGGCAGTTAGTATGCAACCCGCCTCTCCGCTGCTTCTACGGGCCGGCCGCTATGGTAAAAGCGCTGACTTTTCCGCACTGTGCAGCGATTATCTCGCTTAAAACGCGTCGTATCGAAAAAAACAAGGAGGACCAAAAATCTTTCTAAGGGTTTTTCGCATCTGATTTCGCTAATTATTCTTCAAAATTTTAACCAGTATGTAACGAGTCGGTTCTCAGCCCTCCCCTTAAATTTAAAAGTTCAAACTCCGCGCCTCTGGATCTGTTCCCCCTCCGCCGCAGAGTGCAGCAATGCCACGTCAGCGGCGTGCTGCCCTCTGGTGAGCGGGGTGGGAACTGGTCCAGCGACGCGGAGACCCATCATGCCTTGCGGCAGTCAGTCAAGTAAGATTCGCTAGAAGTACTACGCGTGCGTCTCCGTTCTCTTCTCAAAATGTGAGTTATTTTAGTGTGTTTCATCCCATTTAGGGATGAAACTCTGATTTAAGTATTAGTTCGTACGTGGAGTGAGTTTTGGTGGCCGCCGGGCCATCCAAAACTACAAAACCTTGCGTCTCGTTCTTCATTCATGTAGGAATTCAAACTCCCACAACCTCTTCGGGACAAGCTTCGGCTTGCTCTCTTCTGGACAAGCCGGAGCTTGTCCAGATTATTTAAAAGTGGTAGCCCAAACCGCTTCAACTGGCGCCCAAAACGTAAAGCACGGCTCAAAAGCCTCGAAACCCAAAATTCTCGGCTCTGTGATCTCCCAAATCTTTAAATTGTGATACGTGAAACTGCAGGGTACACCGGCCTCATGGCCACCATTCGTGTTGAGTTCTCTCTCTTCTCATTGTTGTTATACCCTTGTGTTTATCTGTGCGTTTTCTCGATGTTTTCTTGTCGTTCCCGTGTATAAGTGCGTGGCTCGTCATTATTAATTGGAAGTGCGTTAATTGCCCATTCATTTTCTATCTCGTCATTTGCATGGGTTTTGTTTGAAGTCATGTGAACCCCGTCGCCATTTTGATTCCGCACCGTGGTCCGTGAGCGATATCGTTCCGAGTCGAAACTGTATCGCGCATCGAGATATCGTTCCGAGTCGAGATTGTATCGCGCTTCGATTAATCGTTCCGGTCCGCGAACCGAATGTAAACAATAACAATCCCTCAGTGTTTTTATAGTTTGTTTTGTTTGGAGAATTAATCGACTTGTTCCTCGCCGCGGCTATTTTCGTTATTTGTTTAGAATGTTTATCTTCGACCCGAAAACCTCAGCGGACAATTTGTTTATTTTATTTTGATTTCTGAATTATTAAATTCATGTCTTCCAAATTAAGTGTGTCGATCTTATCTAATTTATTTCTCCCAATTCATCAAACTACACTGAGGTGATTCACCGTTCCGGGATCTTCGCATTTCATCAACCATTGACTATGCTGATGGAGAGGATGGATGAATGTAAATGGTCAAGATTGTACTGCCGGCTAATAATGGAGAGCCACCCTGCTCGTGCACCAAGGAAGAAAACATGTAACCTGTTCTCTGGATATCTCGGACTAATCGGTATCGTCTCTTCTCTTCTTTCTGTTCCAGATTTGCCTGCTGTCTTCGAATCTCTTAAGTATTTCTCTAAAGTATTTTCACTATCGAATCTCTTAAGTATTTTCTTAAAGTATTTTCACTTTCAAATCTCTTGAGTATTTCTCTGAAGTGTTCTCACTCTATTTAATTTGTTTATTCTCTGTATTTTTTGTTTGTTGGTACAATGAGCCACTCTGAAAATAATATTAGTAATAACCCCAGATTTAGGGGCAATGGCAGGGGTATTTTTACACCAAATAATTTGCGCACTCCATTTGTTGCATTTGATTATCCCCGTCAATTTGCGCCTCAAAATTGGAGTGTTCCCTTGTGGCAGACTCCGCCTCCGGTGCTGAGATCACCAGTTCCATTCTCAGCCCCTGCTGATTTTTACTCCCCCTCCGTCGCACCGGGCCCTGATTTTCAGTCTCCATCGGCCAATGCTTGTCCTCCATCTAATGTCAATGTTCAATCACCTTCATCGACCAATGAAGTAGCATCTCTAGCTAGCCATTTTGAGAACCTTCAAGTTGATCTGAACAAAAAATTCGAGGAAATGATTCAGAAAATCCCGGGCCTGGTGCGCTGCGAGATGGATAGTGTGAATCGAATGGGGGGGTCTCGTGCCGAGGGTGGTGCCTGCCACAGGGAGGACCTCCCATTTAATGATAATGGTTCTGTGAGATCCGTTAGGAGTGACAGACCAAAAATGTTCAAATTCCAACCTCTTGTTAGGGATCTCATGCCATACAATGGTAACGATGAATTTCTGGATCCTACTGAATTTATTGCGGCAATTGATAACTTTTTTTACAGCTATGAAGCCTCGGATCAATCTAAGATAACGGAGGCAGGGCGGCTGCTCGCAGGCCCAGCCTCGACCTGGTTCAGGGCTTATGCTGGCACATTTATTAGTTATGAGGATTTTAAAAGAAAGTTTTTAAATCATTTTTGGGGGGAAAATAAACAAGCTTCTCTCAGAGCTTCACTAGAAATCCCAGACCAATTCAACCCAGCCATGGGGGATATGGCCAATTATTTTCTCAATAAAGTAAAAATTGGAAAGCATTTAGATGAACCAATGTCAGACCGCTCACTGATTAGAGCAATTAAAAAACATTTTAATGATAATGTGCGTTGGGCCTTGACTCATGCCAATGCTAATACTATCGATATGGTTGTAGAAAAACTACAAGAAATTGACGCCGAGTATGCGCCAAAGAAAACAACGAGTCAGGCAGCGCAGAGTCAAGGCGCACGCGCTCATTATCCCAACAACTCGCGGAGTTACCAGCAATCAGGTCGAGGTGGGGCTGTGGGCACCCATGCTGTCTCCCTTGTAAATGCTGCCGATTCTACTAAAAATGACAGCGAAGATAACAATGTTTCTTTAAACTGTTAGAGAGCCAGGGAACAAGCTCGGGGACTCTGGCTCGGGTAAATTTAACTTTCAACTCCTCCTTCAACGACATGGAACAGGTGGGCAGCCTGGAACAATTCTTTACCTACAAACTCAAGTTTAATCTTCAAGATTTAGCAAAGAACCTATGCATGTTATTTGTGTGTCCCTTTCAGGTGTCGGGGGTTGCGTCCAATGGGGTCCAATTAGCATCGAATGCAATTAGTGTCTCTTTTATGCAACAAATTTCCGCTGGAAAATTATTCAACGTCTTGGCCACTGCGGCCCATCCTTCTTCACCATACGCGGCAATGGTGATCTACCCGACTGCCTATTGGCTGATGCCTACCTTTAGAAACTTAAAATTCACCGGTAATACGGTAATCCCGAAAACGCGACTTAAGAAGTTAGAGACGTCTCCTTTCTTTGGGGACCTTGTCTCTCTCTCATCCAGCACAAAAATATTTTTCTGTGGTTTTACCCCGGATTTAACTTTAAACTTTGGTCCAGAATTTATGGGACAAATAAATCAGTTCATGGCATCAAAATTGGCAACCCACCCTAACATCAAATTTATGTCAAATGACAAATGTGAAGATTATGGTCATGAACACCAACATTTAACTCTTTGCTTTCCAGCTTTTGAGTCCCTTATGAATAAATTAACAACAAAGCCTCAGAAATCTTGAAGCATGAAAACTTTGAGCAGCAAGTTGTGGAAAAATACGTCTCTTCAATCACGCACGACCATTTTCTGCTGGATGAGGGAGAGGCGGAGTCCCACAAAGTTAGCAGACAGAAATGCCCCCATGCCCTTTGTCAAGTAGAAGACTTCAGGTTTCCAGTGTTGCTGGACACTGG